>OY992883.1:10445397-10590397 GCA_963921405.1 Cepaea hortensis | reverse complement strand
ACACTCCTCCGTTCTGTCTTCTATTCTCTCTCTCTCTCTCTCTCTCTCTCTCTCTCTCTCTCTCTCTCTCTCTCTCTATCTCTCTCTCTCTCTCTCTATCTCTCTATCTCTCTCTCTCTCTCTCTCTCTCTCTCTCTCTCTTAGTCCTTCATAACATACCCTGACAACAGTTTCCTCCAACAACATATAAAATATTTATTGCTGAAAAACTATGTCAGTTGTATGTATTGAATGTGTATATGTAATTTGTAGTGTCTTCTATTGTGAGTGCAAGATAGGACTCTGAATGTCTATGCTCCGTATCACATCTCTCATCGTCATACGGCCAAGCCACAAGACATCACACAAATATGGACAGCTCTCACCCTGGATGCTCCGTTCCACTTGAGTCTGGAGGTAATCCGTTATTGAAAACTGTTCACAGCTGGATCACCGTAAAATAATGTGATCACCGTAAGTCTTTTAAGTAGACAGAGTTTTCCTTTTTTACGTTAATAGAATCCATCCGTGAAAACACATCACCACTGTCTACAGTTAGTTAACAGTTTTTGAATACATGTAAACTGTTCTTGAGTTCTTCAATGTTTCTTTTAGGTGAGTACCCAATTCAAATATATTTAGCCTATTTCGCTCTGCCTTTATATACTGAAAGTCCTTTCAATGGTTTTCAAAAAACCTGTTATTTGCAATTCGTTATGTCAGCCCACGATTAGTGAATGGCTATGTTGAAGTTGCTCTAGCGAAGTACTTTCACTGCACAAGTGAAGTTAATTTCTTTAATCTTCTCTGAGTATGTCAGGAGTATACGTGAAACCTGTGGGAGATATATTTAATCAGGTGACATGAGTCTGCTTCATACTACTTCTTATGTGAGAGCCTTTCTCTAGCCGTACTCAGACGCTTCCGAAAGATACTCTGACATAAGGCAGATGAGTCCAATAAGTCTAAACGATTAGCTAAAAGAAGGAAATGGTAAAAGCCAAGCACAGACACCTAGTTCCCTATGCTAGACTATTAAGCTAATGCTAGATTACCGTATATAATCTATGTTAGTCCATGAATTGAAATACACAAACGCAGATGCGCTAATATCCCATCGCCTTTAAACAATAAGGGACGTATATCTCTTTTCGAATAACGGACACATAGATAATCTCCGCCCAGTTTGGGAGTACACACTAACTACAAAAACAAGTTTACAACTATTTATACTCAGTGTCCAATTCTCCGTTGTTTTTGATCCACAATCAAATTTGCCGTAATTCTCCACATCAAAAGTCTGTGAAGTCACGTATTCGTTCGTGGCCCGCTCCGTCCCGTTCCTCCGCTGGTTCCCGCGTTCACCACTCGTCGTACATCAAAGAGTTCTAACTCTTTGATCAACGTCTTAGTGTGTTCCCCAACCCGATGTCTCCGCGTCTCCGTTGCTTGTCCGATAAGATCGGCAGTCAATGACCCCTTATTACACCTGTATTTTTCTTCTATACCATTGGGTCAATAACTGTCACTTTGTCCTCGCTCAAGACTGAAGGCTCGATTGTTATCCTGACTCACGGTCCATAAATAACCATAATTTTCCATCTTCACATATTGCAATTAATTTTATATGTAAGTTATCAGGGAATCACTAAACTCGCAGTATCCCGTGACAATGAGGTTAGTATTAAACCTGCCCCCTTTACTTGACAATTCATTTCCTGGAAACCATTTTAGTTGGGTTGTTCTGAAAGCCCACATCAATTTTTAAAATCCGTCTCCTAGCGTGTTCGTTGCTGCACATCAGTGGCTCCCAGACGGAATGTGTGAAGTGTGCATTTGATTCTTCAACGGGTTTTCCCGCTCTGATGCTTTGTACAACACACCCTGTTAACAGTAACTACTGCTCAAACGACTTGCCAGAACAATTGAGAAGTCAGAGGCCGGAGCTGTGATAAAATTCCTGATTTTACAAGGAAAAACAGCTACAGAAAAACAAGAGAAGATGGAACCAGTGTTTCATTATTCCTGGGGACGCAGAGGTGTTTCCAAGGCACCAGGGCCGGGCTATATACTGGCCAAGACCTATTGACGCGTCCTCGTCGAGCGTCCCGGGCAACAGGTCCCTTCGGGGTCCTGGCTAAAGTCAATAGGATCGCCGATTCCTCCGAAGTCGTAGAGTGTCTGCCTGTACGGCGAGGAACCACCAGTCTGCACACCAATAAGCCAGACATGGGACAACGGATACTCACGCAAACATCAGGTCCTGTATGACTTCACACTGATGTTGGACAACAGGATGCCTACATCCGACATACAGGACTTCGCGTTGGAGCTCAAGCCAACGAACACAAGCAAGCAAGCAAGCATTATTCCTGTCCTTCCTATGCTTCGATTTATACAAGAAAAATATGGTGTGGGAATTTAAAGTCTGGCTGCACATATGGTGCTCATCTGCAACGATTTTTGAGAACGTCATCGGAGTGCAACGGCGGAAATGCAGCAAGAGTACGGAAAATCATTGATCAGGAACGGAAAATGGCAATTTATTAGACAGCTAATGAAGTAATACTGAGTGAAATAATAGTTAATTTAATGTCACACGAAAAGAAGCAAATTTGGGTAAATTGCTGTCGGCATAAGAGAAACAAAGAATAGTAGCGATGTGACATAATGGGTGTCACAGGTGGCGACTGATGAGTGTTGGCGTGAGACTGACTACTTCATCCCGCAGTAGAGTTTAGCTAACAAATCCTACCAATCACGAGCAAGTCTGTAAAGGGGTTGGTGTAAGTTTAAAGGTGTTGGGGCAGGGGGGTGGGGGGGTACTATACACCATTTAGTGGAAAGGAAAAACACCATGAAACGGCGAGGAACAAAGTGCTAAACCATTTTAACGAAATTTACAGCAAAACACAGCTAGGATTCAGAGCAGAATTAAGTGACATAGACCAAATAATCACATTGGAACGCGAAGTAAACACTTCGAGTTTCAGGAATAAAGAGAAAATTGTAGTCGCATTTCTGGATGCAACTTTTTTTTTGTTTAAGCGACTTCTGGATGTAACTAAGATACACGCTGTGTTGGGGAGACGGAGATATATACTTCTTCGTTCCTCTTCCGATGAGAGTGCATCAGTCCTAGTTATGCAGCTCAATGGTCAGTGTGTCGAACATGTGTTTACTTTCTCTTGACAGATTTCACCCAAGGTAACGGGCTCTTTCTACCCATGGGTTAAAGTTAGTTGCATATCCTTTACAGGACGTCACAGTGAACCCCAGCATTTTGTGGCTGTTTGTGATTTCTTTACAAGTTTACGTTCAGTAGTATGCCATTGCTTTCTGAACGACCGGCACTCATACTTTATAAAACCAGCGCAAGGTGCTCTTCTTCTAAATCACCCGCAGCTGTGAATTGCTCCCGTTACCCCTTAGCCACAACGCCTTGATAGGTTTTCCTTTTCTAACAATTTTGTCAGGGCAGTTGTCTTGCGGTTGTCTCTCTTTGTGATTTCCAAGTGCGGTGGGATTTTAACGTGCACAGCTTGCAAGCGTGACCTCCTGGTTGTTGTTTTTTTTTAATCTGAGCAGAGAAGGCTAGGCCTATCAGTCTCATTATCCAAGAGATCAATGGGACGGGTGATATTACATACCAATGGTTCTTGGAAAAATCAGCCCTATAACGAAAACCTTGCACTTTCTGAACCCGAGTCGGGCAACATAACATCCCAGCCACGCCGCCTTTGAAAGGAAAATATAAAAATAACCGAGAAAAAAAACTGTGAAAACTAAGAATAGAAAAGGTTTTGTTAAAATGGGAGGCACTAACTGCAAAGAACAAAATAGCATAAACTACATCCCAAATCCCAATAAACTGCCAACAATATAACAAACAAACAAAAAAGAAAAGAAAGAGAAACCTTACGAAATATTTCTAAGAAATTATAAGGGGGTTTAAAAGGCAAGAATATCGCCTACATTGCACCGAGTTTTATCCCATATGGCTCGGTCTTTTCAGCAAGGCGGCCTGTCGAAAACGTTGCACAAAGCATGAACGCCGTAGCTCCAACGATAACCCCCAGGAGTCTCCTAGAAAGCTGCACTCGTGAACCAAACGCCGTAGCCAGAATCGAACCAACGATCTGAGGTGTACGCACTTGGCCACGGACACTCCCTCGAAAACATCAATAAATAAATGACAGTAACAGAACTACTACATGCTAACAGTGGACAGGAAATACAAAGATTCGCCAAAAATGATTTAACAGCAGTACTCTAATATCCATTCCATTGGCACCTTGCTGTCTTGACAGACGATAGTTTGTGCTTCAAAAATGCATAATAACTTTTACCCATGGCGGTAGCGAATGTGACTGGTAAGGCTAATTCGCGCTGTAAAATATAATAATAAAACTGCTACAGGACAATAAGACTAGTTCTTTTTAAGATTACCACCTGTGAAGCGCAACTCTCACCAATCAAATCAATACACCAACACAGAAAACCCAAATTTTAATCTTCTAAAAATGAAGAACATCTTATGCAATAAGTCCTTGTCATTGGAAGTTAGAAAAAAAAAAACATTCTTGCATGTTACATAGAACCAGTTTTTAACATACGGCTATGAACCCTGGACACTTAGTAAACAGGCGAAAATATCCATAAAAGCCTTGGGGTGGGGTTTTATATGAGAATGTTGGAAATTAATTGGACAGCCAAAATGGGCAATCTGGACGTTTTGAGGAAGGCTAAGTCGCAAAGATAACTTATCACAAACATCAGAAAGAGGCAGTGCACTAGACGGTGGGCAGAGGGAATAACAGAGTCCACGTGAATCTCGTTATATGAACCCTTAAATTTGCCACATTAGAAGAAGACAAAACCTGGAACGTGATATAACACTTCCTCTAAAAGTACTGGAGAGTTTTGGTCAGAGACCATAACTTTATGAAGGGAAAATCCCAACTGCACCTCCCCGCGGTAGAGGATGGAAACACACTACGGTGTGGCTAACACAGCTCTGGGGACCGAGTATCCACCGGAATAAGTGGACAACTCTGCAGCTGAGCAGAGCAGGGCACTCACTTGTCCTTACAGTCGGAAATGGCTGTCAAAGGCAGAGGTAAAAAGACCACCATGTGAATGTGGAAGGCAAGGGGAAACCACCACATTATCTTCCCAAGACTTCATGGCAAAACATATTTCAAAGTTAGTGAAGGACGTTAATGGCTGTCTTAGGGCATCCTCGTTCAGTAGGGACAGTCATGAGCCACAGGTGACGCCAGACCGTCATCCAGCTACTGATGGCAAAAACGTAACTAAAATAAATAAATTTAGAGTAGGAACATGGAATGTTAGGACATTAAATGAGCTAGGAAAGTTGACCAATGTTCTAAGAGAGATGGATAGCATGAAAATGAATATACTAGGCGTTAGTGAGATGAGATGGAAGGGATCGGGCAAAATTATAGCTGACAATCACACAATAATTTATTCTGGAGGGGATACACATGAAAAAGGTGTAGGAATAATATTAGACGAAAAAACAGCCAAGTCAATTAATGGATACTGGTGTATTTCAGATAGAGTTATTATGGTAAAAATCAAAGGCAAACCAATAGACATAAATATTATACAAGTATATGCACCAACAGCAAGCAGTAGTGATGAAGAAATACAACACTTTTATGACGAAATAGAAATGGCGATGGCTCAAATTGGATCACAAGAAATAAAGATAATACTTGGTGATTTTAATACAAAAGTAGGAAAGGGAAAAATGGAGGATGTAGTGGGGAATTATGGTTTAGGTACAAGAAATGAAAGAGGGGAAAAGCTAATAGAATGGGCAAATATCAATGATATGATAATTGGAAACACATGGTTTAAACACCATAAAAGACGACTGTACACATGGATAAGCCCTGATAAGAAAATACGCAACCAAATTGACTACATACTAATTAATAAAAGATTTAGAAATGCTTTAATTAATGTAAAGACAATGCCTGGTGCTGACTGTAATAGTGATCATGTACCACTATGTGGACATATAAAAGTAAGATTAAAGAGAGGGAAAAAAATGGTTAAGAACATGAGACTTAATAAAGAGGTTCTGAAAATAGATAAAGAAATGCAAGAACAATACAGAGTGACTGTGAAAAATAGGTACAATGCAATAACTAAAATACAGAGTATAGATGAACAATGGGAAATGTTAAGGGACTCCATTCATCAAACTAGCAAAGAAGTATTACCGGAGAGAGGCAAAATAGCTAAGAAAAAATGGATGAATGAAGATATCTTAAAACTGATGGACAAAAGAAAACAGAGTAAAAATGACAAACAAGAATACGCTAAGATAAATAAAGAAATAAAAGATAAATGTGGGAAGGCTAAAGAAAGTTGGTTAAACAAGCAATGCAAAAAAATTGAATTAAAATCCATTAAAGATACAAAAAATATGCACAGACAAATCAGTGAGCTTACAGGAAGAAAAATAAGAATAAATACAGGGTGTTTGAAATCAAAAACAGGAAAGATAATATTAGAGGAAGATGCTATAATGAAGAGGTGGAATGAGTATATAAGAGAATTATATGAAGGAGAAAGGGAAGAATTAACAGAAGATAGTAACTTAGAAGGTCCACCTATTCTGAAAGAAGAAGTCGCTGACGCTATGAAACGTATGAAGAAAGGAAAAACAGCTGGGCCAGATGAAATCACAATAGAAGAATTAGAAGTATTGGGAGAATTTGGAGTAGATATATTAACCAAAATGTTGAATGATATTTACAGCAGTGGATATTTACCCAGTGATATGCTGAAATCTGTATTTATAGCTATACCAAAAAGACCAGGAGCAATTGATTGTGAAGATTTTCGTACAATTAACCTTATAAACCATATCACTAAGCTTCTACTCATAATCATAATGAGAAGAACCAAAAAGAAAATAAAAATGGAAATTAGTGAAGAACAGTATGGATTTGTGGAAGGAAAGGGCACAAACAATGCAATTTATACATTACGGACACTAATAGAAAGGTCAATAGAAAAACAGAGAGACATATATTTGTGCTTCATAGATTATACTAAGGCATTTGATAAAGTAAAACATGATGAACTGATTAAAATGTTGGAAGATATCAACACTGATGGAAAAGATTTAAGAATAATAAAGAATATTTACTGGAACCAAGTAGCAGCAATTAAAATGGGAAATAAAGAGGGTAGTTACGAACAGATAAAGCTAGGAGTACGACAAGGGTGTGTCTTGTCACCAGATCTTTTTTCCCTGTATAGCGAAGTAATAATGAGAGAGATCAAAGAGATGCCAGGAATACTAGTTGGAGGTTATAATATAAATAATATACGCTATGCAGATGACACAGTATTGGTGGCGGATAATTCAACAGACCTACAACAATTATTAGACGTAGTAGTAACAGAGAGTGCAAGGAAAGGACTCTCCTTGAATATCAAGAAAACAGTAACAATGGTAATATCAAAGAAAATGGTGACACCAAAATGTGACATAGAAATAGAAGGGAAAATCCTTAACCAAGTTGATAATTTTAGATACCTAGGGGCATTTATAACAACAGATGGAAGATGTACAACAGAGATTAGGAGCAGAATAGGGCAGGCAAAAGCCGCATTTCAGAAAATGAAGAGTATCTTATGCAATAAGTCACTTTCACTGAATGTAAGAAAGAGAGTGCTGAAATGCTATGTAGAACCAGTTTTGCTGTATGGCAGTGAATCTTGGAATGTAAATGAACAAATTAAGAAGAAATTAGAAGCAACAGAGATGTGGTTCCTGAGACGAATGTTGCGAATTCCTTGGACTGCCAGAGTAACTAACGACGACTGCCTGAAACAGGCTAACAAAACTAGAACATTATATACAACAATAAGACAGAGACAAACAGCTTTCCTCGGTCATGTGATGAGAAGAGAGGCATTGGAGAACATCGTAACAGCTGGAAAGATCGAGGGGAAGAGAGGCAGAGGTAGACCAAGAGAATTGATGCTGGATGGATTGAGAAGGTGGCATGGAGGAATATCAGCAGCAGAGTTGATCCAGAAAACCAAAGACCGAGATCTATGGAGAGCCATGAACGCCTACGCCAGCCGGCACGGCACTTGATGATGATGATGATATAACAAAAGAAAAGATTTGTGGAAAGAGAAATAGAGATAGGCAATCAATCAATCAATCATGTGCCATGCCGGAAAGCGTGGGCGGTCATGACTCGCCATTTCACTCGATCACCAGAGTCGTCGATCGGCTCAGTGTTCCTGTCTCGTCCATGCCATGTGGCCAAGCCATCCAGGTATTTTCCTCTCAGTCTTCCTCTTGGCCTGTTCCCTTCGATCTTTCCAGTTGTCACTAAGTTCTCCAATCCACTTCTTCTCATAACATGTCCAAAAAATTTTGACTGTCTACGTCTAATTTCTCTAATCAATTTACGATTTTCATTTATCTCCTGTAGTACGTGGTCATTGGTTTTTCTGTCTGTCCATGGTATTCTTTGCATTTTCCTTAGAAACCACATTTCTGCAGCCATCAGATGTTTTTCAGCTTGACTGCTCATTGTCCAAGTTTCACATCCATACAAAAGAACAGGCTCTTTGTAACCCCTCAACACTCTTTTTCTCGTTTCAATTGGCATCTTTTTATTGGTCAGAATGTTTTTTTTATCTTGCTAAAGGCTACTTTCGCCATGGCGATTCTTGTTCTAATCTCTTCAAGGCATCTCCCATCAGATGTTATGACTGTTCCGAGATAATTGTATCGATTCACTTGTTGAAGAATATTCCCATTTACTTGTATATTATATTGTGGTACTTCGTTCTTCCTAGTGATGACCATAACCTGTGTCTTTTTACAATTTAATTCCAACCCCAGCTGCTCACTGTGTACAACAACAGCATCTATTAATTGTTGCAGATCCTGCGCATTGTCTGCAATCAATACTGTATCATCTGCATATCTAATGTTATTGATGTTTCATCCTCCAATGCTGATTCCATTTATATCTTCTACATTTCTGAAAATATTTTCACTGTACAGGGAAAAACGATCTGGAGACATTACACATCCCTGCCTAACACCTCTCTTAATAGGCTGATGTTGTCCCAATTCATTCTCAATCCTTATGGCAGCTTGTTGTTTCCAATGCATGTTTTTAATAAGTCTAATGTCTTTCTCATCAATTTGTAGATCTGCAAGCATATCCACCATGTTGACATGTCTAACGCTATCAAAAGCCTTTGTATAGTCAATAAAGCAAAGATGTATATCCTTGTTTACTTCTATAGCACGTTCAATAACTGTTCGCAGCATATACACAGCATTTACTGTACCCTTTCCTTCTACAAACCCACATTGTTCTTCCCCTATTTCAGGTTATAATTTCTTCCTCGCTCTTGAGGAAGAAATTACAACCTGAAATATATATATATATATATATATATATATATATATATATATATATATATATATATATATATATATATATGTAGATATAGAAGAGATAGGCAGCAAGAGAAAATTCTTGATACTAGTCTTGTGTCAAGGCATGGAAGGGAGTTAACACACGGATTGATCAATGCCGTCGGAGATCGCAGTTTGTGGCGAGGCATGATCACCAGCGTCAGTCAGCAGGGCACTTGATGATGATGATGATGATGATGATGATGATGCTGATGATGATGAGGATGATGATGATGATGATGAAAGGTTGAACGTATTAACCCGGTTCTAAGAGAGAGGGGGCTAGGGGAGAGTGATCGAGAGATATGAAGAAAGAAAGAAAGAAAGAAAGAAAGAAAGAACAACATCTAAAGTGTAAAGGTCACGTTATTCCATTTATTAAAAATGTAAAATGTGTGCATCACCAACACGATTGTCCTGATGTTTTTATTCGCTCGCTGTGAACTCGAGCGAAGTCCACACTGGACTCATGCTTGCTTGTCTGTGCCTACTATCCCTTTTACAAGTGTCCTTCGCCATGAGGCTAACCCACTCCGATTATGAGTTCCTTGTAATTTACGTACCCAAGTCAAGGACCAGAATTCAGATCAGAAGTCCATGTTTACATACAACAGACTTTGAACTTTGAACTTTGGTTTCTGCCAAACCCCCTTTATTCCACATTTGGCATGAAGAAATAAGATTAATACTGAAACCTGAGATTGTCAAAAGCATACTTTTTTATGTTACATAAAAACAAACTATTTATTTATTAAACTAGAATTGTATGTAATATTTAGATAGCTTGCTTTTTAAAAAAGTATCAAAGATTGAATGAAAAAAAAATAAAATAAATATCGGATCAAAGATTACAGAATTAAAAAAATCTGGACTTAGTGTTGTCGTCTGCTAACAAGAGTATGGCGGCTCTGGTCAGGAAGGTAACTTTTGTATTGTGTTCTCTAAGTTAATGGTATATCTGTCTTTGCTCGCAGTAACACGAACTGTATCGAGAACATGTGCAATATAATCATCTAAGACTCCCTGTGTTTCTCTCTCTTTTTGTTTAACTTTGCATCTCTTTCTTTCCTTATTTTTCAACCAATGTTCAGAAACTAACTTTTGATTTGTCACTGACTTACTTATTAAGTTATTTTAATATATATTATTAATAAAATATTATATTTATTGACATTATTATTGATAAGTAGTTCTTTGACTCACTTATTGTCTCATATCTCAGCCCAGGAATCATGGGCATAGTTGTGTGTGGGTCCATGTGTTTATCAATGTATGTTTATGCATCCATGTGTACATGTGAATGTGTGTGAGGATGGATGCGATTGTGATTGGACGTTTGTGGATATACATGTTAATATGTGTTTAAATGTATGTGTATGTTGAAGTGCAAATTGGTATGTGTGGGCGTGTGTTAATGCATATGTGTGTGTGAATGGTGAGATGTGTTACTGTTTGCATGAACAAGGGTGCACGCATGCACATGTGTGCAGATGAATGTGTGGATATGTTACTATTTGTGTTTGTGTGTTGATGTGCATATATGAGGGTGAGTATTTATGTGTGTGATATTTTTAATTTTTTATGCAATTTATTTAGCTTTACTATTCTTCCTATGTTTTGTTGTTTCTGTCAATATGAACTGTTACAGTCCCCAGCCTGTGTAAGGTCGCTAGTTAAGGTGATACGATGTTTGGCGACCAGTTCTGGTGCTCCCATAACCGACCAAGAGCAACTGTCCAGGGGAATATCATTTGGTAAGTCAACATATAGTAGAATTTGATTATTGTGAACTGTCATACAAAAATACGTTATCTTAACTTGGTCACAATATGAGACAGGGAGGTCTTAAAACACGGAAGTCACAAACAGCAGGTTGCATGATTTATTGCCTGGCATATTTTGCTACATCTCGGCAGGTGCATACTGCACAGTTATATAACATATGAGGTGAGTAAATAAATTATACTTTGGCTTAAATATTCCAGCACACATGTGCACCTTTCACAGTACATCAGTTGCCAAACACTGAGGAGTATAGCTGGTAGACTTATGAACTAAGCATGTCCTTATTTTGAGACTTTGAATTGCTGCATAGATTGTGAAATTTTTTTTTACAACGGCAAAATCCTCACCATTTTTGTGTTTTTATAGACAATTCTCTGACAAAATAAGACCAATTTGTCTCCCCTCAGAGCTTTCCCCGGAGCAGTTGGAGTTCCAGCAAACCGCACGGAAGTTTGCCAGAGAAGAGGTCATTCCCAAGGCGCCGGAGTATGACCGTTCAGGCGAGGTAAAGCATTCTCTTCATCCAGTCTTTCCTGCTTGGTTTGTTTATATTAATTCATTATATTTCCTCTTTTTATCTTAAGATGTAGAGGTAGATTATGATAAGTTTTTTTTTTCACTTCTGACATAGCTTGAGGAGGTACATTACAGAATTAGTCAGCTTGAGAAATTACAGTATGTTATCATTATTATCAAGTGCCAAAGCGCAGGTCCGCATGGCCAAATGGGTAAGAACGCATGTTTTGAAACATTCGTTGTGCTGATGCCGAGGTTAGCGGTTCAACCCCTACACCGGACAGCTGGACTAAAATGTTGACCTGTCATCCTTGACTTGGGGATGTAAATTACAAGTACCTCTGAAGTCAGAGTGGGTTTGCCTGATGGCGAGGGACACTGTTATTATGGAAAGCTAATCCACACGCAAAATTCAGTCCAGCACTACTATAGATAGTGTGTATGGACTACGCTTGAGTTCAAAGTGAGTGAGCGCAACAACAACAACAAAAAGTGCCAAAGCAAAGGCAGAATTTCACCAAATGAAATTCTGGAATTTATCTTTTTCAATCAAGGTGAGAATAAGAATTTTTAAGAACTATGTTGAAGCAAAGCTGATGTATGGAAGCAAATCATGGACAATTAGCAGACAAGTGAGGGATGATGTGGAGGGTGCAGAGAGGTGGTTGTATAGAAGAATGATGAGAACATTGTGCACACACAGAAAGACCAATGAAGATACCTTGAAAGTAGTTAACTCACGAAGAGAATAGATTACTCGCATCAGAAGAGACAGTGGACTGTCATCACAACAGGAAAGTTGAAGGAGGAGAGAGACAGGAAAGTCCAAGAGAGAAGATGCTGGACAGTCTGACATTGTGGCATGGAGGAACATCGGTATCAGAAATTATTAGCAGCACACAAGACAGAGGGCAGTAGACAGACATGGTCACCAACTCCACATGCCATAGACTACAAGAAGATCAAGTGCCATCTCCAAATTTTGAAATCCATGGTAATGAGTCTCTAAAACCTTCTGTCCTTCATCTTCACATCAGTGTAACAAACCGAAGTTTGTGGTAACTACTTGGGAAATGAAAAGGTAGGAAAAATATTGAACTATACATCCTACCTTATAAATATATGATATCTTCCTCTTCTTCTGTGTTCATCCGGAGTTTTTTTTTCGGACGTGATTGCGTTGTGCCTGTTTACAGCAGAGCTGCGTTCTTGCGCCGTTAGGCCGACACATCCGACTTCTGCAGGCATTTGTTGACCGGGTTAACCTTCCCGGGGTAAATATATGATATAGTATATGTGTTTTTGTTGTTGCTCGCTGTTGCTCAGTATCCTGCAAGTCACGAGCGGGGGTCGAACCGCCTCAGCTCTCGCTCCGCTACGAGACTGCGTGATAAACGGGATTACAGAGAGAAAGTGTTGTAACCCCACAGCCAGAGAGTCCAGCATATATATATATATATATATATAGTTATGCCCTTATCTGAGAAAATTAGGTATCTAATCTCATTATTGATTCATGAACAGCCAAAAAATGATGGGGTTGACTGCTACGTCCTGTAAAGGATATTCAACAACTTGTAACTCTCCTTACCAAAGAGATCTGTGGATATGCGATATTAAAAAGATCTGTCATCTCAGTTGCATCTCACATATATACATGTCATCATATGTCTCATCGTTTGTCTCATAATATAATCTGTCTTACGACCTTTCTGATTAACTGGGAGTGTTTTGTAGCATGATTGTGTGCATTGCCCTATTTTTCAGTATCCCTGGGATTTGGTGAAGATAGCTTGGTCCCTGGGGTTAATGAACACTCATGTACCGCAGCATTGTGGTAAGTTTATTCATGCAGTGAGAAGGTCCTCTGTTCTTAATTATGAGTCTGACTGTATTTTTGTCTGCCTGCCACCTGTCTGTTTTATTTAAATGTCTGCCTGTCTGTCTATTTTTATTACATGTTTGCCTGATTGTCAGCCTGCCTTGTCTGCCTATCTATCTGCCTGATTTTCTGTTTTTTTTTTCTGTGCCTGCTTGATTGTCTCTCTGTCAGAAATATCCTTAATGTATATGGGCTTGCCTTCATTCCTGTGTTTTTCTGCGGGCCTAATTGTCTGTTTTCCTTGTCTGTCTGCATTATTGTCTGTCTGTCTCTCTAAGAGCATTGTACTGATATCCTTAATGTAATTGAGCTTGCCCTCTTTCCAGTATCTGTCTGCCCATCTGCCTGCATGTGTGTCTGTCTGAGGTCATTGTCAGGTTTGTGAAATCTATTTTACCAGCCTTCTTGCAGGCCAGTTGCTACAACTATCTTGGAACGGTCTAACATCTGATGGAAGATGTTTTCTACTGATTAGAACAATAGGAACCATGGCAGCAGTTGCATTTTGTAAGATGGAAAACATGATCATTGATAAAAGGCTATCAATTTCAGTGAGGAAATTAGTGTTCAAGTGCTAGTTAGAGCCTATATTGTTATATTCATATGAGATATGGAAAATAGACACGCTGAGAAACATCTAATGGCTGTGGAAATGTGGTTTCTCAAGGCAATGCAAAGAATATGGATGGACGAAGAAAGGAATGAGACCATTCTTCAAGAAACTTAAATGAAAACCATAAATTTATTAGAGAAATTAAACATAGGCAAGATATTTTGGGCATATTATAAGGAGAATTAAATTTGAAAACATGGTGACAACTGGAAAATTTGGTGGGATAAGAGTAAAGTGGAGACAAGGCGATAAATTCTGGACAACAGGCCACATAACATAATTGTGACAAGAAGACCTGATCCAAGAATCCAGTGATCATATGAAATGGCCAACAGTGGCCTCCCATGCTTATCAACCTGGAACATAATGATGATGACACATGAAGAATATCAATCTCACACATGGGCGTTGGTTAGGAGAGAAAGAATCGAGATACTTCTGCCATGTAAAGAGACACAGCTCCTTGTCATTGGATGTGCTAGTAAGAAAAGTGAAGGGAAAGCATGTTAGAGGAAGAAAACCTGACACGTGAGTGTACGAGGGCGAGTCAATAAGTAAGTCACACAGTTCTGTGGGATGGTGGGTAAATGTAGTTGGTGTTTTCTACAGGTGTCATTAGGTGACAGCAACATCAAACTTTATATTCCCATTCGTCAGGTGGCGCTAGGTGTCGCATGCGCAGCGCATAAACAAAATGGCAACTGTACATACGGTGTGGATAACCAAAGAGCAATTTGCTGTTGTGCATTTTTTGTGGTCAAAAGGACTGCCTGCAAAGGACGTTCATAAGGAAATGCTTCCTGTTTATGCTTACAAATGTTTGTCCTGTAAAGCGGTGCATAGCAGGGTAGAAACATTTTCTTAAAGACGCTCTAAAATTGTTGATGAAATCCAATCTGGTCATCCTGTTGAGGTTGCAACAGAAGCATCCGTGGAGCGGGTGAAGGAGATGATTAGAGGTGACAGGCAAGTAATGATAGACTCTGTAGCATCTGCAATAGGGTGCTCACATGTTTCAGAATACAGCATAATGCATGATCGATTGAAATTTAAGAAAGTGTGCTCAAGGTGGGTACCCAGACAATTTAAGGAGGAACACAAAATGAACCGATTTGGCCTGTCCTTGCTTCATCTCTTGTCGATACGAAGATGGAGAAGACATGCTGATCAGGATTATTACTGGGGACGAATCATGGGAGCATCACTACCAGCCCGAATCAAAGCGTGCTTCAATGCATTGGAAACATCCTTCTTTGCCTTGTGTCCAAAAATTCAAGGTTACACCATAAGCAGGGAAGGTTATGCTGACAGTGTTCTGTGATTGTCAAGGAGTGCTTTTAATCAATTTCAAGAAGAAAGGTGACAATGTGAATTCTGAATTGTATTGTGAAGTTCTATCGATGCTTCATGATGCAATTTGAAGAAATCGTCCAGGACTGCTAACTAGAGGAGTGTTGCTTCTTCATGACAATGCCAGACCATATAGAGCTCAACTCAGGAGAAAATTAACCAACTAAGGTGGGAAGTTTTGGAACATCCACCTTACAGCCCCGACTTAACCCCTTGCGATTTCCACCTTTTTGGTCCACTGAAAATCCACCTTGGCAGGAGACATTTCGCGAATGACGCCAAAGTTGAATGTGAAGTGAAAATGTGGTTTAGAAAACAGAGCATGCAGTTCTATGCAGCCAATTTGGAAGGACTGATAAAACGGTGGGATAAGTGCATCAATGTTGGTGGAAATTATGTTAAGAAATAAAGGGACAGTGTATGCATAAAAACTGGTAACTGGTTTCAAGTTGTTATCATATTCAGTTATTTTTCTACAGCCATTTATGAATTACTTATTGATTTCCCCTCGTACGTCATCAAGAGATGGACAGAAAGAATACTGCATTAGAGCACTATGAAGATACATGGTACAGAATGTTGGGGACTCACTATCTCACCTTTATTGCGGAGACGGCACTTTATGATCATGATGATGATGATTGTCTTCTTCTTCTTCCTGTTATTTCCCACCGAAGCATAGACTCCCCCCGCCCCCCTGCTGACATACATCAAATATTTTGTAGACTTGATCGTGACTGGTTGAATTTTGCATCTATAGGATAAAGTAGCCAGTCCCATACCACTTCTCCTTAGCTGCCTCTTATGGCATGCATGCTAGATTAATAATAGTCATTTGCATATCCTTTACAGGACATAGCAATCACTGCCAGAATTGTGTGGCTGTTCATGATTCCTGGGCAAGTTTACATTCAGTAGTTTGCCATTGCTTTCTGAAAGACCAGCACCCATACCATGTCATAAAAATGCGAATGAAGGCAGTCTGTGAGATAACAGTGTTACTATTAGGTTTGCTTTCCGTATGGGCCGTGGTAACACATGGATGATGGTTATATTTTAGTATTTACAAAAGGATTTAAAAGGCAAAAGGCCCACATTTATCGCACCGGGTTTTATCCCATATGGCTCGATCTCTTTCCACAGGGCAACCTGCCGAAAGTGCCACACAGAGCTCTCGTGAACTGAATGTTGTAGTCTGGAATCGAATCCACAACTTTCGGAGCATGAAGCAGGCAGGGTAAAAATTTTACTAAAGACTTCCCAAGCAGAGACAGCAAGAATACTGCATGACGAGAACACAGAAGAAGAACCATCTGCAAATCTAACCATTAGAGAACTGTTTGCAGACAACCAAGCACTAATAGCAAAATCAGAAGCTGAATTACAAGACCACATGAATAGTCTAAACAAAATGTGTAGGGAACATAACATGAAAATTAGCACAAGCAAATCAGAGGTAATGACTATAACTAAATAAGAACAAACAACAACAATTCACCTAAATGAACATTCCTTGAAACAAGTAAAGAGTTTCAAGTACCTAGAAAGTATAATATCATCAAATGGCAGATCAGAAGACGAGATCGAAAATAGGTGCAATAAGGCAGATCAACTCATTGGACAAATGGCACCAATACTAAAGAACAAACATGTATCAATAACTACTAAGAAAGCACTTTACAACACAATCTTCCTACCAACTCTGTGCTACCAATGCCAAACCTGGACAATGACAGAAAAAAGAGAGAAGAAAAATCACAACAACAGAAATGAGATCCCTGAGAAGAATACTCAACGTATCAAGAAGAGATAAGATCAGAAATGAAGAAATCAGGACTAAAGTGGGGGTTAAAGCTGCTCTAGATTTTATTAGAAAGCAGCAATCAAATGGTTTGGCCATGCAAGTAGGTTACCAGTCAACAGCATACCACGACAAGCAATGATGTACATACCAGATGGAAACAGAGGAAGAGGCCGACCACGTAAACGTTGGACATAGGGAATAGCAGAGTCTATGGGAATATCGATACATGAAGCCCATAATCGGGCACTCTCACGATGTTTATACTTCACCTCGACACTGCAAGGTACAAGAGGAACATGATGACATGACATGACACTCCCATTTTAGTTTTAATACCATATCAAACAATAGCAAACTACTGAATGTAAAACCTGCCAAGAAATCACTAACAGCCTACAAATGCCGTGGTCGACTGTGAAGTCCTGTAAAGGATATACAACTAATTTTTTAAGCATGTCACACCTGACCCAAAACCTTTGTTTGCTTCTTGCTGTGTTGATTGTTTCTGTGGCCATCTTATTGCAGGCGGTCTGGATCTTGGGCTGCAGGAATGCTGCATTGTGACAGAAGAGATCGCTTACGGTTGTACAGGTGTGCAGACGGCTATCGAGGCAAACTCTCTCGGGGTTTGTGGACAGTTTTCAAGTTTAAACAAAGAAGACACAAAACAATAGGTTTAACAATGTATTCTTCTTCTTCTTCTTCTTCTTCTTCTTCTTCTCCTCCTCCTCCTCCTTCTTCTTCTTCTTCTTCTTCTTCTTCTTCTTCTTCTTCTTCTTCTTCTTCTTCTTCTTCTTCTTCTTCTTCTTCTTCTTCTTCTTCTTCTTCTTCTTTTTCTTCATCTCTTTTTTTTAAATATTTTTTCTTCTTTTCCTTCTTGTTCTTCTTTTTCTTCTCGATAATTCTTCTTTTTCTCCTCCTTATTCTGCTTCCTCTTCTTCTTCTGCCTTTCATCTCTCAGTGTAGCTTATGCTTTCAGCCAAGTTATGTCAAGTACTTTATAGACTTGTTCATGATTGGCTGGTGTTTGCAGTTTCCATGATTCCCTGAATGTCTACAGAATAAGGTAGCCAGTCTTACACCAACCCTCCTTAGTCAACTCTTATGACACGCATGGCAGGTTACAATGTTACTATTTTGTGTTTCCAGTGTAGGCTTTGATAACGCATGGAATGCACAGTTTATTACCTGGAATATTTTGCTACATCTAAACAGTTGCACACTAAAGAGTATGGTATGAGTGCTGGTCGTTCAGAGAGCAATGGCAAACTACTGAACGTAAACTTGCCAAGAAATCACAAACGGCCAAAAAAATGCTGGGGTTGACTGCGACATCATGTAAAGGATATGCAACTAACTTTTTAATATATTTGATTGGTTAGCTTATGTTAGAAGTTAAAGGCATGCTGATAGGATGGTTTAATGTATAAAGTTAGATGTGTATTGGTTCTCTTCAGATTGAAGATCTTGAGGTGTTGGTGAATGTGTCTGTTATATCTACAGGAAATGCCAGTAATCATTGCTGGCACCAAGGAACAGCAAAAGAAGTACCTTGGAAGAATGATTGAGGAGCCACTTATGTGTGTAAGTATATAAATATCATTGTTATGATCATATTGATCAGTATGTAATAACAACACCAGTGAAGGGACCATACTCTTTAACACCTTGCTGACAGCAATATGCAACATTATTATCTTTCACTACCAAAAGTATTTGCAAATGTTTTCAGTAGTTACTATGAGAATTGGAGAACTTGGTGATAATTGGCAAGTCTGAAGGGAAAAGAACAAGGGGAAGACAGAGATGTAAATATCTAGATGGCTTGGTGGCATGGCATAATCAAGACAATAACATAGAGCCGATCAATGGCTCAAGAGATGGTGAAACATGACCACCCAAGCTTATCGACATGGTACACGATTACGAAGACACTGCGAGTTGCCCAGACAGTAGTTCAGTTATCACTCCCTGCAGCACCATTCTCCAGTCCATGATGATCTATCTGTTGTTCTGCACTATATACATTTTTTTCCCTTTTTTTGCTCACTCGCTTTGAACTCAAGCGTAGTCCATACACACTATTTATAGTAGTGATGGACTGAATTTTGTGTGTGGATTAGCTTTCCCTATTAACAGTGTTCCTCGCCATCAGGCGAACCCACTCCGACTTCAGAGGTACTTGTAATTTACGTCCCCAAGTCAAGGATGACAGGTCAACATTTTAGTCCAGCTGTCCGGTGTAGGAGTTGAACCGCTTACCTCAGCATCAGCACACCGGATGTTTAAGGACACTGGTTCTTATCCATTTGGCCATGCAGACCTGCATACACATTTTCCAAAGGCCCCGACCACGTCTGCCTATGATGCACCAATACCCCACCAAGTAATGCAGACCCAGTCAGTCTGTCCGCCTGCTCGTTTCCCACCACACCAGCATCTAATGGTAGTGGGAATGTGGTTTCTGAGGAAAATGCAAAGAATGCATTGGACAGACAGGAAAACCATGTAGCAAGTCATACAAGAAACAAATGAAAATCATAAACTGATTACAGAAATTAGACATAGTCAAGATATGGTACGTTTTGAGATGAAATATACTAAAAAAACTTAGTGACAAATGGTTAGAGGAAAAATCAATGGGAGGACAGATAAATATCTAAATGGCATGGCCACAAGCATACTATAGGCAAGAAATTAGAGCTGATCCATGACTCTGGTGATCATGTGAGATGGCAAAACATGACTGCCCATGCTTAAGTCACATGAGTATGTGTAAAGGAAACTCCCAGTAATCTGCGTGTGGATTTCATACATTTTAAATCAATTGTTTCTGAGAAAGAAAAAGGTAAACCATTACTTTATGAACAACCTTTTTTATATTTATTTTCCAAAATTCAGAAGCTAAAACAGTTTTAAAAGACAAAGAACTGTGACATATTTCTTCCTCAATTTGCCTCTTATCCCTTATTGGAACATAGTCCTAAACCAACTCACTGCAAGTCTAAACACAGAAGCCTCTAACAGTATCTTGCACAATGTATTGTCTGGCATATTTCACTGCAGCTCAGAAATGGTGGCAGGCAATAAATCTTGCAGCATATAGTTTGTGGCTTCTATGTTTAAATTCACTACTGATGGCTTACGGTGAAATATGTCAGCCAATAAATCATGCAGCATATAGTTTTGGCTTATGTGTGTTAAATACACTACTGATGGTTTACAGTGAAATATGCCAGACAATAAATCTTGCAGCATATAGTTTTGTCTTATGTGTGTTAAATACACTACTGATGGTTTACAGTGAAATATGCCAGACAATAAATCTTGCAGCATATAGTTTTGTCTTATGTGTGTTAAATACACTACTGATGGTTTACAGTGAAATATGCCAGACAATAAATCTTGCAGCATATAGTTTTGGCTTATGTGTGTTAAATACACTACTGATGATTTACAGTGAAATATGCCAGACAATAAATCGTTTAGCATATAGTTTTGGCTTATGTGTGTTAAATACACTACTGATGATTTACAGTGAAATATCCCAGACAATATATCGTGTAGCATATAGTTTTGGCTTATGTGTGTTAAATACACTACTGATGGTTTACAGTGAAATATGCCAGACAATAAATCTTGCAGCATATAGTTTTGTCTTATGTGTGTTAAATACACTACTGATGGTTTACAGTGAAATATGTCAGTCAATAAATCGTGCAGCATATAGTTTTGGCTTATGTGTGTTAAATACACTACTGATGGTTTACAGTGAAATATGCCAGACAATAAATCTTGCAGCATATAGTTTGTGGTTTCTGTGTCTAAATTCACTACTGACGGTTTACAGTGAAATATGTCAGTCAATAAATCTTGCAGCATATAGTTTTGTCTTATGTGTGTTAAACACACTACTGATGCTTTACAGTGAAATATGTCAGACAATAAATTGTGCAGCATATAGTTTTGGCTTATGTGTTTAAATCCACTAAGAGAATACAATGTTTTGAATCACTTCAAATCTTTATGTGACTTGTTCATGGCTGGATAACATTTGTGGCTGAATTTTTCCATGCAATGAGGTAGCCTGCACTAAGCACAACCCTGAGTCATTCATGATTGTAGATTACTGTAAATCATCATGAAAATTTGAGATGGCCACCGTCATAATGTGGACCAACTTGCATAAAATATGTTTATCTGAAACGGCAACCATTCACCGCGACATACCAAATATGTCACTGAACTAGTGCCTGCACAGACTAATGGGACTAAAAATGCTGTGACGAAATCTTCATTGTGGACCTCATAGAGAGAACTAATCAAATGCATGTTTACCAGTGGGACTAAAAATGGTGTCACAATCACCATTGTGGACCTCTATAAAGAACTAGTCAAATTCCTATTTACCAATGGGACTAAAAATGGTGTGACAAAATCACCATTGTAGATCTCATAGAAAGAACTAACCAAATTCCTCTTTACCAATGGGACTACAAATGGTGTGAAAAAATCACCATTGTAGATCTCATAGAGAGAACTAACCAAATTCCTGTTTACTGATGGGACTAAACATGTGACAAAATCACCATTGTGGACCTCATAGAGAGAAGTAACCAACTTCCTGTTTACCAATGGGACTAAAAAAGGTGTGAAAAAATCACCATTGAGGACTTCATAGAGAAAACTAATCATGTTCCTGTTTACCCAGAGGTGAGGAAAAAACATTAGAACTGGATAGGACACGCTTGGAGAATACCTGAGGATTGTATAACTAGACACCATCTTGCCAGAAACCCACAAGGTGTATGAAATAGTGCAAGACCTAAATACACGTGGAAGCAAGAATTAAAGACAGAGATGAATAATATGATGGGAAATATGGACAGAGCTGCAGGAGATAGCCAGAGATTGGAGGGCTGAGTGTGAGTTGCTTGGGGGTCTGGGTGCCTAAGGAGGATAAAGGGCAGAAGAAAAAGATAGAGTAAGCTGAAAGAGATAGGCAGAGATATGATTTGTGGACATGAGTTGTTTGAGGACTTATGCCTTTGAAAATGAAGATATCTGTATTTCTAGGCACTCATTTTAATTATGTTGTGTGATTTCTGCAGTATGTACCTGACGAGATGCAGCAAAATATGTCGGGCAATAAATTCTGCAATCTGTTGTTTGTGTCTTCGTTATTCAAATTTAGTCATTGCTTATTCATTGGCTCCATTTGGCGCAATATAGTAATTTTTTTTCCCCGCGTTTCCATCCTGTTTTCAGGATATTGTGGTCAACATCAGCATCTTTCAGCTGTATGTTGATTCCTAGGCTAGATTACGCTCATCAGCATGCCACGACTTTCTGAGCGGCTGGCTCCAAACTCTCATAAGTCACTGGCGCAACTCGAACCGCTTCCAATTCTCATGCGCTCACGTCAACCACGAGAGTATTTGGGGTTACGGAGAAAGCTGCTAACCCCTCGGCCAGGGAGACCGGTATTATAGTAATGTTGACTTAAATAACATTTACCGGCTCTGTGGCAAAGGGGTTACGGGTGCAATTCTTTTGAAACACAGCTGCATGAGATTTGGAAGCAGACTGCCTTGCATTGGTTTCCCATACAAAGGTATGAATGCCAGTCGTTCAGAAAGCAATGGCAAACTGCTGAATGTAAATTTGCTTAGAAATCACGAACAGCCTAAAAATTCTGGGATTGACTGCAAGTCCTGTAAAGGATATGCAACTAACTAAAAGAATATAACATTTGACAGTTCACAACTCAGTGACCCAGCATTACTGGTATCTTGGTGCGTGACGGGCCTGCATGCCCAATTCTCAACCCTTTGAAAATAAAGATTTTTTTCGTTCGTTCGTTCGTTTCGTTCATTCGACAGACGATAGTTTGTTACATTATGCTTCGAAAAAGGCATAATATCTACAACACATGGCGTCTCCATAGCACAAAGCCTGAGCTGAATTTAGCATACATTAATGTAAATCATCTAGCAACCCTATAATAGTATAATGGAATTACCTCTTTTGCATGTCAACAGGCATACTGCGTGACAGAACCATCTGCTGGATCAGATGTTGCAGCTATCCGAACCAGGGCAGAAAAGAAAGGTGATGCATATATCCTTAACGGCCAGAAGATGTGGATCACCAACGGAGGTGTAGCCAACTGGTATTTTGTTTTGGCCAGAACCAGCAGTGACCCCCAGACACCTGCGGGCAAAGCCTTTACAGGGTTTATTGTGGATGCACACACCCCAGGCATTACCTTGGGGAGAAAGGTAGAGTTAATGATAGTTTTACTACTCTGTGATTTCTTTTATTTTAACTCTTATCTTGTTGGTTACTCCCAAGTATTAGGTATTTAGTAATTGTGTTGATTACCACAGATGCTGGGTATTTAGTAGTTCTGTTCTTGTTGGTTACCCCAGGTGTTAGGTGTTTATAGTTTTGACTCTTATCTTACTAGTTACCCCAAACACTCACTCTGACTTCTGAGGTACTTGTAATTTATGTTTGCAAATCAAAGACAGGAAGTCAACATTTTAATCCTGCTGACAGGTAAAGGGGTGAACTCGTTACCTCTGCATCAGCACATAGCCCTTATGAGAGTGAGTCCTCTTATCCATTCAGCCATGCTGCCCTCCAGATCATCACATGACTTACGCATGTCAGGTGATTTATGCTTCAGATACTTTCAGGGCTTGCTTGCTTACTGTACTGAGTGTCACATGGCTCATGACACTGTAGGTTTGTCCATTGATGTTGGTTCTGTTAACTGACAAGACATGTATCCTTTGGTCACCTGCAGGAGAGGAACATGGGCCAGAGATGCTCTGACACCAGAGGGATCACATTTGAGGATGTTATCGTCCCAAAAGAGGTGAGTCTGTCTTAAGTCTTGTTATTGATTTTTCAGGCATGATGTGTAAATATGATTGATGTTAAGTCATGTGAGTGATGTGCTATAGTAGTTGAGTATAGTCTTGAATGAGCTATGTGCTGTAGTGGTTGTGTAAAGTAATAAATTAGCCATGTGCTATAATGGTTGAGTACAGTCATGAATGAGTGATGTGATGATTAATTTAGTTATAAATTAGGGATGTACTGTGATGAATGAGTTAAATCATGAATGAGTGGTGTGCTATGATGATTGTTGTACAGTCATGTAAGAGTGATATGTTACATTGATGAGTTAGGTCATGTATGAATGATGTGCTACAATGACTGAGTTAGCTGATGTATGAGTGATGTGCTGTGATGATTGAGTTAGGTCATGTATTAGTGATGTGCTATGATAAGATATGTAAATGAAATTATATGTAAATGGTGTGCTATCATGTTTGATTGGAATGATGTACAGCTGACGTACTCTGCTATACATATGATCTGATCTGTAAAGGATGTGATGTTATCAGTGGAGCAATATATGAATGAAGTACTATGATGTAGGAGTGAAATGTGATGCTTATGAAGTTGTACTGGTGTACTGTGATATGTGAGTGATTTGCTGAATAAGTAGTAAGCAGTATGTGTCTGCAACAATTAGTAGACGCGGTTGTTGTACACAGTGAGCAGCTGGGGTTGGAATTAAATTGTAAGAAGACACAGGTTATGGTCGTCACTAGGAAGAACGAAGTACCACAATGTCATCATTGGCACCTTGCCGTCTTGACAGACGATAGTTTGTGCTTTAAAAAGGCATAATAACTTTTACCTATGGCGGTAGCGAATGTGACTGATAAGGCCAATTTGCGCTGTAAATGTTCGTTCACAGTGGGTGCATGTGAACACGTCATTTCCACCATCATAACCCATAATGTAATATACAAGTAAATGGAAATATTCTTCAACAAGTGAATTGGTACAATTATCTTGGAACAGTCATAACATCTGATGGGAGATGCCTTGAAGAGATTAGAACAAGAATCGCCATGGCGAAGGTAACCTTTAGCAAGATGAAAAATATTCTGGCCAATAAAAAGATGTCATTTGAAACGAGAAAGAGTGTTGAGGGGATATATAGAGCCTGTTCTTTTGTATGGCTGTGAAACTTGGACAATGTGCAGTCAAGCTGAAAAACATCTGATGGCTGCAGAAATGTGATTTCTGAGGAAAATGCAAAGAATACCATGGACAGATAGAAAAACCAATGACCAAGTATTACAGAAGACAGATGAAAATCGTAGATTGATTAGAGAAATTAGACGTAGACAGTCAAAATTTTTTGGACATGTTATGAGAAGAAATGGATTGGAGAACATAGTGACAACTGGCAAGATCGAGGGGAACAGACCAAGAGGAAGATCGAGAGGAAAATATCTGGATGGCTTGGCCACATGGCATGGACGAGACAGGAACACTGAGCTGATCCACGACTCTGGTGATCGAGTGAAATGGCGAGTCATGACCGCCCACGCTTTCCGGCATGGCACATGATTGATTGATTGAGTATGTGTCATGCCATGTATAATGATTTATTTGTATGTATTGTCAAAATTAGTGGCATATGCTATGATGTATGTGTGGTGTTCTTTGATGTATTGTGTTTTTCTGTGATGTATGAGTAGGTGCTGTACTTTGAGTGATGTATTGTGAGTGTTTTGCTGTGATGTATGAGTGGTCCACTGTGGTGTATTTTGAGTGATGTATTTGAGTGTTTTGCTGTGATGTATGAGTGGTCTACTGTGCTGTACTTTGAGTGATGTATTGTCACATATATGTGATGAGCTACAATGAATTATGTAAGTAAGTAAGTAGTAAGTAAGTAAATCATTATTTTTAAAGGGTTAAGAATTGGGCACGCAGGCCCGTCTGACATTCTGCCCTTCTCTATTTCCTCTCATACATTCTTTCATTCAGCATCTCTTATGAAGCAATTCTTTGACAACAAAAGAACAATAAGCATTAAAACACATGAAAAATAATCAATAATACATGACTCGTTGAGGCAATGTTTAACATGGGCATTATGAATACCCAAGTTGGGTGTAACGTGCCATACAAATTATGGGAATGTTGTTGTTGTTTTTTTTTTGGCTAGTTGTCGTTCGAGATAATTTACCATTATTACTGTCTTTGTTGCTGTTTTTTTTTATGTGATGCATCAAGACTGTTATTTAATACTTGTCTAAATAATCTACACTTCATTGATTTTCAGAATGTCTTAGGAAGTGAGGGAATTGGCTTCAAGATTGCCATGGGAGCGTTTGACAAGACTAGACCCCCTGTAAGTAGATGACAATAATGGTTGAAGTGTTCTGTTTGGTTACACATATTTACGCAAGCATAGTTTTGGGGACTGTCTTTTTACATAGATCAGGGGCTGGGAATGTCCAGCAATGCCTGTGCAACTGCAGGCAAGAGTTTAAACTTAATAAATCTAGGAGCTTTTATCTTGGCAACATAAATTTATATGAAGTGAATCATAATAATAATGTAAAACTTTGAGGGACAAGCAAGGAGCATCCATTACGGGGTAGACAGGACACAAAGACCTATATTTGGATCAGTTTACTGCTGCTAGAAGTTCTTTTCAAAACTTACCATCACAAAGAGTCAAGTGCACTCAAAACTGACCAATGCAAACCTGGAAAAGCAGCAGCGAGCAGCATCATCATTAATACCAACTAACATCACACACCTCACCAAAGAGAAATTGTTCCAGCCATCACATTAGGGGTGAGTTAATGAAATGTTTGACTAAATATAGCAAGTCAGTTTTTAAATTGATAATTTTGACAGTCGGTGTATGATGTTATAAAAAGCAAATGGCCCTTGGCAGAAACAAAACGTTCCCCAGCCCTGATGTAGAGAGATCTGACAAAATACATCTCATATTTAAGTTAAGTGTTTCACCACAGATCCAGTCTTGTGACTGTCCATAAACTGATTCTTGGGATATGTATGTGGTGGATTCCCCTTGACTTCCAGATTCACATTGTAGATTTCATCATCATCAGCAAATGCCATTTCCGCATTTAACTTCGGCTAAAATTAGTCTCTAACACCCTCTGTTTTGTGTCTTCATGGTCCATTCATACAGGTTTCATCCAGTCCATCTCTTGATACTGTCCACTCTCATGTAGCCTTGTCTTCCTCTTGCACACTCCCCCTCAACCTTTCCCTGCAGCCCATCCTTTAACAAGAAGCTGTGTATCTTTATATGGCTGAAGTATCTTAAAAACCTGACCCACATCTCATTCAATAATGTTATCTTCACTACCAGGTTGTGTAATATTTCATTGTTTGTTGTTTTCTGCTTCAATAATATTTTTTCTGTTAGTCTGTATAACCTCATTTTGAAATCCTTAATGTCACCTCACATTGTCTGTTCATTGTCCAAATTTCTGCACCTTGTAGATAAAACTTCACACCTTAACATTCTTAGTTTTAATTTGTAACTTAGCTGTTTAGATGCAAGAAATTGTTTTATACTATTGAATGTTTATCCTGGATAAGCAGCTGGCTGAGTGGCTAGAACGCCGGTCTCTCATTCGGGAGACCCGGGTTCGATTCCTCAGTAAGGAGTGGGATTTTTTTCTGTTGGGGGTAAAAAGAAAATTCTAACCTGCACAGTTCGCGGCGACTGCACTAGCCAGGCGGCCTTAATTCCTCAGGCTCAAAGACCCCTCTGCCATACACCGCAAGGTACTATATTGGCAGTAAATGACAGTTTTTGACAGTTTTGACAGTTAATCTTCTTCTTCTTCTTTCGTTCGCTTGAAATATGTCTATATCTGCAATGTCGTCTCTTGCATGAATTGAACTGTTTTTTTTTCAGTTCACACAGTGGTCCATAGAGTTTATCTTCCACTGTTGTCTCTCTAGGCCAGAAGGTTTGCCTAGATATGTTATATTTTGGGCAGTCTTGGAGTATGTGCTCTGCTGTCTGCGACGCCAATCCACATGTGCTCATGGCTGTTTCACCAATCTTGAATTTTGTATACATGTGGTTGCGTAATCTATTGTGTCCTGTTCTGAGGCGCAGAATAATGACTTGTTCTGGTCTGTCCATAATGTGGTAGTCATCTTGAGCAGGTTTTGGTGGCTTTCTGACTGATTTGATCATTCTTTTCTTTTGGTGGTATGTAACGGGCACATCAGGCTGTTCCTCTTTGGCTCCTTCCTTAGCCAATTGATCAGCTCTGTCGTTTCCGGGTACTCCACAGTGGGATGGTATCCACTGTATGGTGACTTTATGCTGACTGCTAAGTTCAGAAAGTAGTGTCCTTAGTACTGGCAATTTCCCAGAGAGGAGCGCCTCGAGTACTGATTTTGCATCTGTTAGTAGCACCACAGGTTGTGTACCATTGCTGTTATTTAGTAATTTCTCTGTTGCTATCTTGATTGCCTCAATTTCGGCATCATAGTTATGGCAGTACTTTCCTGTCGGTACTCTGGCTGTGTCCCTAGTATTATTTGGGTATTCTATGTACACTCCCGCTCCTCCATTTCGAACAGCATTTTGTGCTGACCCATCTGTGTAGACTCGGATCCAGAGGTCCTGTGGGTATTCTTCATCAAGGAAGCTGAGAGTGGCTGTTCTGCGCTGCACACTGTTCTGTTCTTCCTTGTCAAATATTCCTCTCACTTTTGTCTGGATTTGTAACGATAGTCTATGCTCATCTTTCCATGGAGTTCGCTCTGGAATAGTTGTTAGGGGGATACCAACTGTGGGCATATCAGTGGTTTCTCTGCAGAGTCGTTTGGCCTGGTGGATAAAACTACTTCTTTTCAACCGCCCCATAGCTAGGTTTTCAAATCTGTTCTTCATAGGGTGGCCTGGCAAGCTGAGGAACTTTTCTGCTTGTATTAGCGTTTTCGTATCTCTGCGCTCACTCAGTGCCTGTGTCCTCCCCATCTTCTCCATTTCCACTATAGGGGTTGATCTCATCCCTCCTGTGGTGACTCTAAGTGCTTGATTTTGCACCTTGTCCAGCTCTTGTAGTGTGGTATTTGATGCTGAACACCACGCAGTTGACCCATATTCCAGGTGTGGTTGTATGCTCTGTTGGTAAACTTTGCTAAGTATTTTCGTACTGGCTCCCCATGTGGTTCCACTTAGCTTTCTCAGGATGGCTATTTTCCTTCTGGCTTTTGCTACTGCTTTGTTGATGTGCTTTCTCCATGTCAGCTTGCCATCAAATGTTACTCCAAGGTATGTTGGTTCTTTATCTTCTCTTAGGGGTGTTCCATTTATCTGGATGATCCCTGCCTTTTGTTTTGGAGAGAGGGTAAATAGGGTGGTGCTGCACTTGTCAGTGTTTATGCTGATACACCATCTATTTGCCCATGTATCTACAGCTCTTTGTAGCAATCTGGTGGCCACTGATGCATATTCATTTGTGCTCCATAGAACCAGGTCATTGGCGTACATTGCCGCTTTAATTCCATGCGGTAGGTGAGCAACAAGATCATTGATGAAGATTAGAAAAAGTGTGGGGGACAAGACTCCGCCCTGGGGGACACCGTGACGCAGTAGTACTTTCTTGCTCTTGAGTCCGTCTATCTGTACTCGGGCTCTTCTGTTGTGCAAGTATGCTTTCACCCATTTGTACATTCTTCCATTGACTTTGCAGTTTCTCAGTTTCTTCATCAGACCTTCTTTCCAGACTTTGTCAAAGGCTTTCTTCAGATCTATCCATGCCGCAAGCACCAGCTTCTTCTCTTGGAATGCATCCTCAATTTCTTGAGAGAGGTAGGTTGTCTGATCTTCCGTAGAGTAGCACTGCCTAAAGCCAGCCTGCTGTGGCACAAGGATGTTTTTACTTTCAATGTACCACTGCAGTCTGTGATTGATGATGCGCTCCAGTGTTTTGCAGAGACAGCTGGTGAGGCTAATTGGTCTGTAGCTAGAGGCAATGGAACCATCTTTCCCTGATTTTAGGAGGGGTATCATGATTGCTTCTCTCCAGGCTTGTGGAACACTGCCTAAGGTCCAGCTGTTATTGAAGATCTGCAACAGCTTTGTTTTGGCCTCTGTTCCTAGGTTCCTGATCATTTCATTGGAGATACCATCAGCTCCTGGTGACTTTCTCATTTTCAGTTTTGATATGGCTAGCTCCAGTTCGCTGATTGTGATGGGTGCCTCCAGAACCTCATGTACTATTTCCTTCTGTCCTGTATGTTGTCGTTTCTCTCGAATCTCTTGTTGTTTCTCTGGACTAATTTTGATATTGCTATCTTGTGCGAACGAGTCCGCAAAATGGTCAGCTGCTTGCTTTCTTGTTAAGATTTTTCCATCTTTATGTAGTGCAATTTTTGAGTTTCTCCCTGTGCCCTCGTCATTAAGCTGTTTTATTAGCTTCCACAATTTCCTTGTGTCTCTTTCAAAGTTCAGAGACTCCGTTTTCTCCTGCCAGCTTTTCCGTCTAGCCTGCAGCTTGACCCTTTGAAATTTGGCTTTTGCATGCTGGAATTTATTGTGGTGCTCTTGGCTGGGTGTGGCCTCTGCTTGCTTTCTACACACTTCAACATCATTATGCAACTGTTCCAGTTCACTACTCCAGTAGGGTTTATATTGTTTACGGGCTCCTCTTGGTACTGTTTCTCGCGCTGCCTGTAGTATGCATTTCCCAAACTCTTCAACTGCTTTATTTATGTCTTTCTCAGTGTTCAGGTTTCTAACCAGTATGCTGGTGCGATGCTTGTACATTGCCCAGTCTGCTTTCTTGTAGTTCCACCTCGAGAGGGTGCTGCTTTCACTTACAAGCTCATTTTCTACGGTTAGAAAGACTGGCCGATGGTCACTGCCACCAAGTTGTTTCCCAACAATTCGTGTAATGTTCCACTCCAGGTCTGGTGAATGAAAAGCCAGGTCAGGTGTAGTTGTAGAGTGCCATGATCTCGAGTAGAAAGTATGTGGGTCGGACGGCTTGTTAATCAACATGAATCTATTCTCATCCTGCCAGTCTTCCAGTCTCTCTCCTCTCTGGTCCATGTGATCATAGCCCCAGCTCTGCGAGTGGCTGTTGAAATCGCCACACACAATCATTTTTTCTTTTAGTGGTAGAGTGTCCAGTGCCTGTGGGCGGTCACTTGGACAGTAGTAATTGATCAGATGTAGATCTGTATTACCTGTCTTAAGTTTAAGTGTCTGATACTCAGCCCCTTCCATGTAGACTTTGATTTGGGAAGCCATGATGTTATTTCTTACAAGGGTCAGTATCCCATCTTTTCGCCTGTCCTTTCGGTCAGATCGGTAACACTGGTAGCCTCTGATTTTGAAGGCTATATTTTCATTGAGGTGAGTTTCTTGCAAGCAACATATGCTTACTTTTTCTTGGTCCAAGATTTGTTCTAATTCTATTTTTTTGTTGCTGACTCCCTCCGCATTCCAGTGCATTATTTTAAGTCTTCGTTTAGTATGGCCAGTCGTCCTATTCTCATGTCCCCTGGCTCCACAGGACATCTGAGAAGGACCTCCAGTAGTTGGGGTTGGACCCTTTCGAGACATAGGGCCCGGCACTGCACCTGCCTGGGGGTCCAGAGCAGGGCAAGCACCATAACGATTAGCAGTAGTCGACATATTCCATTTTGCGTGATTGCGTGGCATCCTGATTTCTGTGGTGCGCCTCTTGGCTGGTTGCCTCCGTCTTCAGCACCTGACAGTTAATGTTTCTTTTGCTATTCTTATGCTCTTTCTTATTTATGTCTTACTTGTTATTAATTGTCCTAGGTAAGAAAATCATTGACTTGTGTAAATATCTTTCCATTCACTATAATTTTCAAAATAAAGTTTAGTACTGTCTTCATTGATAATCATAGTATTTTGTTTATTTTCTTTATATTTAAGTCTAAGCCCTTTTTCATTACTTAGTTTTCGTACTTGGTTTGCTAATTCTTGGAGATCTGTTCTGCTTCAGACAACTAAACTATATTATCTGTGTATCTTATTTGTTTATTGATTTTTTTCCAGTGGTGAGTCCTGATCTTTTCTCTTTTTGAATATTTTCTCTGTATAAATAGTGTTCTGGTAATACTCACCCTTGTCTCACACCTCTCTTTGTATTACACTTTCCTAGTCAGGCTTTACTTATTGTTCCCAGCATTAGTTTGTTATTAACCTTCTTTCTTTGCTGTCAATACCTATTTGATCCATATATTTCATGAATTTGTCATTGAGAACTCTTTTGAATGATTTTTAAAAAATTTATGAAACACAGATACATATTTATCCTTCTTCTTTCTTCTCCTGTTTGTTTCTCTTCCTACGCTTCTTTCCCTTCTTCTTCCTGTGTTTTTTTTCTTGCTCGCTTGTCTTTATCATTATGCAAATGTATTGGGATCGACCCAACATCATTCTGTTTCTGACTTTTACCTGCTTCTTTCTGACCTGTTTCTACCCACTTCTTTCCTCTTCTTACTCCTACTTCTAGCCCCTACCTCATCTTCCTCTGTCTTCTTCCTTTTATTCTTTTGGCTGTTGTGTCTTTTTCTAATTATCATCATGCACTTGACCAAATGGTGTAGGTGTTCATGTCTCTTCACAGATGTCAGTCAATGGTGTTCTGGATCAGCTCTGTTGACATCCCTCCATGCCAACATCTTCATTTCTCTCTGTCTGCCTCTGTCTCTTCTACCGCTGTTCTTACCAGGTCGTCATCATGTTCTCCAGTACCCCTCTTCTCATTATGTGACCCAAGAACAGTCTCCTTCCTATTGTTGCATATAGTGTTCTTTATAATGTTATCTCAGAACAGTCATAACATCTGGTGGGAGATGCCTTAAAGACATCAGAACAAGAATTGCCATGGTGAAGGTAGTCTTTTGCTAGATGAAAAATATATTGACCAATAGAAAGATGTCAATTGCAACAAGAAAAAGATAGTTGAACTTCTGCATAGAATCTGTACTTTTGTATGGATGTGAAGCGTGGACAATGAGCAAACAAGCTGAAAAACATGATGGCTGTGGAAACATGGTTTCTGAGGCAAAATGCAAAGAATACCATGGACAGACAGAAAAATCAATATCCAAGTCCTATACGAAACAACTGAAAATCATACACTCATTAGAGAAATTAGATGTAGACTGTCAAAATTTTTGGGTCACTTTATGAGAAGAAATAAATTGGAGAACTTGATTAAAACTGGCAATATTAAGGGGAAGAGAACAAGGGGAAGGCAGAGAAGTAAATACCTGGATGACTTGGCCATGTGTTATGGTCGAGACAAGGACACTGAGCTGATCCATGACTCTGGTGATCGAGTGATAGTGAATCATGACCGCCCACACTTATCGGCATGGCACATGATGAACGAATGAATGTTCTACTTTCCAGGTAATTCGTTAGTTGCACTGGCAGTCCAAGGTATTCACAACATTCATCACAGAAACCATATTTCTGCTGCCTCCAAGCTCTTCCTTAATTTGTCCATTCACATTCCAAACTTCGCTGTCATGCAGCAGAACCGGCTTCTTCTGATACTTATAAATATATTGTTGTCCCGTGGCATCTTTGAATACATGTTTATTTGTTTTTCTGCTTTGGCCTCAGGTGGCAGCTGGAGCAGTCGGTCTGGCACAGAGAGCCCTTGATGAGGCCACAAAATATGCCATGGAGAGGAAGACAATGGGGAAATCTATTTGTGAGGTCAGTAATGCTGGTACCAAGTGCATTGTCGAATAGACAACTGAAAACTGTTACTGCAGCTAGCATGTACCATTGTGGCTTGCTTTTACTATTGCGACCTGATTGAATCATTGTGACTTGATTGTTTCAATGTGACTTTATTGTATCATTGCAGCTTGCATGTGTCATTGCAGCTTGCATTTATCATTGCAGCTTGTGTGTGTCATTCTTGCTTGTGTGTGTCTTTGCAGCTTGCATCTGTCATTGCAGCTTATGTGTATCTTTGCAAATTGCTTGAGGCAGGAGAACTGGTAAAGGATCAAGAGTCTGTCTGTCAGGCTGTGAGAGGAGCAACATGATGGAAATCTTAATCTGAGATCTTCAAATGACAGCTTTAATAGCAAAATCTTACAAATACTGCAGACTAACTTGGATAAGGCAGTGAAGGCAACTGGGAAGCAGGGCTTATCATTATCGAGTTTGGAGCAAGCACGACAGGAGGCTTCTGATCTTCAGAAGAGGTTCCCCTTCACCGAATGTTACTGCCTCTTGCAAGATGTTTTGTACCGCCATTACCAATATTGAATGTTGTTTGGCTGCAGAGGTTGGACTTTTGATGGCATTTCTTCCACTTGATGATCACTACACTGTGGTATTTCGACCACTCTGCAGTGTCCCGGGGCTCTAAAACACTTTTCTAGCTTGGTGAGGTGGCTACAGAGTCAGCTTGAGACAATAAAGGATTCTGGATCTTTTTCGAGAGATTAAGGTTTCTTAAGGTTTCAGTGAGAGACATCATTAAACATCTGCAAAACTGAATGCATGAAGGTTTCTAAGTAGGCAAACATTCCATTATGCTCTCAACATAGTTAAGATGGGAAAAAGAGACATGTCAAACATTTTAAATGTTTATACTAACACAGTATCACTTGACGGAAGATGTGATGGAGATCAAGAAAAGAACCAACTTATGCAAACATTCTCTAGCTAGAATAGGTAACATCGAAGAAAATATTATCACAACAAACAAACATCAACTTACTGAAAAGTTAAGTGCAGCCGGTTCTAAGACGATGTCATAGAGGAATATCATCAGCAGAATTGGTCCACACCATCAAGGGCTGAGATCTGTGGAGAGACATGAATGCCTGCACCACATGGCAGGACACATGATGATGATGATGATGATGAATATCAACTTCATCAAAATATCAGATGACAGGATTGGAGAATCGTGGTCATTGTTGTCTGCTGCAGACTGGGCACCTGGAGAAGACGCCCTGGAGACCAGGAATACAGTTGTAGGTATCATGACCCATGCTGGAATAGACACCCTGTAGACCAGGAATACAGTTGTAGGTATCATGACCCATGCTGGAATAGACACCCTGTAGACCAGGAATACAGTTGTAGGTATCATGACCCATGCTGGAATAGACACCCTGTAGACCAGGAATACAGTTGTAGGTATCATGACCCATGCTGGAATAGACACCCTGTAGACCAGGAATACAGTTGTAGGTATCATGACCCATGCTGGAATAGACACCCTGTAGACCAGGAATACAGTTGTAGGTATCATGACCCATGCTGGAATAGACACCCTGTAGACCAGGAATACAGTTGTAGGTATCATAACCCATGCTGGAATAGACACCCTGTAGACCAGGAATACAGTTGTAGGTATCATGACCCATGCTGGAATAGACACCCTGTAGACCAGGAATACAGTTGTAGGTATCATAACCCATGCTGGAATAGACACCCTGTAGACCAGGAATACAGTTGTAGGTATCATAACCCATGCTGGAATAGACACCCTGTAGACCAGGAATACAGTTGTAGGTATCATGACCCATGCTGGAATAGACACCCTGTAGACCAGGAATACAGTTGTAGGTATCATGACCCATGCTGGAATAGACACCCTGTAGACCAGGAATACAGTTGTAGGTATCATGACCCATGCTGGAATAGACACCCTGTAGACCAGGAATACAGTTGTAGGTATCATGACCCATGCTGGAATAGACACCCTGTAGACCAGGAATACAGTTGTAGGTATCATGACCCATGCTGGAATAGACACCCTGTAGACCAGGAATACAGTTGTAGGTATCATGACCCATGCTGGAATAGACACCCTGTAGACCAGGAATACAGTTGTAGGTATCATGACCCATGCTGGAATAGACACCCTGTAGACCAGGAATACAGTTGTAGGTATCATGACCCATGCTGGAATAGACACCCTGTAGACCAGGAATACAGTTGTAGGTATCATGACCCATGCTGGAATAGACACCCTGTAGACCAGGAATACAGTTGTAGGTATCATGACCCATGCTGGAATAGACACCCTGTAGACCAGGAATACAGTTGTAGGTATCATGACCCATGCTGGAATAGACACCCTGTAGACCAGAAATACAGTTGTAGGTATCATGACCCATGCTGGAATAGACACCCTGTAGACCAGGAATACAGTTGTAGGTATCATGACCCATGCTGGAATAGACACCCTGTAGACCAGGAATACAGTTGTAGGTATCATGACCCATGCTGGAATAGACACCCTGGAGACCAGGAATACAGTTGTAGGTATCATGACCCATGCTGGAATAGACACCCTGTAGACCAGGAATACAGTTGTAGGTATCATGACCCATGCTGGAATAGACACCCTGTAGACCAGAAATACAGTTGTAGGTATCATGACCCATGCTGGAATAGACACCCTGTAGACCAGGAATACAGTTGTAGGTATCATGACCCATGCTGGAATAGACACCCTGTAGACCAGGAATACAGTTGTAGGTATCATGACCCATGCTGGAATAGACACCCTGTAGACCAGGAATACAGTTGTAGGTATCATGACCCATGCTGGAATAGACACCCTGTAGACCAGGAATACAGTTGTAGGTATCATGACCCATGCTGGAATAGACACCCTGTAGACCAGGAATACAGTTGTAGGTATCATGACCCATGCTGGAATAGACACCCTGTAGACCAGGAATACAGTTGTAGGTATCATGACCCATGCTGGAATAGACACCCTGTAGACCAGGAATACAGTTGTAGGTATCATGACCCATGCTGGAATAGACACCCTGTAGACCAGGAATACAGTTGTAGGTATCATGACCCATGCTGGAATAGACACCCTGTAGACCAGGAATACAGTTGTAGGTATCATGACCCATGCTGGAATAGACACCCTGTAGACCAGGAATACAGTTGTAGGTATCATGACCCATGCTGGAATAGACACCCTGTAGACCAGGAATACAGTTGTAGGTATCATGACCCATGCTGGAATAGACACCCTGTAGACCAGGAATACAGTTGTAGGTATCATGACCCATGCTGGAATAGACACCCTGTAGACCAGGAATACAGTTGTAGGTATCATGACCCATGCTGGAATAGACACCCTGTAGACCAGGAATACAGTTGTAGGTATCATGACCCATGCTGGAATAGACACCCTGTAGACCAGGAATACAGTTGTAGGTATCATGACCCATGCTGGAATAGACACCCTGTAGACCAGGAATACAGTTGTAGGTATCATGACCCATGCTGGAATAGACACCCTGTAAACCAGGAATACAGTTGTAGGTATCATGACCCATGCTGGAATAGACACCCTGTAGACCAGGAATACAGTTGTAGGTATCATGACCCATGCTGGAATAGACACCCTGTAGACCAGGAATACAGTTGTAGGTATCATGACCCATGCTGGAATAGACACCCTGTAGACCAGGAATACAGTTGTAGGTATCATGACCCATGCTGGAATAGACACCCTGTAGACCAGGAATACAGTTGTAGGTATCATGACCCATGCTGGAATAGACACCCTGTAGACCAGGAATACAGTTGTAGGTATCATGACCCATGCTGGAATAGACACCCTGTAGACCAGGAATACAGTTGTAGGTATCATGACCCATGCTGGAATAGACACCCTGTAGACCAGGAATACAGTTGTAGGTATCATGACCCATGCTGGAATAGACACCCTGTAGACCAGGAATACAGTTGTAGGTATCATGACCCATGCTGGAATAGACACCCTGTAGACCAGGAATACAGTTGTAGGTATCATGACCCATGCTGGAATAGACACCCTGTAGACCAGGAATACAGTTGTAGGTATCATGACCCATGCTGGAATAGACACCCTGTAGACCAGGAATACAGTTGTAGGTATCATGACCCATGCTGGAATAGACACCCTGTAGACCAGGAATACAGTTGTAGGTATCATGACCCATGCTGGAATAGACACCCTGTAGACCAGAAATACAGTTGTAGGTATCATGACCCATGCTGGAATAGACACCCTGTAGACCAGGAATACAGTTGTAGGTATCATGACCCATGCTGGAATAGACACCCTGTAGACCAGGAATACAGTTGTAGGTATCATGACCCATGCTGGAATAGACACCCTGTAGACCAGGAATACAGTTGTAGGTATCATGACCCATGCTGGAATAGACACCCTGTAGACCAGGAATACAGTTGTAGGTATCATGACCCATGCTGGAATAGACACCCTGTAGACCAGGAATACAGTTGTAGGTATCATGACCCATGCTGGAATAGACACCCTGTAGACCAGGAATACAGTTGTAGGTATCATGACCCATGCTGGAATAGACGCCCTGTAGACCAGGAATACAGTTGTAGGTATCATGACCCATGCTGGAATAGACACCCTGTAGACCAGGAATACAGTTGGTGGTATCATGACCCATGCTGGAATAGACACCCTGTAGACCAGGAATACAGTTGTAGGCATCATGACCCATGCTGGAATAGACACCCTGTAGACCAGGAATACAGTTGTAGGCATCATGACCCATGCTGGAATAGACACCCTGTAGACCAGGAATACAGTTGTAGGTATCATGACCCATGCTGGAATAGACACCCTGTAGACCAGGAATACAGTTGTAGGTATCATGACCCATGCTGGAATAGACACCCTGTAGACCAGGAATACAGTTGTAGGTATCATGACCCATGCTGGAATAGACACCCTGTAGACCAGAAATACAGTTGTAGGTATCATAACCCATGCTGGAATAGACACCCTGTAGACCAGGAATACAGTTGTAGGTATCATAACCCATGCTGGAATAGACACCCTGTAGACCAGGAATACAGTTGTAGGTATCATAACCCATGCTGGAATAGACACCCTGTAGACCAGGAATACAGTTGTAGGTATCATGACCCATGCTGGAATAGACACCCTGTAGACCAGGAATACAGTTGTAGGTATCATGACCCATGCTGGAATAGACACCCTGTAGACCAGGAATACAGTTGTAGGTATCATGACCCATGCTGGAATAGACACCCTGTAGACCAGGAATACAGTTGTAGGTATCATGACCCATGCTGGAATAGACACCCTGTAGACCAGGAATACAGTTGTAGGTATCATGACCCATGCTGGAATAGACACCCTGTAGACCAGGAATACAGTTGTAGGTATCATGACCCATGCTGGAATAGACACCCTGTAGACCAGGAATACAGTTGTAGGTATCATGACCCATGCTGGAATAGACACCCTGTAGACCAGGAATACAGTTGTAGGTATCATGACCCATGCTGGAATAGACACCCTGTAGACCAGGAATACAGTTGTAGGTATCATGACCCATGCTGGAATAGACACCCTGTAGACCAGGAATACAGTTGTAGGTATCATGACCCATGCTGGAATAGACACCCTGTAGACCAGGAATACAGTTGTAGGTATCATGACCCATGCTGGAATAGACACCCTGTAGACCAGGAATACAGTTGTAGGTATCATGACCCATGCTGGAATAGACACCCTGTAGACCAGGAATACAGTTGTAGGTATCATGACCCATGCTGGAATAGACACCCTGTAGACCAGGAATACAGTTGTAGGTATCATGACCCATGCTGGAATAGACACCCTGTAGACCAGGAATACAGTTGTAGGTATCATGACCCATGCTGGAATAGACACCCTGTAGACCAGGAATACAGTTGTAGGTATCATGACCCATGCTGGAATAGACACCCTGTAGACCAGGAATACAGTTGTAGGTATCATGACCCATGCTGGAATAGACACCCTGTAGACCAGGAATACAGTTGTAGGTATCATGACCCATGCTGGAATAGACACCCTGTAGACCAGGAATACAGTTGTAGGTATCATGACCCATGCTGGAATAGACACCCTGTAGACCAGGAATACAGTTGTAGGTATCATGACCCATGCTGGAATAGACACCCTGTAGACCAGGAATACAGTTGGTGGTATCATGACCCATGCTGGAATAGACACCCTGTAGACCAGAAATACAGTTGTAGGTATCATGACCCATGCTGGAATAGACACCCTGTAGACCAGGAATACAGTTGTAGGTATCATGACCCATGCTGGAATAGACACCCTGTAGACCAGAAATACAGTTGTAGGTATCATGACCCATGCTGGAATAGACACCCTGTAGACCAGGAATACAGTTGTAGGTATCATGACCCATGCTGGAATAGACACCCTGTAGACCAGGAATACAGTTGTAGGTATCATGACCCATGCTGGAATAGACACCCTGTAGACCAGGAATACAGTTGTAGGTATCATGACCCATGCTGGAATAGACACCCTGTAGACCAGGAATACAGTTGTAGGTATCATGACCCATGCTGGAATAGACACCCTGTAGACCAGAAATACAGTTGTAGGTATCATGACCCATGCTGGAATAGACACCCTGGAGACCAGGAATACAGTTGTAGGTATCATGACCCATGCTGGAATAGACACCCTGTAGACCAGGAATACAGTTGTAGGTATCATGACCCATGCTGGAATAGACACCCTGTAGACCAGGAATACAGTTGTAGGTATCATGACCCATGCTGGAATAGACGCCCTGTAGACCAGGAATACAGTTGTAGGTATCATGACCCATGCTGGAATAGACGCCCTGTAGACCAGGAATACAGTTGTAGGTATCATGACCCATGCTGGAATAGACACCCTGTAGACCAGGAATACAGTTGGTGGTATCATGACCCATGCTGGAATAGACACCCTGTAGACCAGGAATACAGTTGTAGGCATCATGACCCATGCTGGAATAGACACCCTGTAGACCAGGAATACAGTTGTAGGTATCATGACCCATGCTGGAATAGACACCCTGTAGACCAGGAATACAGTTGTAGGTATCATGACCCATGCTGGAATAGACACCCTGTAGACCAGGAATACAGTTGTAGGTATCATGACCCATGCTGGAATAGACACCCTGTAGACCAGAAATACAGTTGTAGGTATCATAACCCATGCTGGAATAGACACCCTGTAGACCAGGAATACAGTTGTAGGTATCATAACCCATGCTGGAATAGACACCCTGTAGACCAGGAATACAGTTGTAGGTATCATAACCCATGCTGGAATAGACACCCTGTAGACCAGGAATACAGTTGTAGGTATCATGACCCATGCTGGAATAGACACCCTGTAGACCAGGAATACAGTTGTAGGTATCATGACCCATGCTGGAATAGACACCCTGTAGACCAGGAATACAGTTGTAGGTATCATGACCCATGCTGGAATAGACACCCTGTAGACCAGGAATACAGTTGTAGGTATCATGACCCATGCTGGAATAGACACCCTGTAGACCAGGAATACAGTTGTAGGTATCATGACCCATGCTGGAATAGACACCCTGTAGACCAGGAATACAGTTGTAGGTATCATGACCCATGCTGGAATAGACACCCTGTAGACCAGGAATACAGTTGTAGGTATCATAACCCATGCTGGAATAGACACCCTGTAGACCAGGAATACAGTTGTAGGTATCATGACCCATGCTGGAATAGACACCCTGTAGACCAGGAATACAGTTGTAGGTATCATGACCCATGCTGGAATAGACACCCTGTAGACCAGGAATACAGTTGTAGGTATCATGACCCATGCTGGAATAGACACCCTGTAGACCAGGAATACAGTTGTAGGTATCATGACCCATGCTGGAATAGACACCCTGTAGACCAGGAATACAGTTGTAGGTATCATGACCCATGCTGGAATAGACACCCTGTAGACCAGGAATACAGTTGTAGGTATCATGACCCATGCTGGAATAGACACCCTGTAGACCAGGAATACAGTTGTAGGTATCATGACCCATGCTGGAATAGACACCCTGTAGACCAGGAATACAGTTGTAGGTATCATGACCCATGCTGGAATAGACACCCTGTAGACCAGGAATACAGTTGTAGGTATCATGACCCATGCTGGAATAGACACCCTGTAGACCAGGAATACAGTTGTAGGTATCATGACCCATGCTGGAATAGACACCCTGTAGACCAGGAATACAGTTGTAGGTATCATGACCCATGCTGGAATAGACACCCTGTAGACCAGGAATACAGTTGTAGGTATCATGACCCATGCTGGAATAGACACCCTGTAGACCAGGAATACAGTTGGTGGTATCATGACCCATGCTGGAATAGACACCCTGTAGACCAGAAATACAGTTGTAGGTATCATGACCCATGCTGGAATAGACACCCTGTAGACCAGGAATACAGTTGTAGGTATCATGACCCATGCTGGAATAGACACCCTGTAGACCAGAAATACAGTTGTAGGTATCATGACCCATGCTGGAATAGACACCCTGTAGACCAGGAATACAGTTGTAGGTATCATGACCCATGCTGGAATAGACACCCTGTAGACCAGGAATACAGTTGTAGGTATCATGACCCATGCTGGAATAGACACCCTGTAGACCAGGAATACAGTTGTAGGTATCATGACCCATGCTGGAATAGACACCCTGTAGACCAGGAATACAGTTGTAGGTATCATGACCCATGCTGGAATAGACACCCTGTAGACCAGAAATACAGTTGTAGGTATCATGACCCATGCTGGAATAGACACCCTGTAGACCAGGAATACAGTTGTAGGTATCATGACCCATGCTGGAATAGACACCCTGTAGACCAGGAATACAGTTGTAGGTATCATGACCCATGCTGGAATAGACACCCTGTAGACCAGGAATACAGTTGTAGGTATCATGACCCATGCTGGAATAGACACCCTGTAGACCAGGAATACAGTTGTAGGTATCATGACCCATGCTGGAATAGACACCCTGTAGACCAGGAATACAGTTGTAGGTATCATGACCCATGCTGGAATAGACACCCTGTAGACCAGGAATACAGTTGGTGGTATCATGACCCATGCTGGAATAGACACCCTGTAGACCAGGAATACAGTTGTAGGTATCATGACCCATGCTGGAATAGACACCCTGTAGACCAGGAATACAGTTGGTGGTATCATGACCCATGCTGGAATAGACACCCTGTAGACCAGGAATACAGTTGTAGGTATCATGACCCATGCTGGAATAGACACCCTGTAGACCAGGAATACAGTTGTAGGTATCATGACCCATGCTGGAATAGACACCCTGTAGACCAGAAATACAGTTGTAGGTATCATGACCCATGCTGGAATAGACACCCTGTAGACCAGGAATACAGTTGTAGGTATCATGACCCATGCTGGAATAGACACCCTGTAGACCAGGAATACAGTTGTAGGTATCATGACCCATGCTGGAATAGACACCCTGTAGACCAGAAATACAGTTGTAGGTATCATGACCCATGCTGGAATAGACACCCTGTAGACCAGGAATACAGTTGTAGGTATCATGACCCATGCTGGAATAGACACCCTGTAGACCAGGAATACAGTTGTAGGTATCATGACCCATGCTGGAATAGACACCCTGTAGACCAGGAATACAGTTGTAGGTATCATGACCCATGCTGGAATAGACACCCTGTAGACCAGGAATACAGTTGTAGGTATGACCCAAGCTGGAATAGACACCCTGTAGACCAGGAATACAGTTGTAGGTATCATGACCCATGCTGGAATAGACACATAGCACAAACTGATCACAGAAGTAGTTGTTGCGTTGTATCATAGCAGGATTAATACATGTCCAGTTTGTTTAACCATGGGTTATGTTACAATTGTGGTGGGTTTTTCATTGTGTGCAGTCACAAACTGAAAATCTGCTTATTAGCAATCATAGAGTTAATAAAGAGAATGCATTTGACGAACAATAATTTATTGCTCAAATATATTGAAGCATTATCGATTAGGTGATTCCAGCCATTGCTATGCATACAGAAGGACTTCCTTTTAAATCTTATACTTCTGTGAGGATAACATACTCCACATTTGAACAGTATCAGTGATTATGTATTTAGTATGTTGGCCTCCCCGGGAAGGTTAACCCGGTCAACAAATGCCTGCAGAAGTCGGATGTGTCGGCCTAACGGTGCAAGAATACAGCTCTGCTGTAAACAGGCACAACGCAATCACATCCGGAAAAAAAACTCCGGATGAACGCAGAAGAAGAAGAAGAAGTATGTTGGCCTTAGATGAATGTTGCGAATTCCTTGGACTGCGAAAGTAACTAACGAGAATGCCTTAAAGAGGCTGGCGAAACTAGAACATTATACACAACAATAAGAAAGAAAGAAACAGCTTTTTTTCGGTCATGTGATGAGAAGAGAGGTGCTGGAGAACATTGTGACAACTTGAAAGATCAAGGGGAAGAGAGGCAAAGGCAGACCACGAGAAATGATGCTGTATGGATTGCGACGGTGGCATGGAGGAATATCAACGGCAGAGTTGATCCAGAAAACCAAAGACAGAGATCTGTGGAGAGTCATGAACGCCTATGCCAGTCGGCACGGCACTTGATGATGATGATGTTGGCCAAAGTATTATTCAAGTATTCACTTCATTTAATATACAGCTCTGCAGTGATGAGAAGCAGTGGAATATGCCAGGCAAGAAATCATGCAATATATTGTTTATGGCCTGTGTTTTTAAACAAACTGCCATGTGGAATGTTTTCAGGTGTATGTATGGATATTGGTGCATGATAAGGCAGATCTGGCCAGGGTGTTGTAGGATCTTGCAAATAGTGGGGGGAAACAGATAAATCACCACGGCCTGGAGAGAATAGTGTGGCAGGGAGTGACCAGAGGATCTCGCCAACCCTCAGTACTTTGAGGAAAGGCCAGATGGACACATAGACTGCACCTGGGACTCTTTGTTGATTGTTGAAGATGGGGACACAGAGCGTTAGGAATGTCGCGAGTGCTGTGATGTTGGTTCTTGACTCAACTCAACTCAAGTTATATATATATGTAAATCTCTGCATAACCATACCTTACTCTGTTTCAGCATCAAGCGGTTGCATTCTTGCTGGCTGACATGGCAATAGGTGTCGAGACGGCACGGCTGGCCACTCGAAGAGCTGCCTGGGAAGTGGACCAAGGCAGAAGGAATACATACTATGCTTCCATTGCCAAGGCATACGCTGCAGATGTGGCCAACAAGTGTGCCACTGATGCTGTCCAGGTTCGTGGCTTTGGTTTGTTAAATCACATTGTTTAATTGTCTTTCCTCTTCTATGCTGGTGGTATAGAAGCACATTACAATCTTCTAAAGCTCTCTTCTATGCTGGGCTATAGAAGCACATTACAATCTCCTAAAGCTGTCTTCTGTGCTGGGGTATAGAAGCACATTACAATCTTCTAAAGCTCTCTTCTATGCTGGGCTATAGAAGCACATTACAATCTTCTAAAGCTCTCTTCTATGCTGGGCTATAGAAGCACATTACAATCTCCTAAAGCTCTCTTCTATGCTGGGCTATAGAAGCACATTACAATCTTCTAAAGCTCTCTTCTATGCTGGGCTATAGAAGCACATTACAATCTTCTAAAGCTCTCTTCTATGCTGGGCTATAGAAGCACATTACAATCTCCTAAAGCTCTCTTCTATGCTGGGCTATAGAAGCACATTACAATCTTCTAAAGCTCTCTTCTATGCTGGGCTATAGAAGCACATTACAATCTCCTAAAGCTCTCTTCTATGCTGGGCTATAGAAGCACATTACAATCTTCTAAAGCTCTCTTCTATGCTGGGCTATAGAAGCACATTACAATCTCCTAAAGCTCTCTTCTATGCTAGGGTATAGAAGCACATTACAATCTTCTAAAGCTCTCTTCTATGCTGGGCTATAGAAGCACATTACAATCTTCTAAAGCTCTCTTCTATGCTGGGCTATAGAAGCACATTACAATCTCCTAAAGCTCTCTTCTATGCTAGGGTATAGAAGCACATTACCATCTTCTAAAGCTCTCTTCTATGCTGGGCTATAGAAGCACATTACAATCTTCTAAAGCTCTCTTCTATGCTGGGCTATAGAAGCACATTACAATCTCCTAAAGCTCTCTTCTATGCTAGGGTATAGAAGCACATTACAATCTTCTAAAGCTCTCTTCTATGCTGGGCTATAGAAGCACATTACAATCTTCTAAAGCTCTCTTCTATGCTGAAGTATAGAAGCACATTACAATCTTCTAAAGCTCTCTTCTATGCTGGGCTATAGAAGCACATTAAAATCTTCTAAAGCTCTCTTCTATGCTAGGGTATAGAAGCACATTACAATCTTCTAAAGCTCTCTTCTATGCTGGGCTATAGAAGCACATTACAATCTTCTAAAGCTCTCTTCTATGCTGGGGTATAGAAGCACATTACAATCTTCTAAAGCTGTCTTCTATGCTGGGGGTATAGAAGCACATTACAATCTTCTAAAGGTCTCTTCTGTGCTGGGGTATAGAAGCACATTACAATCTTCTAAAGCTCTCTTCTGTGCTAGGGTATAGAAGCACATTACAATCTTCTAAAGGTCTCTTCAGTGCTGGGGTATAGAAGCACATTACAATCTTCTAAAGGTCTCTTCTGTGCTGGGGTATAGAAGCACATTGCAATCTTCTAAAGCTCTCTTCTATGCTGGGGTATAAAAGCACATTACAATCTTCTAAAGCTCTCTTCTGTGCTGGGGTATAGAAGCACATTACAATCTTCTAAAGGTCTCTTCTGTGCTGGGGTATAGAAGCACATTACAATCTTCTAAAGCTCTCTTCTGTGCTGGGGTATAGAAGCACATTACAATCTTCTAAAGGTCTCTTCTGTGCTGGGGTATAGAAGCACATTACAATCTTCTAAAGGTCTCTTCTGTGCTGGGGTATAGAAGCACATTGCAATCTTCTAAAGCTCTCTTCTATGCTGGGGTATAGAAGCACATTACAATCTTCTAAAGCTGTCTTCTGTGCTGGGGTATAGAAGCACATTACAATCTTCTAAAGCTCTCTTCTGTGCTGGGGTATAGAAGCACATTACAATCTTCTAAAGCTCTCTTCTGTGCTGGGGTATAGAAGCACATTACAATCTTCTAAAGGTCTCTTCTGTGCTGGGGTATAGAAGCACATTACAATCTTCTAAAGGTCTCTTCTGTGCTGGGGTATAGAAGCACATTGCAATCTTCTAAAGCTCTCTTCTATGCTGGGGTTTAGAGGAACTTTAAAATCTTCTTAAACTCTCCTCTGCCCTGAAGTATAGAGGTACATTACAATCATTTTAACTCTTTGCTACCTTGGATGATGGCACGGTGGAATATAATCAGTAGAGTTGATCCGAAACACCAAGGAGCGAGGTTTGTGGAGAGACATGGACATCTATGCCATTTTTGAGGCACATGATGATGATTGTCATCTCATCTGAATGTTGGGCAGCGCTCACCAAACCTGACACCCCACCTTGTGCCAAAGGTTTCAGGCAAAGAAGCACAATTGGGAGGGTACAAGCATTATCATAGTGCGAGGGAATGCAACCTACAGACTAAATGTCTTGGCAAGGCAGACCAGGCTCTAAGCCTTGGTTGGCAACTGTTCTAGGATCAAAGATTTGACAGGCAGACAGAGCATTGCTTTGCTGATCCAGCAGCTTGTCTTGTTCCAGATGTATTGTTAACCTTTCCTCTGGAGAAATTAGGCTGAGAGATGGATCAGACTGCATGGGCAACACACGATCTCTACAATTCGGCCCAGGCTTTGTTCTATGGAGAGGTATAACTCCATCCTTGGTCCCCGCCATGGCGTGTAATTATGCATTTTGTGAAGCTTAAAGTTGCTTAAAAGTCGACAGGGTCGACTTCATTGCACTGGGTTTTGTCCCATATGGCTCGGTCTCTTTCCGCAGCGCGGAAAGCGTCGCGCAAAGCACGAGCTCCGTAGCTCTAGCGACGACCCCAGGAGTCTCCGAAAATTTTAACTCGCGAACCGAAGGACGCGGTCCGGAATCGAACCCACAACCTTGTGGAATCGAACCCACAACCTCACAATTTTGTGAAGCACAATGTAACAAACTATTGTCTGTCAAGACAGCCAGGTGCCAGTAACAGTCATCTAATATTTCTTGCACATTTAAATTCATGACCAGGTCCAATATTGAACTTGTGATATTGGTGGCCTTGCAGTTTGCAGATTCCTTTTGTCTTTCTGAATAAGGTTACTTGTTCATGTTTTCATTTAAGATTTTGAATTGCAAACTGCCATTCAAAAACAGAGGATGCTGTTTTTTGATCCATGCATTTCTCTTGATAGAATTCTTTTATTGAACTTTTTTGACTCCTCCGTAATATGTGTCATGGTTAATGTTCACTTCCTAAGCTGCATGAAGTGGCTTCTGGTACTGTCATGTTATGTTTTTTGGTGTCTGAGCAACATGAAGTGGCTTCTGGTACTGTCATGTTATGTTTTTTGTTGTCTGAGCAACATGAAGTGGCTTCTGGTACTCTTAGCAACATAAAGTGGTTTCTGGTACTGTTACAAGAGCAACATAAAGTGGCTTCTGGTACTATAATGGGAGCAACATAAAGTGGCTTCTAGTACTCTAATGGTAGCAACATAAAGTGGCTTCTGGTACTGTCATGTTATGTCTTTTGTTGTATGAGCAACATGAAGTGGCTTCTGGTACTGTCATGTTAGATTATTCACTCCCTGTCTGAGCAACATAAAGTGGTTTCTGGTACTGTTACAAGAGCAACATAAAGTGGCTTCTGGTACTGGTACTATAATGGGAGCAACATAAATTGGCTTCTGGTGCTGTCATGTTGGATTATTCACTCCCTGTCTGAGCAACATCAAGTGGCTTCTGGTGCTGTCATGTTAGATTATTCACTCCCTGTCTGAGCAACATAAAGTGGTTTCTGGTACTGTTACAAGAGCAACATAAAGTGGCTTCTGGTACTATAATGGGAGCAACATAAATTGGCTTCCAGTGCTGTCATGTTTGATTATTCACTCCCTCTCAAACAAAATAAATTCTGGTACTGTCATGTCATGCCATTCAATCAAAAAACTGGTATAATGTTTTGAACATGTTACTACTGCATTCTAGATTCATGACCTGCTAATGAACTTATTCCTGGGAAGATAATGTGGTGGATTTCCCTTGACTTCCACATTCTTAGTACTTGTGAGTTGAAAATTATGCCAATTCAAGTATGTGAGGTGTGCTAAGGGTTAACATAATAGATTGGAGGGTGTTTTTGTCTGCAGATATTTGGTGGTGCTGGATTCAATTCTGAGTACCCAGTTGAGAAGCTCATGAGGGATGCCAAAATTTATCAGGTAATATAAGTCCCTCTGTTTATGTTGGTTTCCTCATCTGCTGTAGATTGTTGTTCAACTTTGTAGGATAGTTCTCCTCCTCCTCCTTCTTTTCCTTCTCCTACTACACCTTCTTTTCCTCCTTTTCCCCCTCCTCCTCCTCCCTTTCCCCCTTTTCGTAACCTTCTTTTGCTATATTCTTTTTCTTCTTCCTCTTCTTCATCATCCTCATCTTCCTCTTCTTCATCTTCCTCTTCTTCTCCTCTTCCTCCTTCTTCTACTTCTTCTAGTTCCTCCTCTTCCTCTTCTTCTTTGAGAGACAGAGACAGACAGAGAGAATGAATGAGTGGATGACTTAGTGTTTGTAATTGTGAATGGGTATATGGATGGGTACTGGTACTGTCATGTTATGTTGTGAGTTGAAAATTATGCCAATTCAAGTATGTGAGGTGTGCTAAGGGTTAACATAATAGATTGGAGGGTGTTTTTGTCTGCAGATATTTGGTGGTGTCAGTCAGGTCTTAGTCAGATATGACTGAGCTACCGTATAACAGTAGACGGTACTACCTGGTTTCTGTTAGCGCCGAGCGTTGGGCGGCGCTTACCAAACCCGACACCCCACATTGTGCCAACGGCTTCAGGCGGAAGAGCGCAATTGGGAGGGTACAAGCCTTACCCTGGTGCGAGGAAATGCAAGCTAAAGACAAAATTGTCATGGCAGGGCAGACCAGGCCCTAAGCCTTGGTTGGCGACTGGTCTAGGATCGAAGCTCCGACAGGCGGACAGTTAGAGCATTGCTTTGCTGATCCGGCAGCTTCTGCAGCTTGTCTTGTTCCAGATGTAGGGGTGTTACCTTTCCTCTGGAGTGAACTAGGCAGGCCGAGAGAGGGATCATGCTGCATGGGCAACACATGATCTCTATATTTTAGCCCAGGCTTTGTGCTATGGAGAGGACCACGTGTTCACATGCACCCACTGTGAACGGACATTTACAGCGCAAATTGGCCTTATCAGTCACACTCGCTACCGCCATAGTTAAAAGTTATTATGCCTTTTTAAAGCACAAACTATCGTCTGTCAAGACGGCAAGGTGCCAATGATGATATGGATGGGTATATGTGCATGTATGTAAGGAAGTGTGTGTGACTGTGTGATTATTTGTGTATTTGCGTGTGTGAAATTCTGTATGTGTGGACTATGTGAGAATGAGAAGGAGTGTTATGTATGTGCTTTGCTGTAATGTGAATGAGGATATATGGGCATGAGAGGGAGAGAGAGAGAGAGAGATGTAGAAAGAGAAAGTGGGTATGTATGTACCAGTAAACTTTTGTTAGTGAGTTTGTGATTGTGTATGCGAGGGGGTGTGCATTTGTGACTTATTGAGTGGGTACATAGAGTTTGTGTAAAAGATGTATGTTTGCAGGTATATATGTATGTGTTTATGCACGTGCTGTGTGTGTGTGTCTGGCTGCCTGCCTGCCTGTTTCGTAACATGGTAATATGCATTATATATACTCACAACATTCATTTGACAATGTTTTTTCCCTATGTGAATGTAACATGCAAAACAGTTAATTGATGTACAAAAGATGATTGATTGGAAGGGCTGAATATAAGAAGGGCCTGCGTGCCCAATTTGTGACCCTTTGAAAATAAAGTTTGTTCGTTCTTTGTCCTCCTCTTCTTCAGCTTCTACTTGCGTAAGCTCCTATGTGGGTGGAGGATGTGTAGGTGGGTGAGTGTGTGTGGGATGTGTTTGTGCATGTGTGTGGGTTGGGGATGTGTGTAGGGGTGGGTGCGGGATGTGTGTGGGTGGGGGGAGATTGTGTGGTGGGGGTGTGTGTGGGTTGGCAGGGGATGTTTGTGTGGGTGGGGGAATGTGGGCTTGGGGATGTGTGTTTGGCTGAGTGGTTGGGGGTGTGTGGGTGGGTGGAGGATGTGTGGGTGGGTGTGTATGTGGTAGGGGAGATGTGTGTATGTGGTAGGGGAGATGTGGGGGATGTGTGGGTGGGGGCATATATGTATGCCTGGGGTGTGTGCGTGGTTGGGGGGTGTGTGTGGGTGGGGGGATGTGTATGTGTGTGGTGGATGTGTGGTGGGTGGCGGATGTGTGTATGGGTGGGGGATATGTCTCATAACATGGTAATATGCATTGTGTATGTTTACAACATTCATTTGACAATGTTTTTTTCCTGTGTAAATGCATCATGCACTATTGATGAATGAAAGATGAGTGACTGGAAAGGCCGAATGCAAGACGGGCCTGTGTGCCTAATTTATAACCCTTCTAAAATAAAGATCAATCAATCAATCAGTCAATCAATCCTTCTCCTTCTTCTGAATGTGTAAAGCGCTACCCCTTACCATTTGTAGCTGCATTATTTCCCACAGACGATGCCATCTCCTGTACATCAAATCTACAATGTTGTCCTTCTACTGTTACAGATTTACGAAGGCACGGCTCAAATTCAAAGACTCATCATCTCTCGTGAGCTGCTACAGAATGTCAAAAGCCAATCATAACTTCACACACTGAGCTTAGCTCTGACATTCGTGTTCCCAGTTAATCAGATTTATTCAGACATATACATTCTGCCCTACAATTATGCCATGTTTATAACTATACACCACCCAGCATTCGGTACTAACAGAAAGCAGGTAGTACTGACTGTCTGTCTACTCTTATATAGTAGCTCAGTCATATCTGACTAATACGAGATCACTAATTGTATAAAAGAACAAAGTAAATTATCCCTATCCACCATTCGGCCATGGATGAATGGATAAGAGCACTCTAAACTTCCAGTGTGCTGATGCACACAGTAGCAGGTTCAAGCCCAACACCGGTCAGTTAGACTAAAAAGTTGACTTCTTATCCTTGACTTGAGTAGTAGTAAATTACAAGTACCTCAGATGTCAGAGCTGGTTCACCTAATGGCGAGGGACACTGATAATAAGGAAAGCTAATAATCCACACACAAAAATGAGCCCACTGCACTAGAAGTAGCACTTGTATTGACTTCTGTTGATTTCAAAGCAAGTGAACGGAAAACCAAATAAACACTTATTTTAAAACCCTTTTACAGGCTTTGAGGCATATTGGGTTCATAGTGCTGGGCTCATAAAATAATAGGTCAACTGACCCTCAGTGGTTGGTGTGGTCAAGGTCACAGATGTCATCGTTGACCTTCCCAGCACATTTCCTGATATGAGGGGGGGGGGGGGGGGAGAGATGGATTTTTAATATCCGCATTGGAGTGGATTCAAAGATGTGATCACCGGGCTGGCCAGTGCTGCGGCTTTCACAACAAACATAAGATGTTTTAAACTCCATAGAGTAGAGAGTTTGAGAGACATGGACAAGTCTGTGGGGAAAATGTGGTAGGCAACACAAGAGATGGTTCAGAATTGGCAGGCTGAGCATGGGATACATGCGGGCCTGTGCCTTTGTGGAAGATAGCTAGGAGAAGAAGAGGTCAACCCCGGTCAAATTATAAATAGGGTATATGGTAACTGTTGTTTCATATTGTGTGTTTATAATGCTGGTTGTGTGTGTGTGTGTCTGTAATATTCTGATGTTTTAGCAAAGTCTGCTATATTTAACAATAAAGAAACGAACAGTTTTCCTTTCTCTTTTAAGTTCTACTTTATACTGATGATGTCATTTTGTATATGTTGTTACTTACTGGCACCCCTCTGTCATGACAGACAATAGTTTGTTACATTGTGCTTCAAATACGGCATAATATCTTCAACCCATGGCAGGGACCAGGGATGGAATTACGCAAAGCCTGGGCTGAATTGTAGAGACCATGTGTTGCCCATGCAGCATGTTCCCTCTCTCGGTCTGCCTAGAATACTAATACTTCTGGAACAAGACAAACTGCAGAAGCTGCCGGATCAGCAAAACAAAGTTCTAATGGAGCTTCAATCCTAGACCAGTTGCCGACCAAAGGTTTGGGCCTGCTCTGTCCTGCCATGACATTTAGTCAATGTTGGTTGGTGAGTTCTCTTGAAGACAGGTTTAATTCCTAAGTTGAATGTATTACTGTTCAGTTCGTTTGAGCCCTGAGTGTAGTGATTTTGCTCCAGAGCTGGTATCAAAGTTTCACTTCATCATCTTGTTACTCTTGTGCCTTGAGGTGTCGAATGAAGCATAAACAGCGGGAGAGTGCCCGTTTATGGGCTTAATATTATTTTTCTTCGAGCAGTAGGAAAAATCCCCTGCTGGTTTGCTAGGTTAGTCACAGGTTAAGGACAGGAAAATCTGACCAAGGGGGATCCGTCCCTCCTGGCAAGCCAGAACCCTGTTGGCCCTAAAAGGCCTGTGTTGTAAAATGCTTGTCTCCAAGTTATAGAAATCTCCTTCCTAATTCCAAGCTCAGGAACCTGTGGTGTGTGGATGACTGGTGCTGGAACCTCACATCTGTGGAGAGGCGTATCAGAATGTAAACATGTCCCGATTCAGCATAGCCCACATGGATTGGCTGGAATTCAGCACAGCACACACAGATTGGCTGGGATTCAGCACAGCACACATGAATTGGCTGGGATTCAGCACAGCACACATGGATTGGCTGGGATTCAGCACAGCACGCATGAATTGGCTGGGATTCAGCACAGCAAACACAGATTGGCTGGGATTCAGCACAGCACACACGGATTGGCTGGGATTCAGCACATCACACACGGATTGGCTGGGATTCAGCACATCACACACGGATTGGCTGGGATTCAGCACAGCACACGTAGATGGGCTGGGATTCAGCACAGCATGCACGGATTGGCTAGGATTCAGCACAGCACACACGGATTGATTAGGATTCAGCGTAGTTTGGTCATGCTTGCTGCACGGGTTTTTAGGTTGTTCATTGCTTACAGACTCCAACTCAACGCCCAGCAGGAGGAGCATATATCCTGATATAAACACAACAGAACAGTAACACTTTTGTTTAGGCGAACATTTTGGTTTATAATATGGCTTTCAACCAATAGAAAAGTTTAACAGATCCAGTGCCAAACACAAGTAGGTTTTGACCAAACAAAAATGAATGGCGGACAATGTGAAGTAGGGATGTATCACAGTAATGGCTTTAAATTTGTTAATGTGGTAGCAGACATGTATTATAATGCAATGACAAAATTTCAGCTATGTATAAGCCGTTGGCAGATACGGGAAGTCGCTTAATGCGATTAATCATCCCATGACACTTAACCAGTTAAGTACCTTCCGGTTAAAAGTCGAGGACACTTTTACACGCCTCAGGAGTACTGGTTATATGGTGCTAGAGTGATGCTGTTTATAGACCCGTCGGCAGTTTATGGGCTTGAAATAGGGTTTAAAGGCGGGAGGTCGACTTTGTTGTACCAGGTTTTAATCCAAATAGCTCTGCATAATTTTGCAGAGAGACCTGTCGAAAGCGTTGCACAGAGCATGAACTCCGTAGCTCCAGCCACGACCCTCAGGAGTCACTGAGAAAACTGCAATCGTGAACGGAATGGCGGAGTCTGCAATCGAACCCACAACCTTTAGAGCACGAGGCAGGCGGCTTAATGAGTCCTCTAGTCTCTACTTCCTTCTTCTCCTTCTGTGAGCACCAAACAATACTATGTGTGTTTATTTATGTAACTAATGAGTCAGAAGGATTATGGGAGTGGGTAACAGGAGACTAGTTCTGTCTTGTATATGGGAACACGGTCATCCATACATCACGGTTCTGAACCAAAATATTTAAGGGGTGGTGGTGTCAGTGTGACACCATCTGCCTTCACTTCCAAGATGTTTCCTGAAAGCAAATTTTAAGCTGTTTTTTTTTTTTTTTTGCGCTCGCTTTGAATTCAAGCTTAGTCCACGCACACTATTTATAGTAGTGATGGACATAATTTTACGTGTGGATTAGCTTTCCCTAATAAGTGTCCCTCGCCATCAGGCGAACCTACTCCGACTTCAGAGGTACTTGTAATTTACGTCCCCAAGTCAAGGACGACATGTCAACATTTTAGTCCAACTGTCCGGTGTAGAGGTTGAACCGCTTACCTCGGCATCAGCACATCAGCACAACGAATGTTTAAGAACACGCGTTCTTACCCATTCGGCCATGCGGGCCTGCTAAGCTGGGTTGACCTAGGATTACAAATCCCGCTTTGATGCAGATTTGAACCCATGTCGACAGTGCCGGCACTTCTAGCTAACACCGCCCCTAAATACAGGTACCATTGCTAATTAATTTGCATTACACTTGGTAACTTTATTTGCAACCACACAACGGAAACGGATCGTGAGAAAAATGTCACATTGTGTATGCCAGTCACAGAACGACGACGTTGTAGAGGGATGTCTCCTGACCTTAAAGTCGCCATGCTTTGAAACTAAATCTGGGTCAGATAAGAAAATTAGATCGTTGGAAAGCGGTCCCTGGATGTTTCAATGTTTATAAATGTACCTGGTACTCTGAAACTAGTGACATTTCTCCCTGGCGCTCGCGGTGTCTTTCGTTGATATTGAATTCACTGTAGAGGCACTTGAAGCTGTGGGGGATTAAACAGCAGGATACTCATTACTTGTAACTTCACCGGTGGGTTCAAGTTATGTTTAAACTTTAACTTAACTGATTCAGTTGTCATCATTATCGTCTTCCACTTTTGCCTTCAAACGTCGTGAGGAGGAATAATTGGCACTCCAGAGCCCTATTGGTGGCACTGGATAGTGTCATTCTATGTGATTGTACGTCTTTAATGTCGTCAATCCATTTTTTGTTTTCTAAGGCGTCCTCTTGCAGATGCTCTTTGATGTAGGGCCGGTGCAGGTAGTTGATGGTGTTACATTTTAATGAGATAGTCAAACCATTTGATCTTCTGTCTTTCAATAAATGTGACACAATGTGTTGATCCCACTGTCTGTCTGATAACATCATTTCTCACTCGGTCTCAGATATTTAAGTTGTCAGCTCTCCTCACAGGTGTTGATTTTGCGTTAGTATCATCATCATCATCATCATCATCATCATCATCTTCCACTTCTGCCGTCAAGCGTCGAGGGGAGGAATAATTTGCTTTCCAACGCCCGGTGGGCGGCACTGGATAGTGTCATTCCGTGTGATTGTACAATGTCTTTAATTTCGTCAATCCATTTTCTTCTTGGACGTCCTCTTGGTCTCGTCGCAGATGATCTTTGATGTAAGGCCAGTGATGGTAGTTGCTGATGTTGCATTCTAACGACATGGCCAAACCACTTGATCTTCTGTCTTTCAATAAATGTGGCACAAGGTGTTGATCCCACAGTCTGTCTGCGTTAGTGTAATCTGGATAATATCCAAGTTTGACATTGATAGCTTAGAGTTAGTATGAATATGCTATTTATTATCTGTCGTTTTGCGGACATATGTATATTTTGATGTTTCAGTATGGGTGATAGTTGATATATAAACACACTTGATTTTTGACATCTGATTTCGATGTTTCATACTTCCAAGATATTTGAATTTTTTAACTTCAGTGCTGAAGGATAATATACCGTCAAATGTGACCTCTCATTTGGACACACAAAGGCGATATATCACCTTACTTGGGTCATCGGGCCGGTCTCCCTGGCCTAGAAGTTGGCGACTTTCTCCGTAATCCCGTATTTCCACGTGAGAAACTAAACTTGCGCGAGAATCGGTAGCGGTTCTCGCCGCGTTGGTAACTTAGGGGTGTGTGAGCCTGCCGCTCAGAAAGCAATGGCAAACTACTGAGCGTAATCTTGCCAAGAAATCAACACTAAGCTGGAAGATGATGATGTTGACAGCGATGTCCTGTAAAGGATATGCGGAAAAAAATGGTCATCGTATAATTTGTTTAATTCCGCGGTATCTTCCGCCAGTGTAATTCTCAGAGAATGGAAATTTACATTATAATACTAGGTCATTTAATTATGCACCGCCCGAACCTATATATATATTATTTTTTTTTTTTTTTTTTTTTGGGGGGGGGGGGGGGGGGCATTGAATCAGTTAATACACAGAAATATCAGTTGTAGAGACGCCCTTGTCTGAAATAGCATGAGAAATATACTCACACGTACTGACTGACGCTCATAGAAGGTGTCTAGATTGCCGTACGTGGAAGTGCATATGCTTGGGGGTCGGCGTGACCAAGAGGTTTAACACACTCTGCGCTTTAACTTTCTCTTGTGATAGCGGACTTTTTGGGTTTATTCCACATTTCGGACATTTGGGCAGAAATGTTGACATCTCGTCCTTGACCTGGGGACGTAAATTACAAGTTTTTCAGAAGTCGGAGTGGGGTCGCCTGATGACGCAAAATCAGTCAAGTGCACTCACTAATAGTAACAACTACTAATAGTTGTTGTTGTGACGTTGGATGAAGAATGACTTGCGCGATGAATTGGATTAAAGTGAGGAAGAGTTGCGCAATTCGTCGACCTCACTCTCTCGCCTGAGTCCATCTGAATCCAGTGGCAGGACAAGTCAAGACGACTGGAGACGAATACAGGTGCAGTGGATGACCAGGGCGCTCTACGTGCCTTGCCGTGCTCATTACGTTCCACAATGCTTTGCAGGTAAAAGCCGACTTGCCCGTTGAATCAGGAATGATTTCTTCCGCGCAGTCTGCCGAATCCTGTCTTCACATGCTGGGTAGACATACCCTAGTTCACCGCTTGGTTTGACACCAAATCGGCTACCCGCTAGTAGTAGCATGTGTGTGGAGTACGTTAGAGTTCACAGCGAGCGAACGAAAAAAAAAAAAACGCATTCTTGTTCCTTCATGGAGGCGGCGGGTTCAAGCCCCAGGGTGATCACAGCGGCTCTCAATCTTTATAGTATCAGATGGAACCTCGAATATTTGCATCTTTCCTGAGCTTGTATGAGTGCTCACCAATCCATCCATCTATCATGTGCCATGCTGGTAAGTGTGTGCGGTCATGTTCTGCCATCTCACTCGATCACCAGAGTCGTAGATCAGCACCGTGTTCCTGTCTCGACCATGCCAAGTAGCCAAGCCATCCAGGTATTTACTTTTCGGTCTTCCCCTTGGTCTCTTCCCTTCGATCTTGCCAGTAGTCATCAAGTTCTCCAAGTCACTTCTTCTCATAACATGCCCAAACAATTGTGACTGTCTACGTCTAATGACTCTAATCAGTTTACGGTCTTCAATATCTGTGCATTTATTTGGGGCGAATATACCAATAGAATGTATGTGGTACAGCTGAATTTTTTTTTTTTTTTTTTTGGGGGGGGGGGGGGGGCGTTCGTCCGCTTTGAATTCAATCATAGTCCATTCAGGTGCTATTACTAATGCACTGGAATGAATTTTGCGTGTGGATTAGCTTTCACTTTTACCAGAGATCCTCGCCATCAGGTGAAACCACACCGACTTCAGAGGTGCTTGTAATTTATGTCCCCCAGTCAAGGACGAGAAATCAGCACGTTAGCCCAACTGACCGGTGTAGGGGTTGAACCCGCTACCTCGGCATCAGCACTCCGGAAGTTTAAGAACGCCCCTATCCATTCAGCCATACAGACCTCAGTTGGAGATTAAATGGAGATTTATTTCTCACCGGGATCAGAACAGCAACAGCTGACATGGAGTGGGGTAGGGGAAGAGTGTGTGGTGCGTGTGTGTGTGTGTGTGTGTGTGCGCGCGCGCGTGTGTACGTGTGTGTTTGTGTTTCTGCGTGGCGAAGTGGTTAAGCTGTCTGCCTTGCGTTATGAAGGTCGTGCCTTCGCTCCCCGAACTGCTTCATTCAGACCACGGTTGCAATGTTTCCGGAGTCTCCTGGGGGTCGTCGCTGGAGTTACGGAGTTCGTGATTTGTGCGCTGATCTCAGCTTGTCGTTCTGCCAAAAGAGACCGAGCCAGATGGAGTAAAACCTAGTACAATGAAATCGACCCCTACGACGTGCGAGTTGCAGCACGTTTAAATGACAGCTTCAGTCGCTGCTATTGATACATCCACAAGGAAACGTCGACGGACACCGGAATAGCCACATGGGTGATCAGGTGTGACCTGGATAGAACGCACTTTAGGAAAATCTGTTAGCATACAGGAGGAGGGTTTGGTTGAAATGGTTGAGCATCTAGGCTCCACTGGGGGATAAAAGAAAGAAAAAGAAGAAGTACCTTATATAAGTGCCTACTACTGGCATGGTTGTTCGTGTCTCTCCACAACCCTTTTTTTAAAATATATTTTTAGGGCTCAGGATGCCCCGGCCTGCTTCGTGGCTTAGAGGTTATGACTTTTCTCCGTAATCTCGTATACTCTCGTCAGTAACGTGATGACGGTGAGAATCAGCAGTGGTTCAAATCGCATCGGTAACTTACGGGGTATGTGAGCCGGCCGCTCAGAAATGGCAAACTACTGAGCGTAATCTTGCCAAGAAATCAACATACAGCTGAAAGATGCTGATGTTGACAGCGATGTCCTGTAAAGGATATGCAAAAAAAAAAAAAAAGGTGCCCCGGGGCAACAGCAGCCCCATGAATTTCCAAGTCCCTGTATGTCCTTCGGATGACCTCCTCTGCCAGTGGCCAAGACTAGATCAAAGTGCAGTTGACTACACTTTGATCTTAACTAAAAGGCCGAGCCTGGGCAAGTTTCCTTCAGCAATTTACCATTGCTTTCTGACCAGCACCCATACCATTTCATATAACCAACGTAAGGCGGTCTGCTGCCAAATCGCCCACAGCTGTGTTTCTAACGTGGGTATGCGGGATTCCGAACTGCATCCGTAACTTCTTTGCCACGGAGAGGTGAGCACCCTTAATCTAATCATTAATTGTAGGTAGTAGTATTTTCGATGAATTGGCCACAACGGTGTTCCGTAACTATTAAAACACCCGCGTTTGGAAAATGCCTGGCAAGTATGGAGTATCACGTTCTTGAACATTCCGTGTCCATCTGGGTGATTATAATCCATCTACACGGGGAAACTAATACACAAAATGGAGCAAGGTGCTGATAACGATAGCTAGCTAACAATACAAATGATTCAGCTGTGTCTAGAATACATTATTCCCCTCATTTGTTTGGGTAAGTAGTTGATGGTAGTTGTCCTCTGTGCAATGTGGCCATTCCCATTGCTTCTCGTCTGCTAGAAATGGCCTATTTATACTTTATACTTTATGGCGCAGATTAATTACTTATCTATCGTCTTTAAGCTCACAAGTGAAATAGACAGAATTCTTATAGAAGTATGATACATTTTATTGTATACAAACATTAGTTTCGTGTACTGTACATTCACAACTACAGTTTGTGAAGAAAACGCTGAAATAATCAGATCGCAAAACGCCGCGTCTCTTTCACATCTGGGTCACAGCTTATCTTAAGTCTTAGTGAGTGAAGTGTGTCTTGCAACTATAACGATTCATTACTTGCTTATCTAAACTAATATACAAACTACATAAATGGTCGTAAAGAAGTAAGATAAACAATGGTTTCATAAATGGCACGCACGGAAGAAGAGGCCGGCGAACGAATCGAATGATGCCATCGTGTGTTGTGGCCTGGTGCGCCGTCTGCTTCCATTCAACAGCTTGAAACAAAGTTCTAAATGTAGCGCCTCAGAACGCACAGATAAAGCAGAACAGTGGGCTTTTCGGTGTAAGAAATACATCAACGGGTACTTGTGGAGAATTGTGATGAGTGCCGAAATGTTTGAAAGCCCATCAAAGTGCATACGATGTAAACTGTAGCGTAAATAACTACACACCTTGTTCTGGGTCACGCTTGCCTTAAATCTTAATGGTTGGCCCCAAACTATATTAATAAACATTGTAAGTTATAACTATATAGCGAATATTCATGTTTTACCGTCTCCAAGCGTACACTTAAAGTATCAGAGTGGTGTTCTAGAAATGAGATACACAGTAATCAAACAGAGGCTAACTATCTGTATCTATAAAGTATAATAATGTTTAAAGAATGTCTGACAAGAAAGAACTCACAATTCCCATTAAACAAACAACTTGAACAAACTACATAGGCATCCAGTGGCCCTGTTAGACGTGTTTGCTCAGTGAGGTAGGCAGTTTCACCAACCTTTCTATGGCTTTCTGTACTTTGAAAACAAAATACAAATTTTACATCATCATCATCTTCCACTTTTGCCGTCTCTTGGGGAGGAACACAATTTACAATCTGCGATATTACGAAAGGGTTTATTAGTTGGGTGAAAGGCAGCCTGAATGTGAGTCAAAGTTGCTAGAGTGCAAATCTAACAAGTATATAAGAGACTACTTGTAATGAGAACACATATTGCTGTTGATAAGTAATCAATTGACACACGTCTCCAAATCCCGATATATAAAATACTACACAAGTGTACGATTAGCCCATAAACAACTTCACACCACTTGATGTCATGGCTACTTGACATAAACATGGCAGGTTTATTCAAATAGCATGCATGGGGTTTGGAGTGTGGTATGGAGGGGGAGGAGTGACTTAGGTATGTTATAGAGGTAAGAGAGGTAGGGTACGAGGATGGTGGAGGGGCCTAGAGAGGTATGAAGAGAGTGGACTGGTTTAGAGAGATAAGGTGTGAAGGGAGTGTATAAGTAAAGGACCCTTTATAAGCCTTCAGATTCATCTCTTCTCATCTTCCCTCTTGTACCTTGCAGTGTCGAGGTTAGCCTTCAGACTCATCTTGTTCCTCTTGTACCTTGCAGTCCCCGGGAAGGTTAACCCGGTCAACAAATGCCCGCAGAAGTCGGATGTGTCGGCCTAACGGCGCAAGAACGCAGCTCTGCTGTAAACAGGCACAACGCAATCACATCCGGAAAAAAACTCCGGATGAACACAGAAGAAGTACCTTGCAGTGTTGAGGTTAGCCTTCAAACTCATCTCATCTTATTCCTCTTGTACCTTGCGGTGTCAAGGTAAGCCTTCAGACTCATCTTGTTCCTCTTGTACCTTGCGGTGTTAGGGTGAGCCTTCAGGCTGAGTGGGCATGTAGTGCTAGATCCATATTTTCATAGACAAATCGATGATGAGGTCAGTACCCTGCTGGCTGCCTTTACAGGGATGGGGGGAAGAGTGGTTTAGAGAGGCGTGGTATGGAGAATATGGTAAAAGAATGACAAAACACAATATAATAAGATACATAATGACACATGAGATATGTACATATAAGTTAAATTAAAAGTCCATAGTAGAAAGTTAGTTGCATATCCTTTACAGGATGTCGCAATCAACCCCAGCATGTTTAACTGTTTCTGATTTATTGGCAGGTTTACGTTAAGTAGTTTGCCATTGCTTTCTGAATGACCAGCATTCATGTAATTTTTTAAAAACCAATGCAAGGCGTTCTGCTGACAAATCGGCTGCAGCTGTGTTTTGAACTTGGTATGCGAGATTACGAATTGCGTCTGTAGCCCCTTCACCACGTAGTTGCCCCATGGCAGAAACTTGCTGTATGTATGTGAAATGTTGGGATCATCACATGTTGTAGACCTGAGTGGTTATGTCAAGTGTTGGGATCATCACATTTTGTGGACCTGAGTGGTGTGAAATGTTGGGATCATCACATTTTGTGGACCTGAGTGGTTATGTGAAGTGTTGGGATCATCACATTTTGTGGACCTGAGTGGTTATGTGAAGTGTTGGGATCATCACATTTTGTAGACCTGAATGGCTATGTGAAGTGTTGGGATCATAGCATGTTGTAGACCTGAGTGGATATGTGAAATGTTGGGATCATCACATTTTGTAGACATGAGTGGATATGTGAAATGTTGGGATCATCACATTTTGTAGACATGAGTGGATATGTGAAGTGTTGGGATCATCATATTTTGTAGACCTGAGTGCATGTAGCTGTAGATAGTCAGTCCCTCCCTCCCGTAGTGAATGTTGAGAGCTGACCTTGAACCTTCATTCAACCATGCTTATGCCATTGTCCTTGTAACATCCTAACCTTATACCATCGTGCCCGCTGTATATGCATAAAAGTGAACGAAAATTAAAAAGGTGGAAATTAGTGAAGAACTGTGGATTAGTAGAAGGTAAAGGTGCAAAAAATGCAGTATACACATTGCAAACACTAATTGAAAAATCAATAGAGGCACAGGAAGACATAAAGTTGTGTGACCTATAAAGAACAACTTTATATCTTTTACCAAGGAATTTGATAAAGTGAAACATGATGAAATAATCAACATGTTGGAGAATATTAAAATTAATGGTAAAGATTTCAGAATAACAAACAATATTTAGTGGAAACTAGTAACAGAAAATAAAAATTGGTGAATCAGCCATGTGTACATGTGGATTGGCACCACAGAAAGCAGTTTGCATATTCCAAGACTACCCAAAATACCACATATCTAGGCAAACCTTCTGGCTTAGAGAAACTATAGTGGAGAATAAACTGTATGGACCACTGAGTGAACTAAAAAAGACAGAGAAGTTCATACAAGAGACAACATTGCAGACATAGACAAATTTCAAGCGAATGAAAAAAGAAGAATAAATATAATAATCAGGAAAATGATGTTGTTCAACATCAGCATTTGAATTAATTTTTAAACTCTAGTCAACAATGTCATCAGTAAATGCAGCAATGAAGAAGAAAAGAAGAAGACGGGGAATGAGAAGACATAGAAGTACAAACAAACAAAGACATATTATTTTCAAATGGTCACAAATTGGGTATGCAGGCTCATCTTCCAAGCAGCCTTTCTAGCCACTCATCTTTCACAAGCAAAAACGCACAATAACATGCACAGAACAAACATACACACCCGTACAAATACACACACACACACACAGAGATAGACATATACATATATGCATGCACAGAGGGAAAGAAAGAGAAAGGTACATCAACACATGTGTAGTACATTTAAAATATGTGCATTATTTAGTATTGTTAATGGTAATGTGATATCGTAAAACTAAGTGATCAGTATGATATATATATATTGGAAAAGCTTTCGGTTGAGTAAGTAGGAACTTGTAGTTTTCAGATTCAGGAGAATAAAAGGAGGAGGAGAAGATAATCAAGACTTACAGTTTATCACAGTTTATAGTAACCACTGATTGTTTCCCATCACACAGATGCTGTGTGCCCTGTCCAGCTGACACAATGGTTGAGTCATTCGGTGGGACCAGGCTACATGTCAGTGACATTGTGGTCATTGGCTTGTATTTTGCATTTGTTCTCTTTGTGGGTCTATGGGTAAGTCAATTGTGATTGAAAGTTGCTGAATGATCCATTTTTTCTTATTTGAACTCTCACTTTGAACCCAAGCGTAGTCCAAACACGTGCTACTACTTCTAGTGCACTGGACCGATGTTTGCATGTGGATTAGCTTTCCCTATTACCAGTGTCCCTCGCCATCAGGCGAACCCACTCAGACTTCTGAGGTACTTGTAATTTACATCCCCAAGTCAAGGAAGTGAAGTCAACATTTTAGTCCAACTGGCAAGTGCGGGGGTTGAACCCACTACCTCTGCATCAGCACACTGGATGTGTAAGAATGGACGCTCTTATCCATTCAGCCTTGCTGATCTCCTTGAGTCATTCACTGTAGGCATATGTAAAACACAAGTGCAGGACCTTTCCACACCTTGGCATGTGTTAGCTATATGGTGCTATCGCCATACTTTTATAGATGATGGGTGATGTGATCGTTACAACATCAGCCACCTTTACTTCCCAGGGGAGGTCAGCAAGGCCAAGAGGTTTAACATGCTTCTCTCTGGTGACCACGATGTTGTTGGCCCATTCCACACACAGGTCAATTGGACTTAAATATTGATTTCTTGTCCTTGGCTTGGGGACATCAATTACAAGTACCTCAGAAGTCGGAGTGGGCTCACTAATGGCAGGGGAACTTCTAACCCTTATGCAAAAATAAGTCCTTTGCAAAAATAAGTCTGTTGCAAAAATCAGTCCATTACACTATTTACTATTAGCAACAACTGCTAGAACAGTGGTTCTCAAACGGTGGGGAATTCCCCCCTAGGGGGTTATTTTAGGGTTTCCAGGGGGGGAATGAAGATTATTTCAAGATCGTGTTAATACAAGAACCGATTACTTGATATTGTTTTTTCCTCCATACATTACGGTTCTGTATTCCTCGCCCTTCTGATATTCATCTTATAATGTAAGGAGACCCACAAATCACGTTTTATGTAGACGTCTAAACTTGTTATAGTATGTGTAATTAAAGTTAGCTTCCCTTTTTATGTATACTATGTAGGGGCAGGGTGGGGGAAGGGGAGGAATTTATAGGAAGGGAATACGAAAGGGGAGGAATGACATTCTCAACATATGGTGAAGGGAGGCATGGGCCAAAAAAGGTTGAGAACCACTGTGCTAGAAGTATTAGCACGTGTTTGGACTACGCTAAAGTTCAGAGTGAGCGAGCACCAAAAAAAAAAACAACTTCCTATGACATTTATGGTACGCATGTTAGACTGGGTCTTCCTCAGTGCCCAGGTCAATTTAAAAAAAAAATATAAACAACCCTCTCTCGATTGAGATTCTAACACACGACCATCATGCTAATCACTGGGAGATGGCGTTGAGAACACTTGGGAATCTGCTTCCTTGTGTAGAGTAAGTGAGATAGGGAGTTACCAGACATGAACATTTTGTCAAGAACACAAAACATTTGATCAGCCAATACAGATCTGGTGTGATCAGTTACTGTACGCCGACAGATGTGTAAAGGAGGAGATTGGAGCAGCTATGGGCCTGTGCAAGTGTAACAATGACAATCCTCACTAACTCCTAATCACTGTGAGAGTAAACGTCCCCAGTTCACACCTTGTGTCTTAATAGGTATTTGGCGCTAGCCCCATACATTTATATGTATGATCGGTATTTGATATGTCTCAGGTCTCAGATATGTCTGAGCTACCGTATGACGTGTGAGGTACTATCTGCTTTCTGTTAGTGCCGATTGTTGAGCAGCGCTCACCAAACCCGACACTTCACATTGTGCCAACGACTTTGGGCAGAGGAGCGCAATTTGGAGGGTGCGAGGATACAACTCCATCCCTGATCTTATTACTGCCAAGGGTTGTAGTTATTATGCCTATTTTGAAGCACATTGTAACAGACTATCATCTGCTAAGATGGCCAGGTGCCATTCAGTCATTTGATAGGTGATGTGCACGTCAAATTCTAGGCTTGGAGAGGTTAAGAGGAGCATTTCAACATAGTTCCAGTGGAATGAATTTTGGTACCTTTTTGGAGAAAAGTCTCTATGCCACTCTGATGAATGTAGGCCTTTCTGAATGCTCAGACAACTTGATCACCAAAGCAATGGACTTACAGTTGAAGCTCTTGGTCCTCCAATAGATTCACAACCAACCAACAAACACTCATTGCTACTCCAAAATAACAACCTGTGGGTGTGTGTCTCTATTAGTCCACATTTAACCAAGCATTTGCGTCTTGCAACCCGCGTTGGTTAGGATACACAAACCTTTACTGGTTATGCCGAAGTTGAAAATATTCCAGAATCTCTTAGTTTTGACAATACTTGGTTGACAACTCTCCTTGAAATTTGCTTTTGCAGACATCACGGAAAAACAGAGGCAGCGCAGGCGGGTATTTCTTGGCTGGAAGAAACATGCACTGGATCCCTGTAGGTTGTCCTTTGTCTGTGTTATGACTTAAAATTATGCTGTATTACTGTTAACTTTTCTTGTTATTTTGATATGAAGATTGGTTTTTGTATTATAAATATTCCAGAAGGTAACAGCAGTTACTTCAACTGTTGTTATTTTCAAAGGGTAACATCTATGTTAGTTCAGTTAGTTGCATATCTTATACAGGACCTCACAGTCAATCCAAGCATTAGAAAAAATCCAACACATGCTCTCTAAATCATTGTTTAATTTTGTTTTGTAGTAATGATGACAGCAACCACTTTAGTGATGAGTACAGTTTTGCTTTGACAGGTTGGGGCCTCACTGTTTGCCAGCAACATTGGAAGCCTACATTTTGTGGGATTGGCTGGGTCGGGGGCAGCGGCTGGAATCTCCATTGCCAACTATGAGCTGAATGTAAGTATTTAACTCAGATATACATACAGTACATATATTGGAGATGGATGTAGTTGGTACGTTGCTTGTAAGTTCTATTTCGCAATCACCAAACAAGAAAAATAGAACCTATTGAGTTTAATTATTACATTTTATAGGTCAGCATGGCTGAATGGATAAGAACGCGTGTTCTTAAACATCCAGTGTGCTGATGCTGAGGTAAGGGGTTCAACTCCTACACCGGACAGTTGGACTAAACTGTTGACCTGTCATCCTTGACTTGAGGCGTAAATTACAAGTACCTCTGAAGTCGGAGTGGGTTCACATGATAGTGAGGGACACTGTTAATAGGGAAAGCTAATCCACACACAAAATTCAGTCCAGCACTACTAGAAGTAGTGTGTATAGACTACACTTGAGTTCAAAGCGAACGCAGAAAGAAACATTATTACATTTATATTACATAAGAATATTAAATATGTTACAAATGTTACAAAAGTAACGTGTTACAAAAGTTACAAATGTGACAAAAGTTGCAAAAGTTATAAAAGAAACATTCTTAAAATACCCTGTACCAAGAATAAGAATTTTTAAAAAAACAGCACGCTACAAGATCTGAACATGGAAGAAATGTGACTCATAAACATCTTCATGTCTCAGAAACTGAAATACTGTGTTGATATAAACGCCACAGACAGCGGCATAGAAGAACAAAAATGGGAAACAGGTTGCTGGTAGAAGAGGCAGGGGTTCACCAACACAAAGCTGGACACAGGGTATTCACCGATTACATGCCATGGGATGATTAATTGTCTTAAACAACTTCCAGTATCTGGCATAGGCGTATATATCGTGAAAATGATGTCATTGCAAAATGTTATCTCAGTTAAAATATCAATACAGTAGTTTTTCCTAAGCAACCCCCTTTAGTTTGATATATAATACAACTCGTCTGCTACCATGTTAACAACTTTTAGGTTATAACTGTGACACACCCCTACTTCCCATTTACCGCCATCCATTTTTGTTTGGTCCAAACCTACGTTTTGTTTGGCACTGAATCTGTTAAAGATACCTTGAACATGAACAGGTATGAGGCAGGGGAATGTGGCAAGAGATCAAGAGTCTTTCCAGTGGGCCATGCTTCAGATGACCTGCTACAGGAACAGTGTTTCCTCTGATCTGTACTTATTTCCTCGGCTTCTATTCTTCTTCTTCTTTTGTTCACCTCTTCTACTTCTGTGAGTGTTGATTAAGACCCATGAATGTATTTCTCATGTATACTTGTTATAAAATACCCATGAATGTATTTCTCATGTGTGCTTGTTTTACAGGGTGTTTGTAAAGTCTCATTACACTTTGTATGTAGGTTAAATTTGAAAAATGAAGTTCAGGAATCATTAAAAAATGTGTTAAAAAATTAATTAAATTAGTTACAATAGTCACTGATATGTTCTAACGCTGTTTTGGGGAAGCTGGAAAGTACCAATGAAGTATTCATTATAACAGGTATTGGAAGTGTCCACCATTGGCTACAAGACATGACTGTACACGTCTCTTCATATTGTCAAATATATTCTGCAACGTGTCTGTTCAACCAAAATATTCTTTCTTACGTTGATAACACCATTCTGTTTGGAGTGCAAAGAATTACTCCACCAGACGACAGCCATTCACAGCATATTGCTTCGCAGTGGACTGTGGAGCACATGTTTTAATGATGTCATGTACTTCATTTTTATAAATTATTCTACATACAAAGTGCAGTGAGACTTTACAAACACCTTGCATAATACCCTTGAATGTATTTCTCATGCATGCTTGTTATATACTTTGTCTATGATCTTCCTCAGGCCATGTTGGTGCTTATTGTCCTTGCATTCATATTTCTGCCCATCTACATCTCCTCTGGGGTAAGTGTTGTGTTGTTTTTGTGATATATCTTCATTGTTTTAGGTTGTGTATTTTACAGTTGTCTCTCTTTTATGTCATTTAACAGCGTCTTGTGTTTGTGTATTTTCCAATTGTCTCACATTTACACAATTTAACACTTTAACCCACAGAATAGAAAACACACTGTGGCAGAATTAATTGATGTTCACATTTTTAAGTTGCAGGTGTGTCTATTATTCCAGCCACTGTTGCTAATATTAAGCATATTTTCAAACAGTGATACACTATCTTCCTACCGTAGGGTAGGAACCTGTCCTACTAACTAGAGGCGTCCAACGGGTGGCGGATGTGTTGGGAATAACCGATAGATATAGAGGTTAGTTGCAAATATGTTGAACAAGTAGCTGTTGACCAACACAGGTGGTGGTCATTGAGAGGAGGTGAGTTAGTTGGTGGGGTAGCTATCTCTATAGCATACCTAAAACTTTGATATTGACCATCAACAGATAAGAGATGCAATATACATATCCTTTACACCCTGCTGCCTTGCACGGTCTCTGTTTAGACAAAGACTAGTGGAGTCAAACCATACACAGACCTGTGGAGGCAAGGGGAAACCACCATTGTATTTATGTTTATCCTTGTTAATCATGCTTCAAAACAGATTTGATAAACTCTTAACAGTCTTGTGTCATGGCACAAAAGAAGACTCTTACTGTGATTAGCAATTAGTGAGGATCATCATCATCACACTCTGGACGGTCCATAGATGCTCCAGTCTTCTCTTTGACATCTCCATCAGCGTACAGTGACTGATGCACAGTTCTGTGTTGACTGATCAAATGTCTTGTGCCCTTGACAAAATGTTCATGTCTGGCAGCTCCCTGCTTCACCCCTGTCTCCCTCACTCTGGACAAGGAAGCTGATGTCTTTAAAGTCATCTGTTCATCCTGAGAGATCAAAGGCAACAGAAGAAGAAGAAACAATTATTTCATTAATCTATCTATCAGTCCATTACTCAGTCAATGAGTCCATTAATCAAGGAATCAATCAAGACCCACACTTTTAATTCTGGCAAATGTTGAATTGGATAATGATTTTTTGGTGATTTCTTGACAAGTTTACTTACCTTCAGTAGTTTGCCATTACTTTCTCAATGACCGGCACTCATACCACTATATTTCTTCTTCTTCTTCGTTCATTTGACATTTGTCTATACAGAGAGGCCCCGGTTAATGTCGGGGTTACGTGACTTTAAGTGAAACCACGTATAGCGAAACACTACTTCCCATAGAATTAAATTAAATACATTGTATTATGTAATGTTTATTTTGATGGCTGTTGATATTTATTGGCTAAAAAGAGGTGGGTTGGAGGGCGAGTGGTAGAGTTATTGTGACATAGAGGCATTACATTCTGCCTCTTCATCTGAGGATGAAACTGTAACCTCTTCCTGTCTCTTTTCTCGAAGGCATGGTATGAGTGATCTTGGAAGCACTCAAAGGGGGTTACGTTTTTATCACCCTCTTTGATTTTGTCAGCACCTGCATGAATTGTCCTTACTATGGTTGGAGGTACACCATGGACTTTACCGATATCAACAGCCCAATCGCCAGCCTCAAAATGACGTAACACATCTAACTTCACCTCACTTTTCCTGGTTCTCTTTCAACCAGACACACTACCAGCACTTTTGTGCACTTTGAACTCATAATTATGGGTGATTACACAATAAAATCCTGGAAAAATGCACTGCACATAATGTAAAATGGCGACGTTAACTCAAAACTGACAACAACAACTGAGTAAGGAGATGTTCCACAGCGGTAACACTACGCGGCATTACGTAGTTCCTCCGCGAGCTAGCAGGAGAGTGCAGCATAGCAACACAGGTGACGACGTTATGGCGGAACGTAGTGATGTAAAGTGAAGTTATGTTCCCTGTGTGACAACGACGTTATAGTGAAACGAGGTAAATTGAAGCGACGTATAGTGGGGCCTCCCTGTATATCTGCAATATTGTCTTTTGTATGAATTTCACCGTCTTTATTTAGGTCACTCAGTGGTCAATAGAGTTTATCTTCCACTGTTGTTTCTCTAAGCCAGAAAGTTTACCTAGATATGTTGTATTTTCGGCAGTCTTAGAGTATGCGATCTGCTGTCTGCGGCACCAAATCACATGTGCACATGGCTGATTCGCAAGTCTTGAATTGTGTATAAATGTGGTTGCGTAATCTATTGTGTTCTGTTCTGAGGTGCAGAATAATGATTTGTTCTGGTCTGTCCATAAAGTGGTAATTGTCTTTAGCTGGTGTTGATGGCTTTCTGATTGATTCGATCATTCTTTTCTTTTGATACATTTGTATGAAAACCAACACGAGGTGGTCTGCTTCCAAATCGCCTGCAACTGTGTTTCGACCATGATATGCAGGATTGCAAATTGTGTTCAGAACGCCACTGCCACAGCACTGGCTCAGGAAATGAACACCATAAAATTAACGTTTAATTACCGCAGACACCTGTTTTTGCATGTTTTCTTCATGTGAACTGTGGTATTTTCACATCAAACTGTGTACTACACCAAGTGGCTCATGAGATACCAGGAGTTTATCAAATATATTTTTCAGGTATACACGATGCCCCAGTATCTCCAGAGAAGGTTTGGTGGACGGAGAATCCAGATTTTTCTCTCAATTCTGACTCTCATCATGTACATCTTCACAAAAATATCTGTGAGTATACACATTCTGTTTCATTTGTAATGAATGATGAATGATTGTGCCATCATCCACTCTGTTTTGTAATAAAGTACCATTGTTGCATATTAGTGCACTCTGTTAAATGTGTAATTATGAGCCCTAGAGCATTTTAGTTAGTGCTCTGATTAATTTGTAATGGCAAAGTGGTCAAGCTGTCTGCCTCACGCTTCGAAGGTTATGGGTTCGACTCCAGGCTACATATTTCAGATCATGAGTGTGTTTTTCTTTGAGAGTCCTGGGGGTTGTTGCTGGAGCTATGGAGTTTTTGCTTTGTGTGATGCTTTCAGTTAGCTGCCCTGCAGAAGGAAACTGAGCCGCATGGGATAAGACCCGGTGCAATGAAGTCGATTCTCTCGACTTTTATGACTTTTTTTGTTTTTATAGATTTCATAAAATAATACAAGTTAACCTGCTTTATGAGGTCAAAAACAGTAAAAAGTAAAAAAAAAAAGTCCTTGTCCATACCATGAGATGTATTGGGTATATGATTCCAGTCCCAGCCCCATAATTGTAAGGACCAATCGGCACTGGAAGGCTGGTGCAGTCAGTACCATGGTGCCCACCTCTACTTCCTAGAGCATGACCTGGCATCCTTTATACTATACCTGGGAGCCCAGGTCAGTTTAAGAAACAAATAGGTCCCAGATATTTATATATCGTAGGGTTGAGTTGAGTCAAGAGCCAAGATCACGGCGCTCGGGGCACACCCATACTTGTTCTGTGCTCATCTGCAACAGCCAGCAAGGACGCCCAATATTAGTGGTACCTGTTGCAGTCTGATTATGTGTCCATCTGGCTTTCCTCTGAGGATATCAGAGACAAAAGTAGAGTGAAAGTGAGTTGGTGATTTTGTCACATAATTCTCTGACCTCTATATTGATTGATTGATTGATTTAGGAACCGACATCACAGCATTCGGGGCATTCCCATAAGTGCTCCGTCCCCATCCTCAGCAGCCAGCGAAGAGTTCCAACACTAATAGTACTAGTAGCAATCTGATTATATGTCCGTCTCGCCTTTCCCCTGAGCTTCGATTGACCTGCTATATGTGTAACCCTAATTTTTGTTATGAAACAGGATACTCAGAAGTGAAAGAATATGGTGTCTGTAACCATTAAAACATTCGTCTGTCACATTGGTTTGTGAATTGTGCTGAATGTATGAACTATGGGATCACTATTTCAGGCTGATCTGTATTCCGGCTCCATTTTTATAGAACAAGCTTTAAACTGGGACATGTATGGAGCCGTGTCCTTGCTTCTGGGGATTGCAGCCATTTTTACAATTACTGGTAAATTAATGTTGCTCGTGTCAGATACATGCTTTCATATTTGTTGCAAAGCACATGTCAGAAGAGATCTTCTTCTACTTCTTTTTCTTCTTCTTCTTCTTCTTCTTCTTCTTCTTCTTCTTCTTCTTCTTCTTCTTCTTCTTCTTCTTCTTCTTCTTCTTCTTCTACTTCTTCTTCTTCTTCTTCTTCTTCTTCTTCTTCTTCTTCTTCTTCTTCTTCTTCTTCTTCTTCTTCTTCTTCTTCTTCTTCTTCTTCTTCTTCTTCTTCTTCTACTTCTTCTTCTTCTTCTTCTTCTTCTTCTTCTTCTTCTTCTTCTTCTTCTTCTTCTTCTTCTTCTTCTTCTTCTTCTTCTTCTTCTTCTACTTCTTCTTCTTCTTCTTATTCTTTTTCTTCTTCTTCTACTTGTTTTTTTTTCTCCTCCTCCTGCTTCTGTCCTCTTTCAAGGTGACGGGCTCTATCCCCCCGTGGGAAGGTTTCTGTCAAGCAATTTGACATGGCGTTGGCCTTATTGCCTACTGTGTGTGATGTTCAACTGCTGTGGAATTTGTGGAATTGTTATTGCATGCGGGACCTCCTGTCTCACTTCCTAAGAGCTCAGGAGGACATTTGATATTATTATATACCAATAGTTCTCAGAACAATTCTCAGCTGGGATCAAACCCATTACCTTCAGTGCATGAAGTGGTCGCCATAACCACTCATCTACGGTTCCCCCCTGTGCAACAGACAATAGAAGTAGACTCAGTGCTTCTGACAGACTTGAAAGATGTAGATACACGCTGAAAAAATATAAACACTGAATAACGGGATATTGAAGGAAACATTGGAAGCTACCAGAATGATACAAAAGAACAAATAAAAGTAGAAAGGAAGACGCCAGATATCACTGAAGACGTACTTGCAAACTGGCGATGTCATCACCAGATATCACTGAAGACGTACTTGCAAACTGGCGATGTCATCACCAGATATCACTGAAGACGTACTTGCAAACTGGCGATGTCATCACCAGATATCACTGAAGACGTACTTGCAAACTGGCGATGTCATCACCAGATATCACTGAAGACGTACTTGCAAACTGGCGATGTCATCACCAGATACATCAGCAGACAATTGGGTGGATTAGAGGAATGGCGTCCAAGCAAAACTGGGTCAGTTGACACTAGATGGTATGGAGTTTTACAAAATAAGAAAAGAATGGTTTACTTCGCCCAGATTATGTGGTAGAGGATCAAATGCCTAGCTTTCTCAAAAAAAGGGCACAGAATTCTGACTTGTGTGTAAATTTTGCATAAAAAATCCTTGGGCAGTTGGAAATCAAATAGAGTATGCTGGATAGGTCTCTGCCCAAAGTAAATTTCAAATTAGAAAACCAAACCGCGAAAGAATATTTCTATCACATATAATTCTGGTTATCACACATACTGCCGATGCTACAGAGTTTGTGCATGTAATAAATCCTTATACTGTAAAAGCAAAACACACTCATATGTTTCACTATCGCCGAGGTAGCTTTAAAGAGACTATCTTGGCTTTTTGTTTACATAACTCTGGTTTATACACGTGCATAGCAGATGCCTCTGCATATCTCAGCAGGGATAATGTAGTTTGTGTATTTCAGATAAAAGGAATCATTACATATGTTGAACGATTTCTGTATTATGCTCTTGATGAGATACAGCAAAAAACGTCAGGCAATAGAGTGTGGAATTTGTTGTTTGTGTCTTCATTATTCAAAGTCATAAAATGGCAACACTTTTATGAGATTCACTTACTTGTGGAAGACCTCAACAAGTAGTCAGCTAAAGCATTCCCGGCCAACAGTTTTTGAAAATGTCCCACAGATGTTTCTCTGAGAGGGAAACATAATGAGAAATGGAGCAAGTCACCAAACCATGTCTTGCCATATACAGTTATATAACTGCCGTGGAATTGTGATGCTGTATGGTATTGGGAAAACAGTAGTGACAGCTACAAAGCTGGAATCTGAAAGAAAACAAAATATGACTGGGAACATTTATGAAAGGAAAGACATACACAGACATAAATGATAGTTATAATGAAAGTCTTTATCAATAAACACACAAAACAACAACAACTAACAAGCAATTAATTTAGTAAAAAATAAATACTAGCTTGAAAATTGACTGTCACAATTACAGAAATTGTTGTATCACAGTCACAGAAACATAAATATCACAATTACAGAAACTGAAGTATCACAAACACAGACATTGACATATCACAGAAACATAAGTATCACAATCACAGAAACTGAAGTCTCACAAGAAGCATCACATACACAGAAACTGACATCACAATTACAGAAACTTAAGTATCACAAACACAGACATTGACATATCACAGAAACATAAGTATCACAATCACAGAAACTGAAGTCTCACAAGAAGCATCACAAACACAGAAACTGACATCACAATTACAGAAACTTAAGTATCACAAACACAGACATTGACATATCACAGAAACATAAGTATCACAATCACAGAAACAAGTCTCACAAGAAGCATCACAAACACAGAAACTGACATCACAATTACAGAAACTTAAGTATCACAAACACAGAAACTGAAATATCACAAACACAGAAACTGACATTTCACAATCACAGAAATAGAAATAGAAAATCAGAAATACATTGGTCAAACTGGCAGACGCCTTGCTGACCATTTTAGAGAACACCTCAGAGACATTAATCAGGGCGCTGACAAACCTGTCCCCAACCATTTTAATTCCTCCAACCATAATGGAGTCGACGATGTATGTGTCACTGCATTGAAACCTTGCTTCTCCAACAGTTCCATTAGGCTCAAAATTGAATGCCAGTTAATCAACTCTCTGGGATGCATCCATCCAGCAGGTATCAATACTGTTGTGGACGCCACTGTATAACTGTGCCATCTTCTCCAACTGTTTACACTATCTATTACTATGCTGTCCTCCTCCCCCCCCCCCCTCCCATATATTCATACCTAACTGTCTCCACACCCCTATATTTTCATATCAGACTGTTCGCATATTTTTGGCGACCTAAATCCTATCTGGCAACCTACTATACTTAAACTCTGCAGCCAAAGAGTGCCTTCACAACTGGCAAAGCCGCCTTTTCTGCTCCCACGTGGGGTGTGAGTAGTTGTGTTTTCGATTTTTGTATTTCGTTGTTTTATCTATCTGTGTTGTCCTGTCCTTGACAAAGATTCTGAGAATCAAAACGTCGGCCGTCCTGTGTGTCGTATTGTACGCATTTGTGTGTATTTTATTTTATTATTCATTTTATATATTTATTGATTGCTTCTGATTTTGGATTTTCACCTGTATTTCGGGATACGATGGATCTCCTTGTAAGTTATGTGCAACGTGTTTGTGTTTAGTACGTTTCTTCTCGCAGGAGCTAAATGTACCTATTTGTTTCCAATTCATATTGTTATATCCTGCTGCAGCCGCTGCTTTTTCTTCTATTCCACAATCACAGAAACTGACATCACAATCACAGAAACTGAACTATCACAAACACAGAAACTGTCATATCACAATCACAGAAACTGACGTATCACAAATACAGAAACTGACATATCACAAATACAGAAACTGACATATCACAAACACAGAAATGTAATTTTGCCTCTTGCGTATAAACAAAGTGGTGAAAATATACGTAGGGTGCAATCAATAAGAAAATCAAAACAAGTTTTTTTTAAAAGGGTTATGACTTCCGCCAAGCCAGCACAGGACTCTGAATAATCATAAAATGTACCTGGGAAACTAACTAAAAGAAAACAACATACACAGAATGTTTCCACCAGTCTTTAATCAGTTGTGACCCTAACTTGTTTTGTATTGTCTGTTTACAGGTGGTCTAACCGCCGTGATCTGGACGGACTTCTTTCAGACCATTATCATGCTCGTCGGCTCATGTGTTCTCATGATTATCAGTAAGTACATCGTTGGTTGACTGGACCTGAAGTCAAACTGTGGTTGACTGTAGTCAATAAATTTAGTTCACGTGATGTAAATTAGTGATTGATTAGACAGTACATAAACTGAAGACAAAGTGTAAACGATGACAGTAAATAAATCAATGACAGTTGATTGATTAGACAGTACATAAGCTGAAGACAAAGGGAAAACTATGACAGTAAGTAAATCAATGACAGTTAGTAAGCTGATGATAGGGAATTGATGACAGTAACCAGTTACAGTAAGTAAACCGATGACAATCAGTAGACTGATAACAGTAAGTAGACCGATGACACCCCCTCTGCTGTGTGTCCACCGTGACGAGGTAGAGGGGCTTGTGTGTTCCAATGACCCCAAGAGCTATGCCGACGGTAGCACAGCTACTGGTAGGGCCACCCATGTCGGACAGGTCAAGGGAGAGGGACCAGACCAAGTGACACACAAACCTACTGCCTTGTAGGTAGACTGGGGACAGTCAAAGGCTAGGGAAAGCACCCCAAAAAATGCTTGTCGAAATCGGATGCACTGAGCCACAGGCTTGACAAAGTAGTGCAACGTAAATTAATACATGATGTCACAAATCAAAATTAATCGTTATGGTGCTAATCCCGTGAAGTCCCATCAGGCGGTGATAGTGCTGGGCCCCCTGCCTCGAGGGGTCCACCCATGACTACTGGTGGTCACCTTCCCCTGTGCTGTGGAGTCAAGGCACAGAGGAGTAGGTTAAGAGCTATTGACCAAATACCCCGGACACTCAACATACTACAGTGGAATGCTGAAGGAGTTTATAACAAGAAAGTCTCCCTACAGCGTCTTCATAAAGATAGAATAGATGTGGCATGCATTCAAGAGACACACCTCAACGCCAATCGCAAATTCTCAGTCAGAGGATATCAGGCAACACGTTTCGACCGCGAAGGACACATAGGAGGAGTTCTAATACTTACACGAAATACAATACCTTGCAGCGAAGTATCTGTAATCTCTAACAACCAAACGGAAATTATAGGTGTTGATATAGTGATAAAGGACGTGAAAATAAGAATTTACAATCTGTATAGCCCAGCAGATCTCTCAAACATGAAAATAACCGACACAAACTGCATTATTGTTGGAAACTTTAATAGCCGCTCAGAAAGATGGGGATACCCACATACTGACAAAAGAGGAGATGAAGTGGAGGACTGGGAAATAGATTCAAATCTCCATCTACTCAACAAAGCGGGTGACACACCGAGCTTCTACTCCAGAAGATGGTTTACCACTTCTACTCCAGACTTAGCTTTCTGCACAGGAGACATCCTCCACAAAATCGATCGCCATGTGCTTGACCAATTAGCAGGTAGTGACCACAGACCAATCAAGCTTGTAATGAATATGGAGTATGTTCCACAGGAGCAAAAGCCTTTGCCCCGCTGGAATTACAAACGAGCAGATTGGGACAGATTTGCCATACTAACAGACAAATATTGTGAAAACATAAATACACGATATGGCAACATGAAGCAAATGGCGATAAGTCTAAACAGAGCAATAATACAGGCGGCCACTGAGTTTATTCCAAGAGGAGTGAGGAAAAATTACAAACCATACTGGACTGAAGAACTACAAATTTTGGAGGACAAAGTTGAAGATGCCAGGAAGACAGCAGAGAGAGAACAAACAACTGAAGCGAACATCTCTCTCAAAGACATCTCAGCAAAATATAAAAGAACAGTAAATCAAACAACAAGAGATTGTTGGAGGGAAAAAACAGAAAACCTGAATTTTGACAGGGATGGAAACAAACTACGGAAACTAGTGAAAGCCATGAACAATGAAGGACCTAGAAACAAACAGATAACAATTAAACAAGGAGATGCCTTGCTGACAGGAAAAAAGGCTGCAAATGCACTAATGGAACACTATGCCAGTGCAAACCACATTGATATTACAATCGAACAGAAGAAAGCAATCAAAGACAAACAGATGCATCATAGTAATACAGAGACAGCAGCAGAATATATGATGGCAAATCTAACAATGGAAGAAATGGAACAGGCAATGAATACCCTAAAAAAAAAGAAATCACCAGGAAAGGACGGAATTACAAATGAAATGCTAATAGGACTAGGCACTAAGGCAAAAAAGAAACTACTAGCAGTCCTAAATTACAGCTGGAAGAGAGGAATAGTCCCACAGGCATGGAAGGAAGCTATACTAATACCAGTCCCAAAGAAAGGAAAAGACCTGGAAGAACCAAATGGCTATCGACCTATCAGTCTACTTAGCTGTGTAGGAAAATTAATGGAACGCATTATCAATGGCAGGCTAACATGGCATCTGGAAGAAAACCAATTCTTAACATCACACCAAGCAGGATTCAGAAAGTACAGATCCACTGAAGATCAAATAAACTATATAGCTCAGGAAATAGAGGATGCCTTCCAAGAGAAAAAGCACACACTAGCGGCCTGGATTTTTTTTTTTTTTTTTTTTTTTTTTTTTTTTCCCCGCGTTTCCATCCTGTTTCAGGATATTGCGGTCAACACCAGCATCTTTCAGCTGTATGTTGATTCCTAGGCTAGATTACGCTCATCAGCACGCCACGACTTTCTGAGCGACCGGCTCCATACTCTCATAAGTCACTTTTGCGATTCGAACCACTGCTAATTCTCGTCGCGTCACGTGACGAGAGTATTCGGAGTTAGCGGAGAAAGCTGCTAACCCCTCGGCCACGGAGCGGCCTGGATAGATTTAGAAAAAGCATTTGATAAAGTATGGAAGGAAGGACTGAAAGTAAAACTGCAAAAAATGCATGTTTGTGGGAAAATGTATAAATGGATCAGCCACTACCTTGAGAACAGAACTGCCAGGACAAAAGTACAAGGACAAACCAGCAAAATGATGCTGTTGGAGCAAGGTGTTCCCCAAGGAGGAGTTCTTTCACCAACATTATTCCTAGCACATATAAATGACATTACGGAAAATTTTCCAGCCAGAGTACACACATCCTCTTTTGCAGATGACCTAGCCATATGGACATCTGAAGAATATATTAGTACAGCTAACAGCAGAATACAGCAAGCCTTATTAGCGCTAGAGAACTGGTCAAAGTCATGGCTAGTGAAGATAGGTGAGGAGAAAACAACATGCACAGTGTTCTCCCTCTCAAATAAAACTCAGCAACCTAAGCTTGTATTGAATGGGAAAATATTGCGCCATGAAGAAAATCCAAACTATCTAGGAGTCACCTTTGATCGTCGCCTGACATGGAAGACACAGGTTGAGAAAAATCGAACAAGAGCAAGGCAAAGAATGGCAATCATGAAAAAGCTTGCTGGTACAACATGGGGAGCAGATGAGAAAGTTCTCAAGAAGTTATATACTGGACGGGTGAGGCCAATACTGGAATATGGCATTGCAGCTTGGGCAACAGCAGCTAAGTCAAACTTTAACAAAATAAGTAGAGTCCAAAATCAAGGAATGCGAATCATAACTGGAAGCTTGAAGACAATGCCTATTAATGAACTAGAAAAGATCACTTGTTTACAACCAATGCAGGATAGAAGAGATAGCAGAGCCCAGCAACAAGCAGAAAAATTTAGAAGATTGACAGACCACCCTATGTATAAAAGGTTTAATGGTTTTAGAAAGGTGAAGATTGAAGCGTAGCAACTTTGTAGAAACTGCAAAACGAAAGATTAGGGCAGATTCCATACTTAACATATCAACGATCAAACCCATTTACAATGCAACAAGTTCCCAGCTTGGAGACAGCAGCAACTGCCTGAGATGATAGAAAACATTCCTGGTATTGAGAAAAAGAACACTCAGAATGAAACCGAAAGAAGAAAAATAACCCTAAACTACATAAAAGAACATTACCCAAGCAGCAATTGGACCCATGCATATACAGATGGATCAGCCAAAGATTCAATTAAAAATGGAGGAGGAATTCTCCTTAATTTAAAAAATGGAGTGAAAAAAACAGTCAGTGGCAACCGGAAAATTTTCAAGTAACTTCAAAGCGGAGGTAGAGGCTTTGAAAACTGCAGCAGAAATGCTCTTGATGGAGGAAAATAAAGAGAAGCAAATAGCTATCTTCACAGATGCAAAGTCAGCTGTCTCAATACTGAAGAGCAAAAATAGCACATAACTAGCTGACCTGAGAGCAGCACTCCATGGTCTATGCCAGAAATCTAAAAAAGTTGTAATACAGTGGATCCCATCACATTGCAGTATACATGGAAATGAAGAGGCTGACGGGGGTCTAAGTGGTCTCGAGGTATGGTGTCCACCTCGAGTGCTGGAGGTCCCGGGTTCAACCCCCGGTGAGGACCGGGATTTTTTCACGTGGACCTCTAGTAATAAAATTTCCCCTGGTCTCTGGGTAGTGAGACCAGACACCCGTGTGTATTGTTGCGCACGTAAAAAATCCCTTGGCAGTTTGAAATAGAAAAAGAGTAGCCTAATGGCGCTGCACGGGCAAAATTTCTAGTTAAAAATCTACCGAAAGTATTTCAGGATCCTCGCCGGTGCTACGGAGTTCGTGCACTGAGCTGAGTTTCTCCGGACTCAGGCTTGAGTTAGTAGAAGAACGGAGCACTTATGGGTTACACCCGTGTGCCATGATGTTGATCTGTCGACTAAACTAAACTAAACTAAGAAGAGGCTGACAGACTGGCAAAAGAGGGCGGATGACTATCACAGCCTGACATAGACATAACCTATAATGAGGCAAAGAGGTTTATAAAAAGCACTTATAGAACCAAATGGTAATCAGAGCATACAGCCACCAGAAGGATGATGCATATTACAAACGCAACCGAAGAGAACAAGTAGCAATCTTCAGACTCCGCACAGGACATAACAGGCTGAAATACCACTTGTTCAATAAACTAAAGATAGGATTGATTGACTGATTGATTGATTGATTTAGGAACCGACATCACAGCATTCGGGACATTCCCATAAGCGCTCCGTCCCAATCCTCAGCAGCCAGCGAAGAGTTCCAACACTAATAGTTCCAGTAGCAATCTGATTATATGTCCGTCTCGCCTTTCCTCTGAGCGTCGAGCGTCGGCCAGGTCCCCTCGTCACACCTCGCTGTCTCATTCTTACCAGACTATGGTGATCCATTTGCTCCTCCGAGTCGTACACGTGCTCCCACAAGGCCGCAACCACGTCTGCCTTGTCATGCATCAATACTCCACCAAGTTTTGCCGAGCCAGCCAATCTGTCCGCCTGTTCATTCCCCAGCACACCGGCATGCCCAGGAGAAAAGATCCAGGTGATGCTTGCCACCCGTGACCTCCGAAGCGAAGCAAGCCACTCTGCACGAAGCTTGCCTGTTCTCACCCTTCTCAGCATGCTTTCTGAGTAAAGATAGGAGATACCGATGAATGTAATTGTGGAACTGGTAAAATGACAGCTAAACATTTGCTGCAGGAGTGCTCAATATATGCAGAACAGAGAAAGATATTTTGGCCCACGCCTGCTTCATTTGAGGACAAGCTCTATGGAGATATCAACAAACTCAAGTTGACTGTAGACTACTTTAACTACATTCAGGTTGACATTTAAAGGTGCATGAAGAAGTATTTAGACTGCCACACTTCATACCACAGGTATGTCGGTTACAAAAGCGTCCCAGAGGCATGAAATGGAATACTGCTTGGATAGCAAATCCATTACGTGGAAAGTCCAAACCAAAAGCTCACCGTGTGGGCTTCTAAAAAGGTGGAAAAAGTGTCCTAATGGCACGAAATGGAATATTGCTTGGATAGCAAATCCATTACGTGGAAAGTCTGAATCGAAAAGCTCACTGTGTGGATGTCATCTGCAGACTGCATTCTTCTGGTTTCCGGAGGAACAGCCTATGGTGAACGGAAGGCCCAATATACGGAGGTGAGGCTAAGCAGCCATGTGCAGGACGTGACGATTCCTTGGGTGAGCCCAGTACCAGAGCGCTGTGTGTCAGCTCTGCAAGTATGGAAGCCTCCTTGGATGGCGGGGAATGCCCATGTTCTGCCCCTGCCTTCCCTTGAGGGTTGACCAGGATGTCTTTGGCTGTTCTATGTGGGCCAGCTAGGATGGGGGATAACACCACAACAGTGAGATTCAAACGTCCTAAGAAACCCCCGGGAAGGTTAACCCCCGTCAACAAATGCCCGCAGAAGTCGGATGTGTCGGCCTAACGGTGCAAGAACGCAGCTGTGCTGTAAACAGGCACAACGCAGTCACGTCCGAAAAAAAATTCGGATGAACGAAGAAGAAGAAGAAGACCAATGACACTAAGTAAATCAGTGACAGTAAGCTGATGACAGGGAATTGATGACAGTAACCAATGACAGTAAACCAATGGCAGTACATAAACTAATGACAGTAAATAAACCTGTGACACTAAGTAGACACAGCTAGGAATTGTTTCTAATACCATTTATATCTATTGATATTATAGAGGTTAGCATGGCCGAATGGATAACAGAGCTTGTTTTTAAACAGTCAGTGTGCTGTTGTCTAGGTAGCATGGACAACCAGTCAGCTGGACTAAAATTTTGACTTCTCGTCCTTGACTTGGGGACATAAATTACAAGTATCTCTGAAGTCAGAGTGGGTTCGCCTGATGATGAGGGACATTGGTAATGGGGAAAGCTAATCCACGCGCAAAAACCAGTCCAGTACACTAGAAGTAGTAGCACGTCTATGGACTATGCTTGAGCTCAAAGCAAGCGACGCAAATAAAAAATAAAACAATAATGATATCACACGTTTTCTTCATCTGATGGTTATGGAGATCATATGGCCAGCATTGTCAACAGGAAGTAAGACAGGAGATTCTGCATGTTGTGTCTAAAAAATATTCACTGCCTCTTTGTGGTGTTTGTCATAAACTGTCTTTGTGCCTTAGCCTATTTGAACAGATTTGGATTACTAATTTTGACTGTGCCAGGTGTTTTCAAGGAAAATCAATTGGAGAACCTTTTGAAGCCACTATTTGGCGCTCATAGAAGGAAAAGAAGGAAGTAGAGATTAGAGGACACTAGACAACATAAAATTTGAAAGCTATATAGTTACCGACTGGGATTCGAACCTGTCGTCTCCAAACGACGACAGCACCTCGCTGCAGTGTCTAGTTGGTCATGCTTCGAAGTACACTTGTTCCTGCAGCGAGGCGTTGTCATCATTTGGAGGTGACAGGTTCGAATCCCGGTTGGTAACTATATAGCTTTCAAATTGTATGTTGTCTAGTGCGTCCTCTGATCTCTACTTCCTTCTTCTCCTTCTATGAGTGCCAAATAATACTACAGGTGTTTTCAACAATCTTCTGTAAAACTACAGTTCTGTGGCTTCATTTTGTTGTTGTTGTTGCTTGTTTGCTACATGCTCAAGATTCACCACCAAATGTTAAAATTGGTTCAATGTGACATGCAAAATTATTTCCAATGACAGGGACTTATTTCATGAAATGTTCTTCAGTTTGTAACATACACTTGTTGTAGTCCTACTCTGTTCTTTGGGAGCTGCAGTAATGCAGTTGCCAGCCCGCCTGCCCAGTGGCTGTGTTTTCCAGTCCCCATTGCGGTGTATTTTGTCATTGACCTGGTCAAGGCAGCTGGAAATGGCACCAGAAATAACCTGGCAAGTAAAGGAGGCAGGCCACGTTGTTGACCGCACCCCCACCCCCCATCCATTGCCAGTTGGTCTACAGAATAAGGCGCTAGCATCATAGACCCAGTCTACCAGAGGCATGGAACAGGGTCCATTACTTTGTGGGTCTTTCTGTTTTTTATTTCTATAATCTGGTTACCTATCATCATCATCATGTGCCATGCCGATAAGCGTGGGTGGTCAAGTTCCGCCATCTCACATGATCACCAGAGTCGTGGATCAGCTCTGTGTTCTTGTCTCAACCATACCACATGGCCAAGCCATGTAGGTATTTACTTCCCTTCCTTGCCGTTGTTTTTATCCCCTCAATCTTACCAGTTGTCACCAAGTTCTTCAATTTATCTCTGCAGTTTGCTTTGGGGCTCCAGATTTGCATGGAGCAGAGTCTGGCCCCTTCAAAACATTTTGACTATGTCTAGTTTCTCTAGTCAGGTTACAGTTTCTTTTATTTCTTGTAGGACTTGGTCATTGGTTTTTCCGTTCGTCCATGTTATTTTTAACATTATCTTCAGAAACCACGTTTCCACAGCCATTAGATGTTTTTCAGCTTATCCGCTCATTATCCACACTTTATATCCAAACTAAAGTGCAGGTTCTATGTAGCACTTCAAGACTCTCCCTCATGTTATAAACATGTTCCCTGTGTTTTCTTGTTTATCTATGCAGGCTTCCTGACAGTTGGTGGTTACAATGCCATGGTAGAGAAGTATCCGCATGCTGTACCCAGCAGTTCACTTTACAGCAATAATACTTGCGGCATGCCTCGCCAGGACTTCATGCACCTGTTTCGAGATCCCTTGACAAGTGACCTCCCCTGGCCTGGCATTCTTGGTTTGACCATCAATTCTGTCTGGTACTGGTGTTCTGATCAGGTATGTATTTTGTCTTTGATCTTAAAAATATACGATAGTTTGTTAGCTAGTCATCATCTTGTTCTTCTTCTTCTTCTGCGTTCGTCCAGTTAGTTGTCTGATTATCCTCATGTACTCCATAAGTGCTCAGATCCCCTCCTCAGTATCTCCCTCAGCATGTATTGACCGATGACAGCAGTTCTGTGTTGGTTGACCATTCTTCTTTGTCCCTCTACATGGCCCTTTTGTCTGGCTTCACTACTCTTGACTTGATGCTCTTGCAGTCTGGTGAAGGTGGCAGATTCACAGTCATCACTTCTTTCATTTAAATGCCTTGCCTCTCTGAGGGTATTGACTATATCAGCCTGGCCCATTGTTTGTCCACTTGATTATGTAGAAGGAGACTATTGCAGACAGAACCACCATTGATCTGCTTATAACAACAGTTGGGCCTTGTGGAGCTGATGCCATGTTATGTAGGGAATTTTGGTGTTGCCTTGTCTGTTATGGAGACACTGAAGGACTCTTATTATAAACACAAAGACATTTCGCAGTTAGGAAGAGCAATCCACAACTTTAAAGCCTCTTATTCTCGTGTCAGTGCAACATTACAGTGGATTCCCTGTCTCAGCAACCTCATGGGAAATGATCAGGCCAACAGACTTGCTAAGGAAAGAGCTGCAAACTACCTGATAAGTCCAACAGATTCACAGAAACAACACACAAGAAGGCTGACTGAACAGCTGGGCAAAGGCAACTGCAAAGGAGAAGGCTGACTGAACAGATGGGCAATGGGAATAACACAGGAGAAAGCTGACTCAACAGATAGGCAAGGAGAATAATGCAGAAGAAGGCTGACTGAACAGATGGGCAAAGGGAGAAATGGGCTAAACTTTTTAATGAAATGCCTCTTCCAAAAGCCAATAATATCATTGACTTTAGCAAACAAATGATCGTCTAATTTTGAATAGAGCTTGCTAGCCATCTTAGCCATCTCACTCCCTGACATGCACTCCTATACAGACATTGTCCTCAGCCTTATGAAACATTGTCTTCCTTCTCTTCCAGTGTCTTGTATTTTCAAAGACCGTAGCACAGCTACTACAGCCATCTACAACAGTTACTAACTCTATTAGCTCCCTGGAACACCTGCAGAAGATCTTCATAAAATGGTATTGGGCTGCCAAGATTACACAACTCAGCAGCATTGGCATCAGAACCAACAACACACAACTCAGCAGCACTGGCATCAGAACCAACAACACACAACTCAGCAGCATTGGCATCAGAACCAACAACACACAACTCAGCAGCATTGGCATCAGAACCAACAACACACAACTCAGCAGCACTGGCATCAGAACCAAAAACACACAACTCAGCAGCACTGGCATCAGAACCAACAACACACAACTCAGCAGCATTGGCATCAGAACCAACAACACACAACTCAGCAGCATTGGCATCAGAACCAACAACACACAACTCAGCAGCACTGGCATCAGAACCCAACAACTTGAACATTTAGAATCACCCTGGGATTGTATGAATCACCAGCATTCTACTAGGATTTTTTTTTTTAATGTTTGCACTCGCTCGCTTTAAACTCAAGAGTAGCCCATACATGTGCTTCTAGTGCACTGTACTGGTTTGTGCGTGTGGATTAGATGTTCCTGTAACCAATATCCCTCACCATCAGGCGAACCCACTCTAACTTCAGAGGTACTTGTAATTTACATCCCCAAGTTAAGGCCAAGAAGTCAGCATTTTAGTCCAACTGTCCAGTTTACTGAACTGAACTCATTACCTAGGCATCAGCGCACCGGATATTTAAGAATGAATGTCTTATCCATTCTGCCACACTGACCTCCTACTAGGATGTTAGAGATGGCTCTACTTTAGAAGCTGCAATAAGGGACTCCAGGGAACCTACATTCTTCTTCAGATGCTTGGTCGGCGACAGACATCGGTGGTGATTACCCTCCAGCCCTCTCTGTCATCTGCAGTATTGATGGAGTTAGGGTTGCTGGTATCATTGTTTGATGTCCAGATGTTTCAGCTTTCCACATACCTCTGTCTCTGTCTTTCTCTGCCTCTCTTGTCTAGTATTCCCCACATAAGGCTCATTTCACTATCTACATTACACACCACCAAGGGAACACTGAGATGCAGTATCTTGCAGCAGATGATACTTTCATCAGTTTCATAGTAGATGCAACAAATCTTCCAGAGGTAGTAGCCATAAAAGCTGCTGCTTTTAGCAGTCTGAAGATCTGTTCCTCAGGACTTCTTATGCTTAAAACAAGACAAACTCATCTGAGAGATTAAAAGGTGATATTATACTGTCCAGAAAAGGTAACTTGTTCTGTCTGCCAGCCCAGTCTGATAGGAGAACTTGTTCTGCTGTGTATATCAGCCCACTCTGATAAGAGAACTCATTCTGCTGTGATATCCTTGAAAATTAACAAGTAGATGAGTCTAATGTTGTCCAGTTGTTTTGTCTGTAAAGGCTTACTTTTATTGCACACAGACATCACCAGAAGTGTTCCAGTCTTCTTCCATAGATCACACAAGGAGAGTCTCAGCACATGCACAAACTCTGTATCACGGACGAGCTTCCAGATGTGTGTGTATTAGAAAATATTCATATGTGGATAGGTTTCCTGATTTGGCGACCTATTCGTCCTTCTCTGTATGATTTCCAGGTTTGGGGGATATTTAATGTACATGCAGATCCTCCTAGTTTTTCACCTTTATCCAGGAAGGCTGTGTGTCTGGTCCACTATCCTAGGATGAGGGGGAGTTTACCATCCTTTTCTCATTTTGTAAAATTCATACCATCCGTGCTGTGAACTGTACATCTACTCGAGGCAGACACCACACCTCTAAGCCGTCTCTTCTCGTGGTTAGAGGAGTTCAAGGTGAAAAGGAATTGAGTTGCCCATGCTATCTAAACATTTCTTGACCTGGTATGTGTGAAATCTTTCAGTTTACAGCAGCCTACCCTTTACCTGAGTGTATGTTTCAGGTGATAGTGCAGCGAGCTTTAGCAGCCAAGTCAATAACCCACGCCAAGGCAGGGACATTACTGTGTGGCTTTCTCAAAATCCTGCCTCTGTTCCTTCTTGTCTTCCCAGGTATGATAGCCAGGATATTGTTTACAGGTAAGTCTGGACTCCTCACAGGTAGATTTGTGTTTCTGTGTGTCTGTCATTTTGTTTAACTGTTGGTCGTTGATGACCGTCCTTCTGTTTAACTGTTGTTGTTTCTGTCTGTGTATGTGTGTGTGTTCATCCCTACAAAAATCCCCTGACTGTCTATCCATTCCATACATCAATTGTCTGTATATTCTCTCAAAAGTTTATGTGGAATTTTGTTGAATTTATTACATATATTGCGTTTGGGTGGACAGTGGTCATTCATGCTGTTGTGTTTAGTTAGGTCCTCTCTTTTTAAGTGTCAGCCACAATCTTGTATCAGCTGTCAAATCAGACATTTTCTCTTTTATGTCCTTATTACCATTCTGTAATGTATAGTATTTGTGCTCTTGTCATGGTTACCTAATATAGAACCTAAGTACAAGATTCTAAATGTGTATTGACCATGAGAATGTTGTATGGTTCTTCTTCTTCTTCAGCATTCCGAGCCATTGAGGTTCTTTGCTGCAGATACAAGCCGTCTCCATTCGTCTCTCTGGTGGACCTTCTCTTGTCAGTCGTTGATTCCAAGTGCTTGTAGGTCTGTATATATATTATCTCTCCACCGTCTTCTTGGTCTACCTCGGGGTCTATGATCATTTATTTCCTGAGTGTAAGCGAGTTTTTTTTTTCCACATTATCTTCCATTCTTTCTATATGCCCCAGCCGTTGCAGTCTATTAGCCTTCATGATACAAGTGATTAGCGGGGACTTAAAACAGATCATAAATGTCTTTGTTGCTTCTTCTTTTCCACTCTCCACTTTGTGTATCCCTAATGGCCCAAAGATGCGTCTTAAGACTTTGTTCTCAAAGGTTTGTAACAAGGCTTCGTATCCTTTAGTTGTACTTCAGGTTTCAGAGCCATACAGCACAACTGGTCTAATCAGTGCTTTGTATATTGTGATCTTAATGTTACGAGATAGCGCATTTGATTTTAGCAGATGTTGTAGTGCATAGTATATCTTATTTCCAGAGTTGATTCTAGCTTGTATTTCTTCCCTTATTATGTTGGAGCAGTTTCCATTCTTTTAATGGTCATATTATCTATTTGTATGTTGCCAGAGTTTTTAGCCGTTCCTTCCCTTGAAATTACCGTATATTCTGTCTTATTTTGGTTGATAACCAGCCCCATTTGTTGAGCTTTTTCCTTTAAATGAGTCATATTTCCAATGCCTATTGTTAATTTTCCCCTATAATATGTTGTTTCCCCTATAATAATATAATATGGTTAGATGAAATAATAATGTTGTATTGTTATTGATCCTGAAAATGTTGCATGGTTACAGAAAAAGAATGTTGTATGGTTACGGAACAAACAATTGTGTAATGCTGTATACTGATAATGTTGTATGTTTATAGAACAAAGAATGTTATATTGTTAAAGACACCAAGAATGTTGTAAGGTTACAGAACAAAGAATTGTGTATTGTTTTGGATTGAAAATGTTTTATGGTTAAAAAAAAAATAAGAATGTTGTATTGTTATAGATCCTGCAAATATTGTATTGTTATAAACCTTGAGTATGTTGTATGGTTATAGAACAAAGAATGTTGTCTTTTATAGCACATGAAAGAATGTTGTATGGTTACAGAAACAGTGGGATGCTCCGACCCAGATATATGTTCCCATGTGTGTGGCAGTTCCAGCGGCTGCTCCAACATTGCCTACCCAACCCTGGTGATTGAGCTGTTGCCGGCCGGGGCTAGAGGGATGATGCTGGCGGTCATGCTGGCTGCCCTGATGTCATCACTGACCTCCATCTTCAACAGCAGCAGCACCATATTTGCCATGGATGTCTGGACCTACATTAGGAAATCTGCGTCCGAGATGGAGGTCATGATTGTTGGCAGGTTAGTCTGCGGGGTATTGCTGTCTTCATCTTTTCTATCCCTTTTTTTCTAATTATTACTTCCTCTTTCTACTCATCTTCTTTTGTTAATTCTTTTTACTTCATGCTTTAACAGAACATCATCATCTATGAAGTAGAAGTTGACATTGGAATTCTGCCCACTATACCTGTACTACACATGGATACCTACTACTGCTACTGGCACCTGGCCATCTTGACGGATGATAGTCTGTTACATTGAGCTTTAAATCATGCGTAGTACCTTTGGTAAGGATGACTGTCATGTCCTTTTCAGGACCCATGCCCCACTGGTCCAAGCCTGACATCCAGCTCACGCCTGTGGCTCCTAGTAGCTGTCAGCTGAGGAACAGCGGCCACCCCCCGGGCAACAGATGTGAGAGGCTAGCTAAACCAGGCATGGGTAGCCGATTTGGTGTCAAACCAAACGGTGAACTAGGGTATGCCTACCCAGCATGTGAAGACAGGATTTGGCAGACTGCGCGGAAGAAATCACTGATGATTCAAAGGCAAGGTGGCGTTTACCTGCAAAGCGTTGTGGAACGTAATGAGCACGGCAAGGCACGTAGAGCGCCCTGGTCATTCACTGCACCTGTATTCGTCTCCCTTTAATCCAGTTCATCATGCAAGTCCTTGTTCATTCTCCATCTAAAAAATGCATAATAATTGCAACTTATGGCAGGGGTCAGGGATCAGGGATAGAGTTATACCTCTCCATAGCACAAAGCTTGGGCTGAATTGTAGAGACCATGTGTTGCCCATGCAGCATGATTCCTCTCTCATCCTGTCTAGTTTACTCCAGAAGAAAGGTGACACCTATACGTCTGGAACAAGACAAGCTGCAGAAGCTGCTGGATCAGCTAAGCAGTGCTCTAACTGTCCAGCTGGATGCCAGCCCACTGTGATATCCCTGGAAATGTAAAGGCAGATGAGTTGCTAAGGCTAGGGGAACCTCGTGCAGCCACATCCATCCCAGATCTTTTAAAAGGGAAAGGCTGTCCTAGAACAATCTGTCAAGATGATTTTGAGGGAATTTTTCATGATGATATGGGGGGAATTTATCAAGTTGTTATGGAGGGAATCTGTCAAGGTGGTATGGAGGAAATCTGTTAAGGTGGTATGGAGGAAATCTGTCAAGATGATATTGAGGCAATCTGTCAAGATTATATGGAGGGAATCTATCAAGATAATATGGCAGGAAGGAAATTAATGTTACAGATCAGAGCATGACAACATCAATAAGCTAGGAAGAAAAGGGCAGACCAGAAATTTCTGACTCAGAACAGGATACTGTACACCAAGCGCACACTTCCATTGAAGGGGCCAGACTCTGCTCCATGCAAATCTGGAGCCCCAAAGCAAACTGCAGAGCAAGCCCTACAAGACTACCTAGATTTGGCCTGAGAGAGAGAGAAAATCTGGCCTAAAGGAGAAACCTTGAAGACAAACTATGGGAAATCAGCGAACACACCATCCTGTTTGTAACCCAATCTGGAATAGGCACATTGCAGATGTCGATTGCAGAAGCAGAAGAAGAAACTTTCTTGCATATTGTTATCTTCATAAGTGCTAATTCTCCTGCCATAGATCACATAGGGATAATCTCAGCACAGTACACAAACTCAGTGAGGATTCAAATGTGTGTATCCTAGATGACACATGATATAATACTCTTTTGTGGGTGGGTTTTCCAAGTTTGAATCATAGCCCGGATAATCAAAATGTGAAGACTTCCATGACCTGGTGACACCCTAAGTCATGAAGTAGCTACTTTAGTAACATTTTCTCATTTTCTTTTTCTTCTTCTTCTGCGTTCATCAGGATTTTTTTTTTCCGGACGTGACTGCATTGTGCCTGTTTACAGCAGAGCTGCGTTCTTGCGCCGTTAGGCCGACACATCCAACTTCTGCTGGCATTTGTTGACCGGGTTAACCTTCCCGGGGCAATTGCTTTTTAATTATATAACCTGCATAGTTGGATACCTCTTTAAAAAAAAAATAATCCAACGGTACCTTATTCAAGTATGTAGGTCAGTTTTAAGCCGAGATATTAATGCTTGTGTGTCGGTTTATCATTTAACAGGAACATATAGAAGAAAACGGTTTTGACCTTTTCGTTTTTTGTGACCCTACCTACACACTCACACCACTGTGGGTTACACTCATGCCAAGGGAGATTAACACAGTGGCCCGTCTAACTCAAGGACAAATAACTCTGCCAGTTTATATATATACACTCACACAGAGATATATTCATCTCCACGCCATTCTGTGATGACGTCAGACTGCGCGCGGACTGCACGCGAGTCTTGTCAGCCAGCGTAGATAGATGCATTTTGACAAAAGATGTTCCATTGGAAAGATGAAAAATTATCAATGATCTGGTCCATGCAGAGTGATGAAAAATTGCACATACATACAATAATGTGTGTTGAATGTAAACATGCATTCATTATCATTGTAGTTGCTCTGAATATTCCATAACAATATTAATTAGCTGGAGTAAAACTGCCATCTCCCGCCATTGAAATACCGCCTTACAGCAGGCGATCTTCATAATTTCAGTGTGACATTGGTTGCCAACTTAAATGGTCGAAAATTACAAAATGCACATAAAAATGGATGCTAAATTTAATACTGCATAGAATAACAATGTAGTACGTCTCATAAAACGGTATTTACAGGTTTACTTACCTCTTAGAATAGACAGCCTGGTTCTCCGGTATAACAAGAATTCCCGATTTGCCAGAAATGCACAATGCAAAACGGGGTGGGAAAAACTATATCAAGTAATCGGTGTCTGTTTTAACTTGATCTTGAAATAATCGGGGAATTTAACATCAGGAGTACTCTAAACCTCATTAAATCGGACACAAAAACAAGCAAACGAAAGTTACCACAAAATATCTCTGGTAAAGTTCAGCAACTGAAAAAACGTAGTGCCTACATGAAGAAACACCACAGAATACTGGAGGGCACATGCTGGAGAATGGAGGGAGGTCAGACCCAGGACAACATTTATAGAACAGACATATTACTAACAACTTGACCATTTAACTGCAACAATTTAGAATGTTTGTAGTCGGGCATGCTAACAACTTGACCATTTAACTGCAACAATTTAGAATGTTTGTAGTCAGTCATACTAACAACTTGACCATTTAACTGCAACAATTTAGAATGTTTGTAGTCAGTCATACTAACAACTTGACCATTTAACTGCAACAATTTAGAATGTTTGTAGTCAGTCATACTAAAAACTTGTCCATTTAACTGCAACAATTTAGAATATTTGTAGTCAGGCATGCTAACAACTTGACCATTTAAATGCAACAATTTAGAATGTTTGGATTCAGTCATACTAACAACTTGACCATTTAACTGCAACAATTTAGAATGTAGTCAGTCATACTAACAACTTGACCATTTAACTGCAACAATTTAGAATGTTTGTAGTAGTCATGCTAACAACTTGACCACGTACACCCAGGTGTTTGTGTATTCTCGTGTCCAGGTCGTTTGTGGTTGTCCTCGTGGTTATCAGCATCATCTGGATTCCTGTCATCAAGGCAAGCCAGGGGACACAACTCTATGTATATGTACAGGAAGTGTCCAGTTTTCTCCAGCCTCCAATTTGTGCAATTTTTGTGCTAGGTATCTTTTGGGAGCGACTTAATGAGAAGGTCAGTGCTGAACTTATTTCTCTTTGTGTTTTCATATTTCTAATGGAGATTGTATTTCCATTTTAGAATACTGGATGGTTGATTGGTTGGTGTCTTTTGAGATTACATTTTACGGGAAATGTCTTAAAACATTTTGGCCCAAGAAGAAGAAAAATTTTGACATTCTACAAGATCTGAACAACAAAGCAGGCTAGGTCATCAAGATGTGAACATTAAAGTAGGCTTGGGTCATCAAGATGTGAACATCAAAGCAGGCTAGGTTATAAAGATGTGAACATTAAAGCAGGCTAGGTCATCAAGATGTGAACATTAAAGCAGGCTAGGTCATCAAGATGTGAACATCAAAGCAGGCTAGGTCATAAAGATGTGAACATTAAAGCAGGCTAGGTCATCAAGATGTGAACATTAAAGCAGGCTAGGTCATCAAGATGTGAACATTAAAGCAGGCTAGGTCATCAAGATGTGAACATTAAAGCAGGCTAGGTCACAAACATCATCATATCTCAAAAACTAAAATATTTTGGCCATATTAAACATCATAGTGGCTTGAATAGAAACTGATGGAAGGCATGGTCCTGCGGAAAAAAGGCAGAAGTCAACCAACACGAAGGTGGACACAGGACATTGCAGATACTTTGTGCATGTAGGTGCATGAGACGGGAGGAATGGCAAGAGATTGAGAAACTTTGCTGCGGACCGTTTTGAAAGTGATGTTCTGCCAACAACCTGTTGTATGATGATGGTCAATTGTGGATCCTCTGGAAGACTGTCAGCTGTAACTCTTAGGACTGTTGCATTGAAAGATTGAATATTTTTCTATAAACACTAACAAAGGAATAAAAAGGGGTTAAAAAACAAGAGGATCGACTTCATTGCACCGAGTTCTTTCCCATATGCTCAGTTTTATTTTGTCTACTATCCCTAGAGGTCTCCGAAAAAATTTAATTATGGAGTCTGAAGACAAACATCTATGACCTGACTTGAGTTGAGTCAAGAGCTGACATCACAGCACTCGGGACATTCCCATACATGCTTCATCCTCATCTTCAACAGCCAGTGAAGAGTCCCAATACTAATAGTACCCGTGGCAGTCTTATTATGTGTCCACCTGAGTGTCTTCCAGATCCTCTGGTCACTCCCTGCAGCACTATTCCAACCAGCCCGTGATGATCTATCTGTACTTCCACACTATACACATGATCCCAAAACGTCTCCCTTATCATGCACCAATACCCCACCTAGTGGTGCAGACCAAGCCAATCTCTCCGCCTGCTCGTTTCCCACCACACCAGCATGTTGTGGGGAAAAATCCAACAGATGCTCTCTATTTTTGATGGTTGAATTGAAGCCTCAATTTCTTTATGACACCAGTCATGTGCCTTGACCACTTTACCAAGGAAACCCCCTAACAAAGGAACACAAATATGAAATTGCTTTTCTTGTCAGTTGATGGCGTCTCCATGTTACAGCTAACATGTTGATCATATCCAGTGTTTTAGTTCACTTTGCTGGTATCAGTAAACATGTCACTACCAGTTTCTTACACCGCAGAAGTCAGATGTGTCGGCCTAACGGCGCAAGAACGCAGCTCTGCTGTAAACAGGCACAACGCAGTCACGTCCGAAAAAAAAATCTGGATGAACGCAGAAGAAGAAGAAGAAGTTTCTTACAACTGCCCTTCTAGATATGTATAGTTTATGAGGTGTCTGGCAGTCTACAAACTGCCCTTCCAGATATGTATAGTTTATGAGGTGTCTGGCAGTCTACAAACTGCCCTTCCAGATATGTATAGTTTATGAGGTGTCTGGCAGTCTACAAACTGCCCTTCCAGATATGTATAGTTTATGAGGTGTCTGGCAGTCTACAAACTGCCCTTCCAGATATGTATAGTTTATGAGGTGTCTGGCAGTCTACAAACTGCCCTTCCAGATATGTATAGTTTATGAGGTGTCTGGCAGTCTACAAACTGCCCTTCCAGATATGTATAGTTTATGAGGTGTCTGGCAGTCTACAAACTGCCCTTCCAGATATGTATAGTTTATGAGGTGTCTGGCAGTCTACAAACTGCCCTTCCAGATATGTATAGTTTATGAGGTGTCTGGCAGTCTACAAACTGCCCTTCCAGATATGTATAGTTTATGAGGTGTCTGGCAGTCTACAAACTACCCTTCCAGATATGTATAGTTTATGAGGTGTCTGGCAGTCTACAAACTGCCCTTCCAGATATGTATAGTTTATGAGGTGTCTAGCAGTCTACAAACTGCCCTTCCAGATATGTATAGTTTATGAGGTGTCTGGCAGTCTACAAACTGCCCTTCCAGATATGTATAGTTTATGAGGTGTCTGGCAGTCTACAAACTGCCCTTCCAGATATGCATAGTTTATGAGGTGTCTGGCAGTCTACAAACTGCCCTTCCAGATATGCATAGTTTATGAGGTGTCTGGCAGTCTACAAACTGCCCTTCCAGATATGCATAGTTTATGAGGTGTCTGGCAGTCTACAAACTGCCCTTCCAGATATGTATAGTTTATGAGGTGTCTGGCAGTCTACAAACTGCCCTTCCAGATATGTATAGTTTACGAGGTGTCTGGCAGTCTACAAACTGCCCTTCCAGATATGTATAGTTTATGAGGTGTCTGGCAGTCTACAAACTGCCCTTCCAGATATGTATAGTTTATGAGGTGTCTGGCAGTCTACAAACTGCCCTTCCAGATATGTATAGTTTATGAGGTGTCTGGCAGTCTACAAACTGCCCTTCCAGATATGTATAGTTTATGAGGTGTCTGGCAGTTTACAAGTATGATTCTGGCTGTCTATATTTATAATATTCAAAGAATAAAAACATATGGTTAGGTCATGAAAACTGCCCAGCCATCTGGATCTATTTACTGTTGGGTTAAAATAGTTTCTTGGCATCTATAATAATTGTATATTTATAAAAAATATGCTAAAAATATTAAAATGGGGGATAACAGCAAGAAGATTTCATTGCAATGGGTTCTATCCCATATAGTTTGGTCTTCTTTCTACAAAGTGGCCTGCTGAAAGCATCGCACAGAGCATGGAATCTGTAGCTCCAGCGATGACCCCCAAGGGTTTTCTAAATAATTACGCTCGTGAATTGAATGACGAAATCTGACAATGAGCCTTTTTTGATGAAGACCTGCATACTAATAGACTAATATTCTATAATATATACTAATACTTTCCTGTCTGGGTTCAAAGACAATGGGCAGAGTCTCTGAGGTCAAGGCTGACAAAAATCAGCTTCATTTTTGTGCCATGCCACGCTTATGTAAGGGGAGATAAACAAGCTGATAGGCTTGCACACAGAGAAAGTGCATGAGCAATCTTGCTGACAGGGCTACTGTAGAAAGTGCATGAGCATTCTTATGGGCAGGGCTACTGTAGAGAGTGAATGAACAATCTTATGGGCAGGGATACTATAGAGAGTGAATGAGCAATCTTATGGGCAGGGCTACTGTAGAAAGTGAATGAGCAGTCTCATGGGCAGGGATACTGTAGAGTGAATGAGCAATCTTGCCAACAGGGCCTTTGTAGAAAGTGAATTAGCAATCACCTAGGCTGATATACTGAATACCCTCAGAGATGCAGGGCAATTAAACAAATCATGTGATGACTGTAAATCTGCAACTTAGATCAGATTGCAAGAACATGACGCAAAAGGAGTGAAGCCAGTCAAGAATGCTCTGCAGGGGGCAAAAGAAAAATAGTCAATGAGCACAGGACTATAGTCCTCGGCTGCAAAATGTTGAAGTCGATACTGTTGAGGGGACCTGAGCAGTTATGGACTGAATGGTTTGATATGGAGTGTGGAGAATCTAACTAACTAACTAACTAACTAACTAACTAAACTACCTTAACTAACTTAACTAACTAACTTAACTAACTTAACTAACTAACTAACTAACTAACTAACTTAACTACCTTAACTAACTTAACTTAACTAACTAACTAACTTAACTTAACTTAACTAACTAACTAACTAACTAACTTAACTAACTAACTAACTAACTAATACTCTATCCATTCAGGGAGCATTCTTTGGACTTGTAATTGGTTTCCTGGCAGGGATTGTGAGATTTGCTATACAGTACTCTTACACATCACCATCATGTGGCAGCCTAGAACCGGATCCCACTCCGGACTTGTTGAAGAATTTTCACTATCTCTACTTCTCAGTGTTCCTGTTTTTCCTGACAGCGCTGTCAGCTGTCGTCATCAGCCTGCTGTCCAAGCCGATAGATAAACAGTGTGTGAGTACTTATATTTGTATAAACTATTATCAGTTTCAGAAAATAAAAAGTATTGTGTGTAATAAATCACTTTCATTGAATGTTAGAGAGTGCATGGCAAAATGGATAAGAGCATTCACTCTTAAACATCCGGTGTGCTGATGCCAAGGTAACGGATTCAACCCCTACACTGGATAGTTGGACTAAAATGTTGACTTCTCATCCATGACTTGGGGGAGTAAATTAAAAGTATCTCTGAAGTTGGAATAGATTCGCCTGATGACGAGGGGCACTGGTGGCCACTGAAAGCCAGATGTTTTTAGCATGCTCTGACCAAATGTACAGAGGTGAGAACACATAATGTGATGGCTGGTAGTCACAAACATGAGTTGTGTTAAGAACCGTCTTCACAGCACTCATGACTTGCCGTATGTGCTCCACCCCCACCCCCCCCCCACCCCCAACTTCAACAACCAGTGAAGAGCCACTTGTATACATGTGTTTGTGAATACCCATCTGTATACAAACTGTGTCTCCATGGCCAAAGGCTTGCGAACACGGTTCGTGAGCCACTTACCAGGCGTTCAAAACACAGCCGCGACCGATTTGTGCAGCAGACCATGTCGCATTGTGTTATAACGTGTTGATATGGGAGCCGGTCATTCAGAAAGCAATGGCAAACTACTGAACGTAAAAACTTGCCTAGTACATCAACAGCAGCTGAAAAATGCTGGTGTTGACTGCAACGTCCTGCAAGGGATATGCAACATTAAAAACAAAAATACAAACTGTGACTCCTTATACTTATATACACATGATATCCAGTCCAGTATGGCGGATGGGCTGTTGGGCTGTTAAAGCCTCTGGTGTGGTGTTTTTGCTTCTGGCAATGGTTTGCTAACGTTTTCCTCATTTTGGACTGGTGGAACATGGTTCCTTCACCCAGTTACTAAGTTAAATGCGTGCAGCAACACTGTGAGCTGTGGATTTTGTGTGGAATGCTTTTACATCTGTCTGCAGTTGTTTGTATTGTGAACTGCGTGTTCAGAAAAATAACGGATGGCCAGTTGCTTAGCCGGATGATTTTGCCTTATGCATTAATGTGTGTGCAACTGCTGGTTTTCTTGTGACTGTTGTTTTGATCGACGATGAACTGTAATTATAGTGGCAGACTGTTGTGTAGGCAATCTGGCAAGGGCCTTATCCCTGTATGCCTGCGTGTGCTGTTGGTTTGTCGGGACTGCTGTCTGTTCCACTTTTCACATATGGGACAGTGAGGAGAATTTCATGCGATATTCACTGGCACAGGAACGGATCATTATGGGGTGACCCGTTGCTGTGAAGTTGGAACCATAACTAAAGACTAACTAGTTTATATATATATATACATACACATACATATATGTATGTGTGCGTGAGTGTGTGTGAGAGAGAGAGAGAGAGAGAGAGAGAATGAGTGAGAGAGAGAGAGAGTACTTGTCTATGTAAAAACTTTGACTGCATGTACTTATAAGCATATGTTTGTGAATATTTGTCTGTGTACAAACTGAGTTAATGTACTTATATACAGCCTACTCTGACTTCTGGGGTACTTGTAATTTACGTCCCCAAGTCAAGGACTAGAAGTCAACATTTTGGTCCAACTGACCGGTGTAGGAGTTAAACTTGCTACCTCAGCATCAGCACACTGGAAGTTTAAACGCGAGTGCTGTTATCCATTCGCCCACGCTGACCTGCACGTTCACCATATTCACCTCACTGACCAATCTCCCGTCACATTTTCAGTTGCTGCGTCTGACCTGGAACACAAGGCATAGCCAAGAGCAAAGGAAGAACATCAGTGACCACACCCCCACTGAACAGTCAACAAACATAAATGTGGCAACGGACAGGGAGTTAGCCACGATGGTCAACCATACAGGTAACTCACACTTTACTTAGTAATTGTCTCTCATGGACAAAATATAACATTTGTGCACCTCAAGTGCATTGCTTTGCTGCTAATGATCATCATCATCATGTGCCATGTCATAAAGCTTGCGCGGCCATGTTTTACCATCTCTCTCAATCACCAGAGTTGTGGATCAGCTCTGTTTTCTTGTCTCGACCATGCCATGTGGCCAAGCCATCCAGATATTTATTTCTCTGCCTTTATTTTGTTCTTTTCCCCTCAATCTTGCCAGTTGTCACCAAGTTCTCCAATTTCTGTTAATACCATGTTGTGTATGTATATTATTTTAACATTGGGTTGCTTTGTTCCACTGTGACGAGTTGCATTGTGGTAGCACCAGTGATCCAGATATGTGCATGCCAGAATCCCACATGCTACATCTGATTGTGGGTACGTGTTTTAATTTTCATATTAGGTCCACACAGCAGTCAGTTCAGCCTGCTTGTTTTGATTTCCTATTGCTGAAGTATTTTTAGCATGCACTTGAGTCCCTAGAGTGCTACTTTTGGTCCTTGTCTGAGAATACTAGACATCTGGGACGCAGAGGTGTTTCCAAGGCACCAGGGCCGGGTTATATACTGGCCAAGACCTATTGACGCGTCCTCGTCGAGCGTCCTGGGCAACAGGTCCCTTCGGGGTCCTGGCTAAAGTCAGTAGGATCGCCGATTCCTCCGAAGTCGGAGAGTGTCTGCCTGTACGGCGAGGAACCACCAGTCTGCACACCAATAAGCCAGACATGGGACAACGGATACTCACGCAAAACTCAGGTCCTGTATGACATCACACTGATGTTGGACAACAGGATGTCTTCATCCGACATACAGGACTATGCGTTGGAGCTCAAGCCAACGAACACAAGCAAGCAGCACTAGACATCTGATCCACTACACCAGGGTTTGGAGGGGGTGTGGGGATATATCATCCTTTGTTGTAAAAACCCACAATGTCCACACCATGAACCAAAGCTGGTCCTTACCCGCTAGACCAGTGTTTCCCAACCTTTTTTGTGCTATGCCCCACCTAAGCCTTTCTAAATGCTTATGCCTCCCTCCCCTCAACATATACATAATTTTTAATATTAAAAAATGTAAATATTCACTTAAGAAACATGAATGATAGGTTTTAGGAAGAAATCACTAGGAAATTATTGGGGAAACACAGTAAGTAAATTTTCAAAACATATAATGGAGAACTGAAATTCAAGTATAAATTAATTTTAATGACAGATTTTTCTATATTATTTTAATTATTTATTATTTAAATTTAGTGAGATCTTTGCGCGCAGGTTACAATTTAGTTAACTTCACTCTCAGGTCTCCCCGTTTTGTTATATCCACCGATTTAATTTTTTTTAGCAGCAAATCATTTATGGCACTAAATCCGCATTCAGCTAAATATGAAGATGGAAACGGTAACAATAGCTCTCTTGCACATTTGGTTGCATTTGGATATTTGATTTCGGTTTCCTCACAAAGCCATGCCATCGCTCCATTTATATTAAATAAAGTTTTAATTGACTCATCATTGTGCATTTCTGCGAGTTTTTCTAGATGCTGCATATTTGAAATATCAGACAAATCCACTAACATTGGCTGCATCATCCATGTTGGGAAATCAGTTTGTTTCAAATCAGAAAATCTTTCTTCTAAATCAGCCGATAAAATTCTCAGATGATCAACAATAACATGTATAGCGGTATCAGTCACTTCACATTTTTGGAGCCAATGAAACTTTTTCAAAATTTTAGTTGTAAATATATTGATTTATCCATTTGCACCGAGAATGTTCTTGTTTTCAGCTTTTCAACAAGTTGTATTTTAATATCCTCACCCATTTCGTCTATTCTTCTGCTAACAGTATTGTAACCTAGTGGCATAGCTTTAATGTCTTTGTCATCTTTTTCCAGAACTGTTTTAAGAAATGCTGATATTGATGGTTTGATTAAACTCTCCCCTATAGTATGACTTTTCCCAGATTTAGCGATGAGTACGGAAATTTGATAGCTACCCTCAAGAGTACGATTGATAGTTGCATTATGTAAGCAGTAAATAGACTTTAATGTTACTCTTTTTTCAAAATTGTTCTTTAAAGTTTGAAAGTAATTCAAATCTTAATTAATATGAGCACTATGTTTCGCCTTCGAATGTGCCTCAAGACGACCTCGTTTCATTGATTCGTTGGTCAAGCATTGTTGGCATAAAAGATAAAAAGGTGACCGTTCATGTGGACAGCTGGTATGAAACCAAATTTTAAATATTCCTGCGAATACTGACGAATTTGTTTCTTGCTTGCACCACTAATTTTACTATGGGCTGAAATAAATAAATATAAGATCAATTAAAAACTAACGAAAATAATATGAACTGGAGTAAATGTAGACTAAAGATGCATATTTAAATATGTATGGCACATTTACCCCAACAAAAAAAAACAAGAAAAAAACATTCTTTTTAATTTGACAAATTTTTCTGGAAAACGATGCTTCTAAAACTGGAATTAATAAAAATTAACAATTGAATGTACATACCATTTATATATCACTTATATTTATACAATGTATATATTTTTTTTTAAACAACGAGACTTTTACAACAATTTAACGGACGCTTATTTCAAATTAACACCAATGGTGGGACACAGAGGTGTTTCCAAGGCGCCAGGGCCAGGTTCTATACTGGCCAAGACCTACTGACGCGTGCTCACCGAGCGTCCTGGGCAACAGGTCCCTTCGGGGTCCTGGCTAAAGTCAGTAGGATCGTTGATTCCTCCGAAGTCGGAGAGTGTCTGCCTGCACGGTGAGGAACCACCAGTCTGCACACCAATAAGCCAGACATGGGACAACGGATACTCATGCAAACAGGTCCTGTATGACATCACATTGATGTTGGACAACAGGATGTCTTCATCCGACCTACAGGACTTCGCGCTGGAGATCACAGCCAGCGAACACAAGCAAGCAACACCAACGGTGAATGCTGAGCGTTATTGCGAAACACTGCAGAGACTGAGATCCCGGCACTAAGCATTTTGCACCATTCAGAATAAATAGCGCCAAATGCTTAGTGCCGGCCAAGCATAACCTAGTAGTTCAACTCTAATGAAATCACAGCTACTAACATGACGGACAGAAGTTACTTATACTGGACGTTTACCCAGCTCGAGTAGTGACCGAGAGTCCCCATACGGTTAACTTAAACTCTGGACGAGTCCATTTTCGAATTGCCCCCCTTAACAATCGAAAAAGATTGCAACTATTATAAAAGCAGCTGCAATCTCTGATGAGCCATACCGGCCAGGATTTTTTGCTCGATGCATTGGATGAGCTGAATGTGTGAGACCTGATCCCTAACGTAGCAAGCTCTGCTGTCACTGTACGTCAACCTGGAGTTGCCCTGATTACAACCAAACCTGCAATCTGCCACAGAAGCTAGCCTGCAGACAAGGTCGCTTCAAGATGACCTACTAAGTTCCTGTAGCAATTTCCAGCTGTGAGTTTGTGATGTGATAACACCATCTTACTTTGTAGCCCTAGAGCCATGAGGGAGAGGTGGTCAGTCTTTCCCTCACTATGACAAGTGTCAATCAAAGCATGAGTGCCGTTTTCCCGTCATCGATGGAGTTACAGAGCTTGTAGTTTGTGTGATGTTTCTGGCAGGCAGCTGACCATTCTGCAGAAAGAGATTCATTCATTCAGTAGCATGTCCTTTGCAGAACCTCGCTCCCATAACAACCGTTCTGAAAACTTCTCGGCCATAAGTAAGATGTCCTGCATCCGATACTTCTTCTTCTTCTTTGCGTTCATCCGGAGTGTTTTTTCAGATGTGATTGCGGTGTGCGTTAGGCACCCTTGGGTCGAAACCCTTAGGTCAACACATCCGGCTTTTGCGTGCATTTTTGATCAGGTTAGCATTCCTGGGAGACTCTCACTTTTGTGGTACCGTCCATCTCCCAGCTGGTCATGTTGGAACAGTTGAAGACTTCGCGGTCATCCCTCAAAGGAAGGCAGGGACAGTCCATAGCATTTTCCGCCATCCTGGGTGGCTTCCATAATTGCAGAGCCGACACATAGCGCTCTGGTGCTGGGCTCACTGAGGGAATCGTCATGTCCTGCTCATGGCTGCTTTAATTCCTCACTTCAATATATTGGGCATTTTGTTTGCCCCGGGCCGTTCCCGCACAAACCAGACAGGTCTGCAGACGGTATCCACTCAGCGAGTTTTCGGTTTGGACATGTGCTTGTCGTTGTGCCAGTCAGAGCTATTCCAGGCACGACGGACATTTGGAAACTACCTAGTTAGAGCTGTTTCGAACAAGAGCGGCATTCAGAAACTAGATAGTTGAGCTGTTCCTAGCACGAGAGACGTTCGGACAAGACATTTCACTCGGATGTAAATGCGTAGTGCTAATTTTTATTTTGCCACCCGTAGGACTTCACTTCTGGCTTCGGCGGGCATTTTTTAATGAGGTTAGCCTTCCTCGGGTTTCAAGGCACGTTAGACTTATTGTTGTGATGTCGCCCACATCTCAGCTGGTCAAGATAGAACGGTCAATGACATCATGGTCAACCCTCAAGGGAAGGCAAGGGCAGACCATGGGCATTCCCTCACTATCTAAGGAGGCTTCCATAATTGCAGAGCCGGCACATATTGCTCTGAGACTGGGCTCACCCGAGGAGTTGCCAAGTCCTGCTCATGGCTGCTTTAGTTCCTCACTTCCATGTGTTGGGCATCTCGCTTGCCACTGGTCGCTCAAGCACACACCAAGAACGGTCAGACTGCGGGCGATATCCACTCAGTAAGCTTTTGCTTTTGGCTTTAGACCACGCAATGGATTCGCTAGCCGTGTGTTCCATTTCGTGTTATTGAGACGTTTTTCCACTTTTGTCTACATTCTCTATGAGTTAGATACAGACAGTTTTCGTAACCAGTTCATTCGGCTGGGGCACTTTTCTGCCTTTTAGTACTCGCTCACGAGGTAGGCTACATTGCTGCCGGCTCAGCACCTTACCTCCGTGCAGCAGTGAATGAGAAACGGCCAGGCCCTCTCATCCGGGAATCCCTCATATCCTCCAGCTGAGAGCCTTCGAACAAGTATCAGAACTGGGCATGTAGCGTGCTCAGTATCTCACCTCTATTTTTCGGTAGGTGGGTATCGGCCCAGCTCTCACATCCGAGGGTTTGTGGCTTAGGGAGTTCAGCCTCAACCCTCGACAGAGAGCCTTAGAGTATTGTCTGGACCAAGTTTGTGGCTTCGTGCGCCTGATTTAAACTTTTGACTGCTATCCTCAGTCTACCTGCCGAGCAGCAGGTTGTGTCTCTCTTAGTCTGGCCCCTATCCCATAAGCTGTCCGATATATAGTTTTCATCCATCGGCAAGCACATGGGGTCAGTGGGACACGCAAGCTCCCCCACCATGGCAAGGTGGAGACACATCGGGGGAGGCATCCGATACACCCATCTACAGATTAACTTCCACATCCTCCACTCATCTTCTCTTTGGTCTTCCTCTTCTTCTCTTCCCGGGCATATTTTTTTTGTTTTGCATATCCTTTGCAGGACATTGCAGTCAACACCAGCATTTTTCAGCTGTTGTTGATGTCTTGGCAAGTCTTACATTTAGTAGTTTGCCATTGCTTTCTGAATGATCGGCTCACATACCTCCGTAAGTAACCAGCGCGGCGCGATCCACTGCGGATCTTGCGAAGTTGTGTTTCGTACAAGAGTATACAGGATTACAAACGTTCTTAACTTCTTCACCAGGGAGACCAGCTCCCAGGCATATTATTGTATAATATATATACATATAACATATTGTATAATATATATATACCATTATTGTTCTCTCCAAACTTGTATGATGTTTCAAGTGACCAAATTATTTAAACTTTCTTTGTTTTATCGTCTTTAGTAAGCAAACCCTCTTCAGTATTCAGCTCTTGTTGTCTTGATGCATTTGTTCTTTGTTGTATCCAAGATATTCTTAGAACAAACAAACAAACAAACTTTATTTTCAAAGGGTTAAGAATTGTTCATGCAGGCCCGTCTAATATTCTGCCCTTCTATCACTCTCTTTCATGCATTATATCATTCACACATCATTCAAGGCTAACTGTAAACAGCAACAATATAAAAGATATGCATTATAAAGGCATGGGGAAAATGAAAAATCAATACTACACGACTCAGTAATAGTAACGTCTGGTGTGGCACTTGTTATTAGTTATGTGAAATATACTGGCCTACCAAAAGGGGACTGGCTGTTATACTAGGGTTTTATTATTTTATTATTATTATTATTTCTATTATTAAGGGGGAAGGTAATCCGTACTGAGAAAGTGTACGAATAATTTGCGATTATATGTATAGGGATTGGTGATGTCTTTGATTTTTGTGGAAGATTGTTCCACAGCTGAGCTGCGGAGTACGCTAGGCATGTTTTGTATAAGTGTATCCTAGGCTTCGGAAGATCTGCATATCGGAGAAAACTGGTTCTTCAACAGTGCCCCGTGGCGCAAACTGACACACTATAACGATGTTAATCACTACGGTGGTATGGAAAGAACAATGATATAATACACAGTACCTGGAAGAAGAGGCAACAGTCTCACATCACGATGATGGACACGGGACATTGAAGACACCTGGAGACTGAAGATGCATGAGGAAACATAGCTGGAAAAGGATCGATCCTCTTTTTGACGGGATGAGAGGGGATTTCTGCAAAAGAACCAACCACATAATGATGAAACTTTCTGCATGATTATCAGATTTTCTGTCTCTCTGCAGATCTTCTTCTTCTCCTCCTCCTCCTCCTCTTTCTTCTTCTCCTCCTCCTCCTCCTTCTTCTCCTCCTCCTTCCCTTCCTTTATTCCTCCATTTACCTCTGTGAAGTGTTAGGGGGAATGCAAGGAAGGATATTTAGTGCCCTATTTCCAATCCACTTTGTAAGTTATTCGTTTGTCTTAGGTGGTTCTTGATACCATCACTCCATCTTTTACGAAATCTTCTCCTTGCTCTGTATCCAACATATTTCTTCAGTCTGTAGCTCTACGTAGATTGTATCAAGGAATTCTTGTGAGGTGGCCAAACCACTTAATTTGTTGTTCGCTAATGAATTGCGCGACTTGTTTCAGACCTAATCTTCCTCTAATTTCCTCATTCTTAATTCTATTTCTCATGGTTACACCTTAACCATCTATCTTCATATGTGCCTGATTCACCTTTCACCCATTGAAAATGTACAGGTGGTAGATGTAAACACGTAAACATGTCCTTGAGAATTACGACCTACTGAGTCACCACGAAATAAATAATTAATAAACTATAAATCAATTTATTTCACTGTAACTGAATGGGGAAATGTACTAAATTCATTTAATGAAAACGTTACCCAGCTGCCATAAACAACTCATTATTCCTATTTCTATGAATAGTATTATTGTGTTATTTTACGACTGCCAGGGTTGAGGACCTCATTAGATGAAATTGCATGGGCAATAAAGAACCTGAACAATTGTAAATCGCCTGGATGTGATGAGATACCAGCTGAACTAATTAAAGCGGGAGGAGAATAAAGCATACACATCTGTCACACATTATGTAAAAAGATATGGAAATATGGTATATCGCCAAAAATTGGAAGAGAACTATCTTCATTCCAATACCAAAAACAAAAAGGCAACCTGAAATTATGCAGCAACTATAGAACCTTTGCAAGTAAAATTCTACTAAAAATCATAATGGGAAGACTTCGTAAGAAAATGGAAGAAGAAACTAACTTGGTTCAAGCTGGATTTAGACAAGGAAGAGGAACATGAGATCACATACTCAACATGTGTTTAATAATAGAGAAGTGCAGAGAATTTAATGTGTGTTGTCCCGTTTCTTGTTTAACCGAAAATATAATGAGAAATGTTAGAGATGATATAAACAGGGAGCTATATCATGCCCTAAATATCGGTGGTCATGACATACCAGAGATTCGATATGCTGATGATACAGTATTGCTATCCACAACACAGAATGGTATAGAAAACCTTATAGCCTCAACCCAATTGAATAGTGAAAATCACAACTTATATCTTAACATAGCAAAAACAAAGATAATGCACACAGATAAAACTCATTGGCACCTTTCCGTCTTGACAGACGATAGTTTGGTACATTGTGCTTCAAAAAGGCTTAATAACTGTCATATGGCAATAACTACGATCCATGGCGGTGGCGAGTGTGGCTGGTAAGGCCAATTCTTGCTGCAAATGTTTGCCCACAGTAGGTGCATGTGAAAACATGGTCATTTCCACCATTTTGCACCATCTTACGTCTCTCACGCTCTGTGTGTGCTTTATCTGCAATCATTTTCTCCTTTGTCTTTATTCCATTTCTGATAGTTGCCCTCCATGCAACACGTTCAGCGGCGACGTGCTCCCATTGTGCATTATCAATGCCTGTATCAATCATGTCCCGCTTACACACATCTTTGTATCGTAGTAGAGGCCGACCCTGAGATCTCCTACCCGTCTGTAATTCACCAAAAAAGATGTCCTTTGGTATTCTACCATCATCCATCCTCCTAACGTGTCCTATCCATCTAAGTCTACGAAGACTGAGCATGCTATACACCGTCACACAACCTGATCTTTCCAATACTTCAGCATTTGTGATTTTGTCTTGCCACTTAATACCAAGTATTCTTCGCAGACACCGCATATGAAAGCTGTTTAAACGTTTCTCTTGGCGTGAGTAAGTTGTCCAGGTTTCACTGCCATAAAGAAGAGTACTAAGGACACAGGCTTGGTAGACGAGGACTTTTGTTTTGGCAGTAAGCTTCCTGTTCTCCCAGACTCTTTTTGCTAACATGTTCATTGTTGTTGCTGCCTTGCCAATCCTGATGTTGATTTCCTGATCGAGGGATAATTTGCTATTTACCTCTGATCCAAGATATGTAAAATGGTCTACTATCTCCAGTTCGGCGTCGTCAATAAAGATTGATGGTACACCATGTGCACCTTGTGACATATTCTGTGTCTTCTTTTTGTTAATTGTTAAACCAAATTCAGAACAAGCATTGGAGAATGCAGATAGTAGATGTTGTAATTCTTCCTCAGAGTGGGTCGTAATCGCAGCATCATCCGCAAAAAGCAACTCTCTGATTAGTACCCTGCTAATTTTGGTCTTGGCCTTCAATCTCTGAGCATTATAGAGGCCACCATCTGAGCGTGAGTGAATGTATATACCGTCATCCTGATCACGAAAGGCATATTTCAGTAGAAGTGAAAAGTATATCCCAAAGAGGGTGGGGGATACTTTCAAACTCTTCTGAAGTTGAGCCATCAAACTTGATTATACCCTTCATGCCTGTGTGGAACGATTCCACAATGGACAGAAGAGTTGGTGGACAGCCAATCTTCTTTAGTGCTTTGAACAGACCCTCACGACTGACCAAATCGAATGCCTTTGTGAGGTCGATGAAGGCAATAAACAGTGGCTGATTTTGTTCCCGGCATTTTTCTTGCATCTGTCGCAATGAGAATATCATATCAATGGTAGACCGGTTCTGACGGAAGCCGCACTGTGATTCGGGGTAGACTTGATCTCCCAGGACTTGAAGTCTGCGCAGGACAATTCTGGCAAATACTTTCCCAACAATACACAGAAGTGAGATACCCCTATAGTTGTTGCAGTCGCTCCGATCTCCCTTGTTCTTGTACAGCGTTATGATGTTTGAATCTTTGAAATCCTGTGGGACTTGTCCTTCTCGCCAGCATAGCTCTATTAGCTGGTGGATCTGCAGAGCGAGGGTGTCTTGCCCACTCCTGATCACCTCTATTGGAATCCCATCCTTACCTGGAGCCTTGCCAGATGCAAGCTCATTTATAGCACACTTAACTTCTGTTATAGTGGGAAGTGTGTCCAGGTGGTCAAGAGTTGGCAGGGTCTCTATGGCGTTGAGGGCATCATCCGCCAGCTTGGTCTCACTTGAGTAAAGCTCTAAATAGTGCTCGACCCATCTATCCATCTGCTGTTTCTTATCAGTGATGATTTCTCCAGTCAAGGTTTTCAGCGGTGCACTTCTTTTGATCATTGGACCACAGGCTTTCTTTATCCCTTCATACATGCTTCTGATGTTTCCCTTATCACTTGCGATTTGAATGGACTCACATAACTTGATCCAATAGTCATTCGCACACTGCCTGGCAGCCTTTTGTACATCCTTCCTCGCTTGCTTCATCTCACTCAGAGTGTTACGCGTTGGTCTTTCCTTGTTTCTTAAGAGAGCTATCTTCTTTTTATCAATCAAGGGCTGCAGTATCTGGCTGTTTGCCGCAAACCAGTCCTGCCTCTTATGATCCACAGTGCCGTAAACCCCTACCGCTGTTTTATAAATAGTTTCCTTAAGTTTACTCCATTTATCATTTACTATACAATTTTCTGATGTATCAGTGAAAGCGTCCTCAAGTTGCTGTTGAAATTCAAAGCACTTTCCAGGATCGTGAGTGTTAATAATATTAATCCTGGGGCTAGACTTGTGTTTAGCTGTGTAGATTCTCTTTGGTCTCAGTCTAACCCTTGCAACAACCAAAGAATGATCTGTATCACAGTCAGCACTGTGGTAACTTCGAGTTAATGATGTATGGTTCAGATGTTGTCTCCGTGTGATAATGAAGTCCAGCTGATGCCAATGGCCGGATCTTGGATGTTTCCATGTGACCTTATGCATCTCTTTTGTTTTAAAAAAGGAGTTTGTAATACATAGGTCATTTTTAGTGCAATGCTCCAGCAGCCTTTGCCCATTATCATTCATGCGACCGATGTTGTATTTTCCAAGGCACACTGGCCATGAACTCGAGTCCTTGCCCACACGAGCATTGAAATCACCGAGCATATAAATGTAGTCGGATTTTGGAACTGCCTTGATCGCAGAGTCTAGCTGCTCATAGAACGTATCTTTCACATCATCAGAGGAAGTGAGTGTCGGTGCATATGCAGTGAGAATGGTGGCAAATCCACAAGAGGTTGCCAAGCGCAGTGATAATAATCTTTCATTACCTCCAGCTGGGATATCAATCATTCCCAGTAGCGAATTCTTCACTGCAAAGCCCACACCGTGATGCCTTTTTTCTGCCTGCCCTCTTCCCTTCCAAAAAAAGGTGTAATTGTTTTCCCTGAGTGACCCTTCCTCAGCGAGGCGAGTCTCCTGCAGGCCAGCAATATCAATGTTAAGACGATTGAGTTCAGCATCAATCACAGCCGTTTTTCTCACATCGTCAATATTTGTCAAGTCAGTGGAAAATCCTGGACACATGGTTCTCACGTTCCAGGTTGCAAGCCGTAGCTTGAGGTTTCTATTATTCTTTTTATTAGTGCCTGGTGCATTGGTTTTACAGCCTGCGATTCAGATTTTGTCCTAGCCCCAAGCACCCATTGAAGCAGGCAGGCTGTGGCGGATCAGCACCCAATTGGCCGGGGGCTGCCCAGCTTGAGGCGGGCGGTAGCTGATCAGTGACACCTGTAGGTGTCTCCCACCGTCAGAGGCAACGCGTGGCGCCCCATGTCTACGCCAACTGACAAGGACTTATAACCCGTAACAGTTGCCTCTCGCTTTGATTCCGAGACCGGTTAAGACCAGGGATGGAGTTATTGCCTCTCCATAGCACAAAGCCTGGGCTAAAATAAAGAAACCATGTGTTGCCCATGCAGCATGATCCCTCTCTCGGCCTGCCTAGTTCACTCCAGAGGAAAGTTAACACCTATACATCTGGAACAAGACAAGCTGCAGAAGCTGCCGGATCAGCAAAGCAATGCTCTAACTGTCCGCCTGTCGGAGCTTCGATCCTAGACCAGCTGCCAACCAAGGCTTAGGGCCTGGTCTGCCCTGCCATGACTTATTTTGTCTTTGGGTTGCATTTCCTCGCACCAGGATAAGGCTAGTACCCTCCCAATTGCGCTCTTCCGCCCGAAGCCGTTGGCACAATGTGGGGTGTCGGGTTTGGTAAGCGCCGCCCAACATTCGGCGCTGACAGAAAGCAGGTAGTACCGTCTACTGTCATACGGTAGCTCAGTCATATCTAAGACCTGACACACACAGATAAAACTATTATGGATATATATATATATATATATACACACCCATCTATAATGAACCCATATAAAGAACCCATCTATAACATTTATATTCAAAGGCGCTGTTCAGCTTGTTTAGTAAGTGTCCAGGTCTAAGAGGCGTATGTTGCAATGGGAAAGATGCATGCTCTTAAAAATGTAATGTTAGTAGTTCTATCTGACCCACCCCACAATGTATTCAGTTGTTTTAGTCTTTGAAGAGCAAGAGATTGATGGGGTTACACCTGGTGCAGTGAAGCCAGTCCTTTCACCTTGAACTTCAATTTTGGTTAAATGTAAAACAATGTTTTATGCTTGATGTTTTGATAACATGTTATTTATTATGTTTGAATCATCATCATCTCATTATATTCTTCTTGTACCTTGCGGTGTCGAGGTGAAGCATAAGCAGTGGGAGAGTGCCCGTTTATGGGCTTCATATATCATGATTCTCATGGGCTCTTTTATTCCTTGTCCATCGTTTACATGGTTGGCTTCTTCTTGTGGTTCCATGTTTGAATTTTGTTTCCAATTTAAGATGCGGAGACAAGCGCAGAGGAGACTGATACAGACAACCATATTGAAATGGAAGCAGATGGCATACACAAAGCTGCAGACAACTGTCTCAGCTGTCACCATGATGAGCTCGTCACTGACAAATTGAAATGTACAAACACTGATGGCAAAACTGGTGGAGAAAAAGCCATCGCGGGTGTGGAGAAGACAAAGTTTGTTATTAGTAAGTGCTGGATTTCTACATCATTTAATATCTTAATATATAGATCATCGAAAGCCAGTGGCTAGCATGCCTGCTTGCTGGCCCGGTGGGTGTGTGTTTGAATCCCCTTTGAGGCTGGGATGTTTAATGAAAGTACCTGAGCTTCCAGGTTGACCCAGTTGTGTACCAGGAAATGTTGTGGGAAATAAAGGCAGCCATTGTAACATTGACCACATCACCCAGCCAGTCTCGATGGGTCTATACAAATGTGGAGCTAGCACCATATACCCTCAGTGTGCCTCCAGGTGTGGAACGGGCAGCTGTACCTGTGTATTTACTTTGTGACAGTGTCAGTTTTATAATTGTCACTTCGATCATGTCATCTTGATAGATCATAACATTTACTGTCATTTTTATAAATTATCACTTTGATCATGTCATTTTGATAGATCATCACTATGACAGTGTCATTTTAATAAACATGATCAGTTTCCCTGACATCAGTAAGAGCTGGACACTTAAAGAGCTAATGTCTCACAGAATTATAAGGATATACGTACAAAGCAGGCACTCAGCAGAGATCTGTGGTTGAAATGTATTCTGGTGCATGTTAAATAATATATATTGTGTCAGGTTGATTATTTGGTTATTGCCTTTGCTCACTTTGAACTTAAACGTAGTCCGTACATAAGCTACTACTTCAAGTGTACTAGACTGATTTTTGCGTGTGGATTAGCATTCCCTGTATCAGTGTCCCTCTCCATCAAGCAAACCCACTTTGACTTCTGAGATTATGAAATTAGTCCTACTTGAAATAAAATTATTTGTATCCTGGGAATGCTAACTAGGTCAACAGATGCCAGGAAGAAATTGGATGTGAAGGCCAAAAAGTACAAATATTGGAGCTCTGCCTCATACAGGCACAGTGCAAAACTAATAAAAAGTATCGCACGATCAAAGAAGAGGAAATTGTTTATATCCTGGATTTTAGCAAACTGCAGTTGTTTTATTGCTTAACTTGTTTATAGTCACTTGTTAAAGTTTGCAGAAGCCATAATGATTAATCTACATAGGCCAGTTTTGTGTACACAGAAATGCATGTTAGTTTAAAATTACTGTGGTAGACAATTAACATTACTGTGCGAACATGTGTATATTTCAGCTTGAAGGATTTATCTTGTTATTTTACTTTATGTTGTGTGAATTCTGCAGTATGTACCTGATGAGATGCAGTGACATATGCCAGGCAATAAATCGTTCAATCTATTGTTTGTGTCTTTGTTATTCAAGCTTAACTTGTTGCCTTTCTTTGCCAGAACCAAGTACCATTCCAAGCTGTGTATTCAACTGGATCTGCGGGATTGACTCCAAAAATAAGGTGCAGCTGTCCATGAAGCATGTAGACGAAGATGATATGATATCCATCGTAGAACCACCCAGTTTGAAGAGGTTGACAGCTGTCATGGCAGCTCTTTTAGCTGTGTCGGCTATTTTTCTGTATGCTTTCTTTGCATAGCAGAGTTCCTGATCAGCGTGGAAGTTATGAATGAAGTTGTGAATGTGAAAAGTGAAACAAAAAGAATGATGATAACATTAATGAGTGTGACAGTCGGTAGTAAGTCAGTACAAAGTCAGTTCCGTGGCAGATACTGCTGTTGGCCTGTGAAGTGTTAAGCTTTTACATATTGTAGACAATAATATGAGGGAGGGTGACCAGTTCCTTTCCTTCCAATACAATACCCTGACAACTGCTTGGTACACCATGTTTATGGGGCTGTTACCTTAGAGCTGTACTGGATGGAAACAATCATCTTCTCTCCTGAGGATTGGACCTAGACCACTGTTTTGGCAGGCAAGTACACTAACTACTACACCATCAGGGCTCCACCGGGCATAGTTCAACTGGTAAAATCCATTCTTCTGGACATAAAAAGAGAACAAAATAAGATTGCTCATCAAAACCATTCTTTTGGACAAACAAAGCGAACACAAAAAATTGCTCATCAAAACCATTCTTCTGGATATATAGAGCACAAAAGATTACTCATCAAAACCATAAGAAAAGACAGATGAAATTTATAGGGCATATAAATAGAGGAGGAATAGAGAACTGAGCCTTATGTGGGAAATAGTGGACAAGAGAGGCGGAAGCAGGCAGACACAGATTTGTATGGCAAGCTTCAACAGCCGGGTAACAAATCATGTAAGCAAACAACTTTATTAAAATATGAGAGCAGAGGAGTGAGAGTCAGCACGTGTCAGCTGTAGACCAGGCACACAGAGGAAGAATCATCATGTGCCATGACGATAAGCTTGGGCAGTCATGTTTGGCCATCTTACATGGTCACCAGAGTCGTGGATCAACTGTTTATGTCTTAATTATGCCACATAGTCAAACAATCCAGATATTTACCACTCTATCTTCCTCTTTTTCCCTCAATCTTTCCAGTTGTCACCAAGTTCACTAGTTTATTTCTTCTTATAACATGCCCAAAAAGCTTGACTGTCTACGTCTAATTTCTCTAATCAGTTTACGGTTTTCATTTCTTTCTTGTAGGTCGTGCTCATTGGTTTTTCTGTCTATCCGTGGTATTCTTTACATTTTCCCCAGAAACCACTTTCCATTGCCATTAGATGTTTTTTAGCTTGTCTGCTTATTGTCCACGCTTGACATCCATACAAAAGTACTGGTAGAAGAAAATTACAGTGACAGAAAAGTTTTCAATTAGGACTATGCATACTAGCTTGTTGTGTTGAGGTGAAGTGACCAGTGTCTTTCTCATTACTGTTTCTTTGATACAACTGAATCAGCCCCAAAGTCATACTTGTTTCAAACACATGACAATGCCACCACCTGGGGATTGAACTAGGACTGCTCAGCTGATAAGCCAGAGTCCCGTCCTCCAGGAAATAGATGGTATGTAGCTGCCTTCCTGACTAGCCTGGGAGTTGAGCTTGAAAGGCTGTAGACAGTGGGAGAGGGATAGAGCAGCAAGAATTACTGGCAATGACAACTGTAGACCAGACAAAAGGTATAGTACAACATTTTACAAATTGTGTAATTGAATGTGGAAGGAAGGAGGAAACCACCACAGTCTTTCCAAAAGTAAATAATGAGCAAGTTCTAAATCTGAATTGAAGGAGTGTTATGTTCACATAGTCCATGTCAAGTCTTCAGAGTAAATAACCAGATACAACTTCACTGAATAATATCCTGTACATTTAGCGTGAGAAGACTGGCTGGAGGGACAGACTCTTCCCCCCCCCCCCAGATTTGTATTCTAAATGACTCAATTAGATGCTTTCTCAGTGACTCAATAACATGTTTTCTCAATGACATGCTTTCTTAATGACATGTTTTCTCAGTGACTCAATATGTTTTGTCAGTGGCTCAGTGCGTATGCTTAGAAAGATGGGAGATAGGCTGGGTTCAGTTCAGTGGGTATAGTCTCTGAGGTCATGGCTGGCAAACATCCGCTTCAGTTTTGGGCCATGGCACTAGGGTGTCAGAGAAAGTGCAATCAATCAATCAATCATGTGCCATACCGAAAAGCGTGGGCGGTCATGATTCGCCATTTCACTCGATCACCAGAGTCGTGGATCAGCTCAGTGTTCCTGTCTCGTCCATGCCATGTGGCCAAGCCATCCAGGTATTTTCCTCTCGGTCTTCCTCTTGGTCTGTTCCCTTCGATCTTGCCAGCTGTCACTAAGTTCTCCAGTCCATTTCTTCTCATAACATGTCCAAAAAATTTTGACTGTCTACGTCTAATTTCTCTAATCAATCTACGATTTTCATTTGTCTCTTGTAGTACTTGGTCATTGGTTTTTCTATCTGTCCATGGTATTCTTTGCATTTTCCTCAGAAACCACATTTCTGCAGCCATCAGATGTTTTTCAGCTTGACTGCACATTGTCCAAGTTTCACATCCATACAAAAGAACAGGCTCTATGTATCCCCTCAACACTCTTTTTCTCGTTTCAATTGACATCATTTTATTGGTCAGAATGTTTTTCATCTTGCTAAAGGCTACTTTCGCAATGGCGATTCTTGTTCTAATCTCTTCAAGGCATCTCCCATCAGATGTTATGACTGTTCCGAGATAATTGAACCGATTCACTTGTTGAAGAATATTCCCATTTACTTGTATATTACATTGTGGTACTTCGTTCTTCCTAGTGACGACCATAACCTGTGTCTTCCTACAATTTAATTCCAACCCCAGCTGCTCACTGTGTACAACCACAGCGTCTACTAATTGTTGCAGATCCTGTGCATTGTCTGCAATCAATACTGTATCATCTGCATATCTAATGTTATTTATGTTTCGTCCTCCAATGCTGATTCCATTTAGGTCTTCTACATTTCTGAAAATATTTTCACTGTATAGGGAAAAAAGATCTGGAGACATTACACATCCCTGCCTAACACCTCTCTTAATAGGTTGGTATTGTCCTACTTCATTATCAATTCTTATGGCAGCTTGTTGTTTCCAATATATATTTTTTATAAGTCTAATGTCTTTCTCATCAATTTGTAGATCTGCAAGCATATCCACAATGTTGACATGTCTAACTCTATCAAAAGCCTTTGTGTAGTCAATAAAGCAAAGATGTATATCCTTGTTTACTTCTAAAGCACGTTCAATAACTGTTCGCAGCATATACACAGCATTTACTGTACCCTTTCCTTCTACAAAACCACATTGTTCTTCCCCTATTTCAGGTTGTATTTTCTTCCTCACTCTTTGCATGATAATTCGTAACAAAATCTTTGTGATGTGACTCATTATACTAATTGTTCTATGTTGATCACATTCTAAGGTTCCTGATTTCTTTGGGATTGCAATAAATACAGAATTACATAATTCAGAAGGTATTTCTCCAGTATCATATAATGTGTTCAGCAGTCTAGTGACTTGCTCTAGTCCAAATTCTTCTAAAACTTTAATCATTTCTGTTGTGATGTTATCTGCACCGGGGGCCTTGCCAGCTTTCATATGCTTAAGAACATTTTGAACCTCCATCTTTAAAATTGCTGGTCCTTCATTATTAAATCTAATAGCATACTGTTCCTCTCTGTTATCATTATACAGGTCTTTCACATAATCTGTCCATACATGTAGAATCTGATCTTTTTCTATTATGATTTTGCCATCTTTAGTTCTTAGACAGCCTGTTGATGTACTTGTTCTTTTATTAGTAAGTTCCTGAATTCTTTTGTGCACTAATTTGGTATTTTGACTGTTGTGTTGTTTTTCAATTTCTAAGCACTTTTCCTCAAGCCATGATTCTTTTGCCTTCCTACATAATATTCTGACTTGTCTGTGAATTTCTTCATATTTGGCAGGATTATTTTTGTTGTCTTCTTGTTTCCATTAAGTGTAATATTTCCTCAGTCATCCATTTCTTACGACCCACCTTCTTTAATTTTGGAATAGTTGTTTCTGCAGCCACATTGATTGAATTCTTTAACATTTCCCATTGATCATCCACATCCTGGAATAGGATCTCTAGATCAGACAATATTTCAAATCTGTTCTGTACTTCTATGTTGAATTTGTTTTGTATTTCCTTGTCATTACTCAATGTACACAAATCATATTTAGTGTTCCCTGTTGTATACTTGACTTTCTTCAACTTTATCCTCAATGTTCCTGTGAGTAATCTGTGGTCACTATAACAATCAGCACTGGGAACTGTTTTTGCTACTGTTAATGCGTTTCTAAATCTTCTGCTAATCAGAATGTAGTCAATCTGGTTTCTAATCCTGCTATCAGGACTCCTCCAGGTCCATAATCTTCTAGGGTGTTGTTTGAACCAGGTGTTTCCTACAATCATTTCCTGTTCTTTTGCCCACTCTACTAGTCTGTATCCTCTTTCATTTCTCTCTCCTAAACCATAGTTTCCTACTGTGTATCTATCCCCTTGATTTCCTACTTTTGCATTGAAGTCATTATTATGTAATAATAAAATATTATGATGTTTATTTCTGAATTTTTACATTTCTTTAAGGCAGACTCTATGTCATTATAAAATTCCTCTACACTATCTTCACTAGACTCTCCTGTTGGGGCATATACTTGAATAACATTTATGTTAAAAGGTCTGCCACTCAATTTAACTAGTAATACTCTGTCCGACACGGCCCAATATCCCTGAACAGACGTTGTTTTCCGGTCCAAAATTATTGCCACTCCCCTATGTCGATCCTCACCTCCAGAATAAATAATCTTAAAATCTTTATGTATCTTGATGCCTGCTCCTGTCCATCTCGTTTCGCACATACCTAATATATTAATTTTTTCTCTTTGAATTTCTTGTGTTATGTTCTCTAATGTTCCGTCGTTGTTTAGCGTCCTAACGTTCCATGTTCCTAATTTTAATGTCTCTGTCCTTGTCTTGCGATGATCAGTCTTTAAGCGAATCATAATAAACTAGGCAATTTCAAAGAGGTAGTTTGCCGTTGCTTTCCTCTATGGCAGTGACCATACTGGCCGGGTGACCGCAATCAGTGTCTCTCGAAAGAGAGAAAGCTTGCCGTCGCGAAACTCGAGACCATAACCAACAAATATCTGTCGGCTGCCCTCATAATTTCATCCACCACCTGCCTTCCGTGGCTTCTTTTGAACACTTCCAATTAACGAACACGAAATAACATCACATAATCCAAAGGAAAAACACTATCCACACGAATTTCACGGGAATTTCCATAGGGAATCCACAGAAAAACACTGAACAGCGTCTCCCTCAAGACGAGTCATCGCGTACAGACTGACAATCTTGAGGCCGGACAACTATGGAAAGCAAACAGGCAATGAACTGGGCTGATATAAGGCATGCCCTCAGTGAGGCAGGGTGGTTACATGACAAGTCTTGCCACCAATTCTTCCCTGCATCCAGGGTGACAAACATATGATGGCATTATTTCATCAGTGTAAAGCCATTACCCCTCTTTGGACAACAATCACCATCAAATGAATATCCTACTTGTGGCTGACTCGGTCACAGGATTATTAATCAGAGCAAAGTGTAATATGCCCAAAAAGTCATGACTGTCTACGTCTTATTTCTCTAATCAATTTACACGGATTGCAGACCTGTTATATAAATACCTCATAGACCACAGATAGTAATGTTGCTTCGTGATATGTCTGTAAGATGTTTACACCTTAAGGTAGAAGAGCGACACTAAGCACCATAATTAATATCACATGCCTTTATTTGTCTAGTGCCTTGCTGAGCTGGCTTGTACAACCATGCCTCACCACAACCATTGTTCTCAAATGCAATTTATTTGTTCATGTACTGCCATATACCCATATCATACAGCTGATTTCCTGTGTATACAAATTTTTACAGTAACATTTTACATAAAATTTTACAGAAATGCATGCCCTTGTTTTATGTAATTGCTATTACATGTCATTAATTTATAATCAGCATTATGTATTTTTGAAAATAAATGTAATTTATAACTACAACTACTTGTGATTTATAATTCTCATTGGGGTTCATAGCCACAACTACATAATTCATAATCGGATCATTGCTGTGTAATTAAAAGTTATCATCATCATATTCCTCTGGTACCTTGTGGTGTTGAGGTGAAGCATAAACAGCGGGAGAATGCCCATTTATGGGCTTCATGTATCATTGATATACCAGTGTTTATACTGAATTACCAGACAGGATAGTCCATGGACTCTGCTATACCCTCTGTTCATTGTTTACGTGGTTGGCCTCTTCTTCTGGTTCCGTTTGGTCTGTACATCATTGCTTGTTGTGGTATACTGTCAGTTGGTAGCCTAAATATATGGCCGAACCATTTCACTTGCTGTTTTCTAATGAAATCTAGCAATGCTATTACCCCCACTTGAGTCCTGATTTCTGATTCTCTCTCTCTTCTTGATTTTGTTGTTGTTTTTTGTTGAGATAGCTCGCTTTGAACTGAAGCACAGTCCATATACATGCTACCACTTCTTGTGCACTGGACTGTTCTCTTCAGTATTCTTCTAAGGCATCTCATTTTCATTGTAATGTTTCTGTTCTGTTTGTCTGTCATTGTCCAGGTTTGGCATTGGTAGCATACAAGAAATATTGTGGTGTAGAGGTGTTATGTAAAGTTTCTATTATGTGTTTCTTCTTTAGTATTGGTGCCACTTGTCCAGTGAGTTGGTTTGCCTTATTGCATCTATTCTCTGTCTCATCTTCTGTTTTGCCATTTGATGATATTTCCTAAGTACTTGAAGCTCTTTACTTGTTTCAGGGGGTGTTCTTTTACATGGATCTTTGCTTTTTTATCTTCTTTGATTATAGTCATTCTCCCCCGATGGTGTTTCCACCTTGTCGTGGTGGGGGAGCTTGAGTTTCTCAATGACCCCGAGAGCTATGCCGGCGGTAGCGTAGCTACCAGCAGGGCCTCCCAAGCCGGACAGGTCAAAGGGTAGAGAACAGACAAAGAGAAACACCCTGGTCCTCCAGGTTGGGGGTTGAAGCGTGGGGTTAACATCCCCACCTTTGTAAAAACCTTTCTTTGTTACGAAACAAATACATGAGCCTCGATATCGGACTGACTTATCTGGACAACGACCTTGGAACGTTAAAGGACTTTTGAGATTTGGAACATGGAATGTACGGACACTATATCGAGCTGGAGCGGCCGAAGAACTAACCCGGGAGCTGGGTGAATATCAAATGGATATAACAGCAATTCAAGAAATAAGGTGGCCAGGAGAGGGTACTTTAGAGCAAAATGGAATGATTATAATATATGGAGGAAACACCCAAAATAAACATGAATTAGGAACAGGATTTGTCATCAAAAAAGAGTTATGGGGGAACGTTTTAAACTTTAAAGCTTTTAATGACAGGATTAGTAAATTACGAATAAAAGGTAAATGGAAAAATATAACGATGATTAATGTACATGCACCTACTGAAGAGAAAGAAGATGATATTAAAGAAGACTTTTATAATGATCTGGAAGATGTCATAGAAGAAACCCCCAAACAGGACATCCTGATTGTGCTGGGAGACTTCAATGCAAAAATAGGTAGAGAGCAAACTAATAAAAAAGTGGCTGGTATGGAAAGCCTACATACAACTTCAAATGATAATGGATGGAGAGTCATCAACCTGGCAGAAGCCAAAGGACTGCAGATTAGCAGTACCAGACTACAAAGAAAGGATATACACAAACAAACTTGGAAATCATGTGACAAGAGAACCTATAATCAAATAGATCACATTTTAATTAACAACAGAAATGTATCAAACATACAGCAAGTCAGAAGTTATAGAGGAGCTGAGTGCCACAGTGACCACTTCCTCGTTGGAGCAAAATTTAAAATAAAACTTAAGAGAGCTTTCTATACTAAATTACAAAGATTACACCCAACATATAACAGAGAAAAACTGCAAGACATTACAGTCAAAGAGAAATTTACAGATGAAATAAAATGTAAACTTGAAACTCTGCAAAACCCTTTGGAGGAAAGCGTTGACCAAACTTGGTTGAACATCAAGAATACAATTCAGTCTACCGCAGAAGAATGTCTCGGTGTGTTAACCACGCATAGAAAGAACAGATGGTTCAATCAAAAATGTGAAGAAGCAGTCATTAGGAAGAAGAATGCCAGACATGTATGGTTAAATGACATCAATAACATCCAAAAGGAAGAGCATTATAGAAATGAATGTAAAGAGGCTACAAAAATAGTCAGACAGCAGAAGCGAGAATATATGAGGAATATAATCAAAGATATGGAAACTAATCACCAGAAAAATGAATCCAGAAAATTTTTTAAAGAACTGAAGTCAATGAAACGAGGGCACCAACAAAACACATATGGTTTAAAAGACAAAAATGGGAATATGATAAATACCAATGAGGAAATGTGCAACACATGGAAAGAATATTTTATTGAATTACTAAATTGTGAAGCTCCAAGTCACATTTTCCCACAGGAAGAGGTTCTAACATGCGAACCACAAATTGAAGAACCTACATTTGAAGAAATCCTATATGTAATCACACGACTTAAAAACAATAAGGCAACTGGGACTGATGGAATTGCTGCTGAATTTATAAAGGCAGGTGGCCATGCATTACATCTAAAGCTATACGAACTAATAATAAAAATCTGGAGGACAGAAGAATTACCCCATGACTGGAAAGAGTCATTATTGATACCTATCTTTAAGAAAGGAGACAAGTTCCAATGTGGAAATTATAGAGGAATATCACTACTGTCCACAAGCTATAAGATACTATCCGCAGTATTACTAAATAGACTAAAACCATATTCAGAAGACATATTAGGTGACTACCAGGCGGGTTTTAGACAAAACAGATCAACAATAGATCAGATATTTATCTTACGACAAATAGCCGAGAAACATTGGGAATATAAAAGAGATCTCCATAACATTTTTGTTGATTTTAAAAAGGCTTATGATAGTGTCCATAGGAATAGTCTATGGAATGCTATGCAGGAATTTGGAATACCAAGGAAGTTAATCAACATGACCAGACTATGCATGGAAGATACTTATAATATAGTAACATATAAAGGCAGGAAATCAGACCCCTTCCAAATAACATCTGGCTTGAAACAGGGTGATGCACTATCGCCGCTACTCTTCAATCTGGCTCTAGAGAAAGTTGTAAGGAAGGTAAAGGAGGAATGTGATATTGGAGGAACATCCAAGCTGCTTGGTTATGCAGATGATATAGATATTATAGGGCAAAGTGAACAAAAGACATTGGAAATATTGACTCACTTAAAGGGAAAAGCCCAACAGATGGGGCTGGTTATCAACCAAGATAAGACAGAATATATGGTAATTTCAAGAGACGGAATGGCTAGAAACTCTGGCCACATACAAATAGATAATATGATCATTAAAAGAACGGAAACATACAAATACCTGGGTACAATCTTCAACTGCTCCAACATCATAAGGGAAGAAATACAAACTAGAATCAACTCTGGAAATAAGATATACTATGCACTACAACATCTACTAAAATCAAAGGCGCTATCTCGTAACTCCAAAATCACAATATACAAAACACTGATCAGACCAGTTGTGCTGTATGGCTCTGAAACCTGGAGTACAACGAAAGGAGACGAAGCCTTGTTACAAACCTTTGAGAACAAAATTTTAAGACGCATCTTTGGACCCATTAGGGATACACAAAGTGGAGAGTGGAAAAGAAGAAGTAACAAAGACATTTATGATCTGTTTAAGTCCCCGCTAATCACTGGTTTCATGAAGGCTAATAGACTACAATGGCTGGGGCATATAGAAAGAATGGAAGATAATAGGGAAACAAAACTCGCTTACACTCAGGAAATAAATGACCGTAGACCCCGAGGTAGACAAAGAAGGCGGTGGAGAGATAATACATGTACAGACCTACAAGCACTTGGAATCAACGACTGGCAAGAGAAGGTCCACCAGAGAGACGAATGGAGACGGATTGTATTTGCAGCAAAGAACCTCAATGGCTCGGAACGCTGAAGAAGAAGAAGATTATAGTCATTACCTCGGTTGTTATTGTACCTTAGTATCTTCTGTTCATATTAGTTACACGTTAACTTGGAGACACCATTATATGCTTAAGTACCTCCTGTGCTCAAGCAGGACAGGTTTGGATGTGTACAACATAAGTACCTCCTGTGCAGGTCATAAAAAGCGACCAAAGGGTCAGTGTGAGACTGACTACTTCACACTAGAGTGAAATCCAGCCTACATCTGACCAACCATGAACTGGCTCACACATGGCTGGGCATGCAGGATTGTGAGAGTATATTTCTCTAGGAGTCTTTGAGGCAAAAGAAGTATACTAGCTGGAGCTACAGAGTTTGTGCTCTGTAAGACCTTTTGGCAGGCCATCCTGCAGACAGTATCAAGCCATATGGGATAAAACCTGGTGCAATGAAGTCGATCCTCTGACTTTAAAAAAAAAAACCTTTTTAAACATCAACACACAAACATTCCAACCTGGCAGTAAAAACAAGATGGATTCAACGTGGTTATCAAACACTGATTGTATTTACAGATGGGAGTGGGGACATGATGAGACCAACAGCAAAACTCATCCACAGCTATTTTGTGACAATATGGTACTGAATGCCGGTCTCCCTGGCTGAGGTGTTAAACGACTCTCCGTAATCCCGTTTATTCACGTAAGGTAATACAGCGCATGAGAATTGGAAGCGGTTCTCGCCGCATTGGTAACTTACGGGATAAGTGAGCAGGCTGCTCAGAAAGCAATGGCAAACTACTGAGCGTAATCTTGCCAAGAAATCAATGACAGCAGCGATGTCCTGTAAAGGATATGCGGGGAAAAAATGGTACTGGATTCTCTCCAGTGCTAAAGAGTTTGTGCACTGTACTGAGGTTCTCCTTGTGTGATCTGTGGGAGGGGACTGAGCACTTATGGAGATATACACAAATTGAAGCTGATCATTATTCAACATTAAATGATATAGTTCAACAGTTTTTACAAGTTTCCAGTGGAACACACAACTACAGCTGATGTCAAACATTCATTTAAACTCTTAAGTTTTAATTTTTTTTTTCAACACGGGTACAGTAGCAGATATTCATTAAGATATCACATATACTAGGTTACAGCTGTACGGAGTTAAGTGGTCAACTCCTTTGCTGTTGGATTACTTTGACCAGTATATTTGTGGGAGCTGTAAATGGGAGGTTATCTGTATGTCAGCTGGTTCCTGCATCTGTTAAGGCAGCTGTATTTTAACCATTGAGAGAATTACTGTGACAAATCTACAGCTTATATAATGTTGCAGCATCTTCTGGTCACAGCCAGCCCCAAGTTAAACCATCCTGGCTGGTTTAGGTGGTTTGCAGCCGGCTCTGGGTTAGCTTCAAATTCAACTAAAACTTGAGATGAGTTGAGTCAACTTAGCAGTTTAATTCAACTGAAACTTATCAAGAGAAAGGACAAACACGGATAAAGCCAGAGAATAGGCAGAAATTACAAGATTCTGTTTTAACATCAGGGAGAGAACAAGTAGAAATAGTCTGAATAACCAGATATGATATACCAGTTTCTAAACTGAATAACCCGACATGATATACCTGTTTTTAAACTGAATAACCCGACATGATATACCTGTTTTTAAACTGAATAACCCGACATGATATACCTGTTTTTAAACTGAATAACCCGACATGATATACCTGTTTTTAAACTGAATAACCCGACATGATATACCTGTTTTTAAACTGAATAACCTGACATGATATACCTGTTTTTAAACTGAATAACCCGACATGATATACCTGTTTTTAAACTGAATAACCCGACATGATATACCTGTTTTTAAACTGAATAACCCGACATGATATACCTGTTTTTAAACTGAATAACCCGACATGATATACCTGTTTTTAAACTGAATAACCCGACATGATATACCTGTTTTTAAACTGAATTTAAAAAAAAAAACATTTTGTTGCGTATCCGTTACGGGACGTTGCAGTCAACATCAGCATTTTCAGCTGCTGTTGATGTACTAGGCAAGTGTTACGTTCAGTAGTTTGCCATTACTTTCTGAACGACCGGCCCCTATACCTTTTTCGAAAAAACCAGCACGATACCAGCACCAGAAATACCAGCTTTTAAACTGATTAACCAGAACTGAAATACCAGTTTTTACACTGAATAACCAAATCTGAAATACCAGTTTTTAAACTGATTAACCAGACATGATATACCCGTCTTTAAAATGAATAACCAAATCTGAAATACCAGTTTTTAAACTGAATAACCAGACCAGGAGCTGTATGTAACATGTGAATGCTGTATTAACACTTGACTCGAAGCAACCTCACAAAATGGAAGCACCACAAAAGACTTGATGGTGAATTTAATACTTAACAGAAATCTCACACAATGTCACTGCTGTATGTAACACTTGACTTGAAGAAACCTCACACAATGTCACTGCTGTATGTAACAATTGACTTGAAGAAATCTCACACAATGTCACTTGCTGTATGTAACACTGGACTTGAAGAAACCTCACACAATGTAACTTGCTGTATGTAACACTGGACTTGAAGAAACCTCACACAATGTCACTTGCTGTATGTAACACTGGACTTGAAGAAACCTCACACAATGTCACTGCTGTATGTAACAATTGACTTGAAGAAACCTCACACAATGTAACTTGCTGTATGTAACACTTGACTTGAAGAAACCTCACAGAATTGAAGCACCACAAAAGACTATCACTGCTGCGCTGCCTCGGCGATTGGATTAGCATGTATGGTAATTTCTCGCAGTCGTGTTTCAGCCAATGGTTTGTAGTTCTTTTCATTGACTTGGATCTTCTCCATACTGTCTAAAGTATCGAAGCCATCAATCACCCTGTAGAAGAAAGATGGGACACTAATGTACGATTATGGATTATCACGGTTTTGTACTAACTTGTGTTTGCGTATTAATCACTCCTCTCTTATGTTTGGCTATAGAGATCATTTCAAGAGCAATACTGAAATGCTCTATCAAATGATAAAGAGAACAGAATAGGACAAGCAAAAACTGCATTTTATAACGAACTACATTTGATGCAATAAATCTTTGTCTTTGAGGGGTTAGAAACATAATTTTTGCATGTTACATACAACCAGTTTTAACACATGGCTGTGAATCATGGGCAATTAGCAAACAATCAAAAACAACAAAAATCGCTAGAAATTTCAGAGATGTGGTTTTACAGAATAATGCTGACAATTCTTTGTACAGCCAAAATTAGTAATGTAAACATTTTGAAAAAGGCTAAGACACAAAGACAACTTATCACAAACATCAGAAAGAGGCTAGGACACAAAGACAACTTATCACAAACATCGGAAAGAGGCTAAGACACAAATACAACTTATCACAAACATCAGAAAGAGGCTAAGACACAAAGACAACTTATCACAAACATCGGAAAGAGGCTAAGACACAAAGACAACTTATCACAAACATCAGAAAGAGGCTAAGACACAAATACAACTTATCACAAACATCAGAAAGAGGCTAAGACACAATGACAACTTATCACAAACATCAGGAAGAGGCTAAGACACAATGACAAATTATCACACACATCAGAAAGAGGCTAAGACACAATGACAACTTATCACACACATCAGAAAGAGGCTAAGACACAATGACAACTTATCACACACAGAAAGAGGCTAAGACACAATGACAACTTATCAGAAAGAGGCTAAGACACAATGACAACTTATCACACAAAGAGAGAGGCTAAGACACAATGACAACTTATCACACACAGAAAGAGGCTAAGACACAATGACAACTTATCACAAACATCAGAAAGAGGCTAAGACACAATGACAACTTATCACACACAGAAAGAGGCTAAGACACAATGACAACTTATCACAAACATCAGAAAGAGGCTAAGACACAAAGACAACTTATCACACACATAAGAAAGAGGCTAAGACACAATGACAACTTATCACACACATCAGAACGAGGTTAAGACACAAAGACAACTTATCACACACATCAGAAAGAGGCTAAGACACAATGACAACTTATCACACACATCAGAAAGAGGCTAAGACACAATGACAACTTATCACACACATCAGAAAGAGGCTAAGACACAATGACAACTTATCACACACAGAAAGAGGCTAAGACACAAAGACAACTTATCACAAAGTTAAGAAAGAGGCTAAGACACAAAGACAACTTATCACAAAGTTAAGAAAGAGGCTAAGACACAAAGACAACTTATCACAAAGTTAAGAAAGAGGCTAAGACACAAAGACAACTTATCACAAACATCAGAAAGAGGCTAAGACACAAAGACAACTTATCACAAACATCAGAAAGAGGCTAAGACACAAAGACAGCTTATCACACACATCAGAAAGAGGCTAAGACACAAAGACAACTTATCACACACATCAGAAAGAGGCTAAGACACAAAGACAACTTATCACACACATCAGAAAGAGGCTAAGACACAAAGATAACTTATCACTCACATCAGAAAGAGGCTAAGACACAATGACAACTTATCACACACATCAGAAAGAGGTTAAGACACAAAGACAACTTATCACACACATCAGAAAGAGGCTAAGACACAAAGACAATTTACCACACAGAAAGAGGCTAAGACACAAAGACAACTTATCACACACATCAGAAAGAGGCTAAGACAAAGACAACTTATCACACACATCAGAAAGAGGCTAAGACACAAAGACAACTTACCACACACATCAGAAAGAGGCTAAGACACAAAGACAACTTATCACACACATCAGAAAGAGGCTAAGACACAAAGATAACTTATCACAAACATCAGAAAGAGGTTAAGACACAATGACAACTTATCACACACATCAGAAAGAGGCTAAGACACAAAGACAACTTATCACACACATCAGAAAGAGGCTAAGACACAAAGACAACTTATCACACACATCAGAAAGAGGTTAATACACAAAGACAACTTATCACTCACATCAGAAAGAGGCTAAGACACAATGACAACTTATCACACACATCAGAAAGAGGCTAAGACACAAAGACAACTTATCACTCACATCAGAAAGAGGTTAAGACACAAAGACAACTTATCACTCACATCAGAAAGAGGCTAAGACACAATGACAACTTATCACACACATCAGAAAGAGGCTAAGACACAAAGACAACTTATCACACACATCAGAAAGAGGCTAAGACACAATGACAACTTATCACACACATCAGAAAGAGGTTAAGACACAAAGACAACTTATCACTCACATCAGAAAGAGGCTAAGACACAATGACAACTTATCACACACATCAGAAAGAGGCTAAGACACAAAGACAACTTACCACACACATCAGAAAGAGGCTAAGACACAAAGACAACTTATCACACACATCAGAAAGAGGCTAAGACACAAAGATAACTTATCACAAACATCAGAAAGAGGTTAAGACACAATGACAACTTATCACACACATCAGAAAGAGGCTAAGACACAAAGACAACTTATCACACACATCAGAAAGAGGCTAAGACACAAAGACAACTTATCACACACATCAGAAAGAGGCTAAGACACAAAGACAACTTATCACACACATCAGAAAGAGGCTAAGACACAAAGACAACTTATCACACACATCAGAAAGAGGCTAAGACACAAAGACAATTTACCACACAGAAAGAGGCTAAGACACAAAGACAACTTATCACACACATCAGAAAGAGGCTAAGACACAAAGACAACTTATCACACACATCAGAAAGAGGCTAAGACACAAAGACAGCTTATCACACACATCAGAAAGAGGTTAAGACACAAAGATAACTTATCACAAACATCAGAAAGAGGTTAAGACACAATGACAACTTATCACACACATCAGAAAGAGGCTAAGACACAAAGACAACTTATCACACACATCAGAAAGAGGCTAAGACACAAAGACAACTTATCACACACATCAGAAAGAGGCTAAGACACAAAGATAACTTATCACAAACATCAGAAAGAGGTTAAGACACAAAGATAACTTATCACAAACATCAGAAAGAGGTTAAGACACAATGACAACTTATCACACACATCAGAAAGAGGCTAAGACACAAAGACAACTTATCACACACATCAGAAAGAGGCTAAGACACAAAGACAACTTATCACACACATCAGAAAGAGGCTAAGACACAAAGATAACTTATCACAAACATCAGAAAGAGGTTAAGACACAATGACAACTTATCACACACATCAGAAAGAGGCTAAGACACAAAGACAACTTATCACACACATCAGAAAGAGGCTAAGACACAAAGACAACTTATCACACACATCAGAAAGAGGCTAAGACACAAAGACAACTTATCACACACATCAGAAAGAGGCTAAGACACAAAGACAACTTATCACACACATCAGAAAGAGGCTAAGACACAAAGACAATTTACCACACAGAAAGAGGCTAAGACACAAAGACAACTTATCACACACATCAGAAAGAGGCTAAGACACAAAGACAACTTATCACACACATCAGAAAGAGGCTAAGACACAAAGACAGCTTATCACACACATCAGAAAGAGGTTAAGACACAAAGATAACTTATCACAAACATCAGAAAGAGGTTAAGACACAATGACAACTTATCACACACATCAGAAAGAGGCTAAGACACAAAGACAACTTATCACACACATCAGAAAGAGGCTAAGACACAAAGACAACTTATCACACACATCAGAAAGAGGCTAAGACACAAAGATAACTTATCACACACATCAGAAAGAGGCTAAGACACAAAGACAATTTACCACACAGAAAGAGGCTAAGACACAAAGACAACTTATCACACACATCAGAAAGAGGCTAAGACACAAAGACAACTTATCACACACATCAGAAAGAGGCTAAGACACAAAGACAGCTTATCACACACATCAAAAAGAGGCTAAGACACAAAGACAATTTACCACACAGAAAGAGGCTAAGACACAAAGATAACTTATCACTCACATCAGAAAGAGGTTAAGACACAAAGACAGCTTATCACACACATCAGAAAGAGGCTAAGACATAAAGACAACTTATCACAAAGTTAAGAAAGAGGCTAAGACACAAAGACAACTTATCATAAACATCAGTAACAGGCAGCCATAATTTTATGGGCACTCTATGAGAAAATAAAAACTGAAACATGTGACAACTGAAAAGATTTGTGGAAGGAGAGATAAGACTGTTGACAGTCTGGTGTCATGGCATGGAAGGGTATGACAGTGCATAAAGTGATACATGCTGTTAAAGATCACCTGATGCAGAGAAACATGGTCTCCCATGCCAGTCGGGAAATTTGAAGATGATGATTAAAGAACTATAATATTTATTTTAGTGACTGTGACGAAGATAAATAAAGAACTATGATTATAGTAGTGATGATGATGATGATAGTGATTGTGATGATAGTGATTGTGATGATGGTACAACAGCAGAACCCACCTGCCAAACACTGTGTACTTCATGTCCAGGTGAGGCTGTTTACTGTAGGTAATAAAGAACTGGGAGGCGTTTGTGTCAGGTCCGTTGTTGGCCATGGAAACCATACCCCTGGTACTGTGCTGTTAAAGTACAAAAACATATTTCATTTAAGAGTTTGTAATAGTAGTAGTCATATTAATAGTAGTAGTCATATTAATAGTAGTAGCAGTCTTAATTGATGTAGCAATAGTAGCAGTTGTAGTAATAACAACACAATATAAATTGTCGTAATAGTATCAGCAATAATAGCCGCAACAGTTGTGGTAACAACAGCAGACTATAAATTATAGTAGTAGCAGCAGCAACAGTTGTAGTAACAACAGCACAATAGTCATTGTAGTAATAGCAGCAGCAGCAGTTGTATAAGGGGCGTTCTGGCAAGCTGCTGGAGAAGGTAATTGCCAGGAAGATATCAAGCCAACTAGAGAGGCAAGGTGTTTTCCCACCTACCCTGGGTGGGTACCGTCCAAAAAGAGAAACCTGGACAAATGCAGCAGTCTTTGCCCATGATGTCTATGAAGGTTTCCACTCAGGCATTGAAACCTTTGCTGCAGCGATTGATCTTGAGGACGCGTACAACAGAGTACCATTGGATTTTTTAATGTTTCAGCTTCTTGAACTAAAAGTAAGTCCATTCCTCCTTAATTGGATCGCTGCAGCCCTCTTCCAACGAAAAGTAGTTTCTAGATGTGGCACTTGGACTTCGGAACCAACAACAATATATCCTGGCCTACCACAGGATCACCATTATCTCCGGTACTGTTCAACGCCTACACAGTGAGAATCACCAGTGAGCAGATCACTGGACCTGGCAGGACATTGTCATATGCCGATGATGTTTTAGTGTATCGTCAGGGTAAGGATAGAGAGCAGGTTGCTGGGGAACTACAAACCGAACTCAATCACATAAGTACTTGGTGTGATGAAGCTGGGGCAATGGTCAACCCAACAAAGGCAACAGTGACTTGGTTCTCGTTGAATAATCATATTGTCAACACTCCAACACCAACTGTAATGCTTTGTTCAGAGACGGTGGAAAGAACGCAGACAATGAATTACCTAGGGATACGGTTTGATCGAAGCCTTGCTTATAATGTGCACATAGACCAGGTGATAACAAAGGCCAAGCAGGGTTTGGCTGCGATGCGGGTGAAGGCGGCAGCAAACTGTGAGCAGCGCCATCTATGTCTTCTGTACGAGGGGCTGGTCATGTCTGTTTTGGAGTATGCAATGGCAATCCTGACTCTCAGCCATAAGCAGATAGAAAGGATGGAAAGGATACAGAATGAAGCTATGCGCATTATTCTTGGATGTACAAGAGATACAGCATGCAGGGCGATGCGCTACCTTCTTGATTTTCCAACCATTGAAGAGAGAATACAAGTTTGCAGGGCACGCGCCTACCTCAGAGTTAACGCAAACACACAACATCCACTGCATAGTGAAATTAGGATGGTGAAGGGCAGCAGGTTAAAAAGAGGACGGTCGTGGATGGGTCAAGTCGAAGACATTCTTCAACAGGTGTGTTCACTTGAGGACTTAGAACCTGGCGAGGAGTGGGTGCAAGTGCCAACAGACTTCTGCACATCCTTTTCAGTTTGCATCCAACTAGATAGGAAATGCAGACAAGAAAATCCGGCTGCTGTGGAGGCTGAAGTACAAGCGTTGATTTTCGAGAATTCGCTAGACAGTGACGCGGTCATCTACACAGATGGGTCGGTCGTCCGACATGTGAGAAGCTCATGGGCCTTTACAGCTCGGGCCGGAGGGAGAATTGTGAAGGAGGACTCTGGTGCTTTCACTGAAACCACAAGTAGCCTGACCATGGAAGTCATGGCAGTAAGTAAAGCAATAACATGGCTCGAGACACAGACATTCACTAGGGCTTGTTTCCTTAGCGACTCAATGAACATGATCAAGAGGATAGAGGAGGGGTCGATCCGAAGAGAATGGTTGCTGCCTCTGGAGCGGTCTCGGCTGGCAAAGATTAGTTTCATCTTCGTGCCAGGGCATGCAGGAGTACAAGGAAATGAACGGGCTGACAAGCTCGCAGGTGAGGCTACTGTGGAGGGCGGACGCGCCATGGACCAGGCTGACATTCTGAATGCTCTACGAGAAGTAAGACTTTTGCGAGAACCAAGTGATGACTGTGAATCTACAACAATGGCCAGACTGCTAGAGCAGCAAATTAAAAGAGGGGTGGCCAAACAAGAACACTACGCAGGAAGCCAAAGAAGATTGATAAACCAACACAGAACTGGCGTCGTTAGCCGCTACACGCTGCGGGATTTGCTGAGGAGGGGATCCGAGCACTTATGGACTGAATGGTTCGATGTGCAATGAGGATGATCTGTCGACTAACTAACTAACTAACTAAGGGGCGTTCATTTGAAATCCGTTCATGCCACACCGTGCATAATTGTGTACGTTGAACACGATCATGTCATAATCATGTGATAAGTAATGACTAATGCATAAAAGAGCACGTGCTTATCGTCCCATGATGCATAGGTTCTGTTTCTGACCATTGAGAAAATGGCCAGGCTGATCCAAAATCCATCCAAAGAAGCTCAAAGTGCGGTGATTCAGTTTCTTTCATTGGAAGGATGTCGACCAGTGGACATTCATCGAAGAATGCAGGCAGGGTATGGTAACAAATGTGTGTCAAAGACAACAGTGACAGACTGGGCATGAATGTTTCGGAAAGGACGTCAGTTCAAGACAGATCTTCGACGGCCGGGTCAAGCGCATATTGTTGCAACAGAAAAAAAAACCATCGCCAAAATTGATGCAGCAGTACAGATGAACCGTTGTCGAAGCATACGTTTGCTAGCGAAAGAATTTGATTTGTCAATTGGGACAATTCAAAAGATCGTTCGTAAGAAACTGCAATATCGAAAGGTGTGTTCACAGTGGGTACCACGGATGTTGACCGACCACCAAAAAGAGGAATGCATGGGATGGTGTTTGAACCACTTGCTGCGTTACAGAGTGGAGGGTGATGCATTTCTCTTCCTCATAGTGGCAGGCGATAATTCATGGTGTCACCACTTTGAGCCGAGCAGCAAAAGAGAGAGCATGCAATGGAAGCATGCTGGATAACCAAAAGCCAAAAAATTCAAGTTACAGGTTTCCGCTGGTAAGGTTATGCTGAGCACATTTTTTTTTACCATAAAGGGCTATTGTTGGCCGACTTTAAAGAACCTGGTGTCAACATCAACTCTACCCACTACTTGCAAACACTAGACAAGCTGCAAAAAGCAATCAAGAATAAACGACCCGGCATGCTTTCTCGCAGTGTGATTTTGTTGCATGATAATGCCCATCCACATGTTGCAAAGATTGTGCAGGAAGCATTAGCTTGGAAGAAGTGGAAAAGTCTGTAACATCCAGCCCATAGTCCTGATTTGTCACCATGTGATTTTCATTTGTTCGGACCTCTAAAAAATGCTCTCATGAGGCAACGATTTCACACAGATGCAGACGTAATGACCGCGGTAAACACTTAGTTCAGTGAGCAACCACAATCCTTTTTTGCGGACGGCATTTGCCGCCTACCTAAGCAATGGGATGCTTGCCTGAATGACTACAGCGACTTCTTCTGACCAACCCATGGTGCATAATTCATTCAAAATGAATGCTTTGTTTAATTCTACCACACCTGTTAATGTTTCTTTCATGCTTTTGTAATAAAGGGTTTCAAATGAACGTCCCTAATAGTAACAATAGAACAATATAAATTGTAGCAATAACAGCAGCAGCAGTTGTAGTAACTGTCACGGGATACTGTGAGTTAATGATTCCCTGATAACCTAGTAAGAGTAAAGGCAATATAGGAGACGGGTTAACACTCGAGTCGTTCAATCTGAGAGAAGGATAAATGGAAGGTTAGTGACCGAATATCAGAGACAGGTGTTCGCAGAGTTCATTGCCTGACGATCGGATCGTACGGACACGGGAACCGGGGAGATCGCGGTGGGGAAAAATGAACGGAGGAAGCGATCAACGGGTTCGGATGCTTTGAAGTATTAGCGAAGGGGAACCAGGGAAACAGCGTAACCACGGAACGAAACGAGCAACTGGCCACTACGTGATTTCACCGCCGTTTGATGTACAGGATACGTCAAGAGACGAGTGTTGAGGTATGAACATCAAACAATAACGGAAGAACGGGAGGCCCACTATAAATAGTAGAGACTGGGTTTTCTGTTTAGTGCGTGTTCCAAACTGGGCTGAATTATCTATGCATCCTGAGTGGGGAAAGAAATACACGTCCCTAATGGTTGAAAGAATATGGGATATTAGTGTTTTATTCGCTAGTGTATTTCAATTCCAGGATGATAAGTGAATATATAAGGTATTATATCCTTGGCGTAATAGTTTAAGTATAGGGAAATAGATGTGTGTGCATAGCGTTTACCATTGCTTTCTATTAGTGAATAGTTTAGACTTTGGTGAATTCATATGTCTTATGTCGGTGTATCCTTCGAAAGCCTTTTCATTACGGCTGGAGAAGGACACTTACATAAGTAGTATTAAGTGGCAGACGCATATCACGTGATTTACTTTACATCTCACAGGTTCCAGTTCTCATACTGACATATCAGAGAAGATAGACACATAAGTCTTGTGTACAGAAAAAGCTTTGTTGATAAACTCAAGGCATTTCATTTGAGGGGAGATCAAATACCTCAATAAACCAAGGACGAACATAGACAAGGTCAAATAGGGAGAGGAAACAAAAGATTGCCTTCAATGAACTTTGAAAAAGAAGCAAAGGATATCCAGATAACCAAAGTAACAATGAAAAAGGAAGATAATCTGGCGGAAAGCAAAACCAAATAAAACTACATACGTTTATACTGTAGACTCATAGTGAAGAACCAATAGACAAGTCAGAACAGTGCTAGTCGTTAGAGACAATAGGCAGGACTGTGGTAATGTGGTTTTTCAGGTGTTGGATTATTAATTTCATGAAACAGACTCTGGCGAAGTCATAGACTTACTGGAATATTATTACTTTACGGTGATCCAGTGGTGAACAGTTTTGTTTCGTTCAATAACGGATTTACCTTCAGACTCAAGCCTACGGAACATCCAGGGTGAGACCTGTCCTGTTTTATGTGATGTCCTGTGGTTTGGCCGATTGAATGGGCGAGAGGTGATACCAAGACTAGACATTCCGAGTTCATTCTTGCACCAACAATAGAATACACTACCTACTACACCTACAGTCCATACATACACCAGACATAGTTTTTATTAATAAATATTTTATTATTGTTGAAGGAAACTGTTGTCGGAGTATATGATGGAGGAATAATAGAGAGAGAGAAAGGAATAGATATATGGAAGGGAAGACAGAAGGGAGGAGTGTAGACAGAAGTCAGTCAATAATCCCAAAGAAGAAGAAGTAATAAGGTGTGCTTGTTCATTCCACGTTCCTCCCGGGAAAACAAGTCACATAAAATGGTGGAGCGAGCGGGGTAATACATTATACCTACATTAAAGGACAGGCATAACAGGGAGTATGCATAGAGGGGTACCTGCATATTGGCACAGGCATAGCGGAGTACCTGCATGTTGGGACATACTTATTGGAATATAAATAAGTATACATTGATGACTTGTAATGGAAGGACGTCCATTGGGTATATGGTGCCATTTCATTTAGGTTAGAGACATTACATTAATGTTGGGGACCTTACAGTGAGAAAGATTCGGACAGGGTGATTGTGGATAGGTGTTCAAACACAGTACTTACCTGTTCACACTTTCACACATCTACATAAGTCTGTATCCTATATCTTCTCGTGAGGTTGTGAGAGTAGTTGTGGTGTACTGTGTGATGTCATATATAACATATAGATATTGACATATATATATTTATGTGAGATAAGTAGTACGTACTTACTGCCTTAGGGTCTCTTTACTCAACCTGCTGACTTACCTTCAGTTACTATGGCCACTCTTAAACTAACTACAGCAGAACTTAGGGCCAACGGGGAAGAAATTGGGTTATCTGGTTCGGCCCTAACGGATTACGTACAGGAGAGAGAGAGGGAAATTCGTCAAGCAGAAAGAGAAGATCGAAAGGTCGAGTTGGAATTGAAACGCATGGAAATGGAACAGACCAACAAGCGGTTGGACGCGGAAGAGGCCAACGAGATACGGGAACATGAATACTGCATGCGAGAGCTAGAACTCAAGACACAAACTAAGGGGGAAATAGATGCAGCAGAAGGAAGTTCATCTTCACCTGGGGCAACCAACATGAGTGGATCTAGCTACCATGCAATGAAGTTTCCCTTAGCTGTTTATGATGAGTCTAAAGAAAAATTTGACAACTTTGCGAATCGCTTTGAGGCAATGGCAGTTGCTATGGGACTGGATAGAAGCAGATGGGCTCTTAAATTATCCCAGGCCTTACGAGGTTCGGGATACGAGGTTTATACACGCCTACCACCAGGACATGAAAATCATTATGAGGAATTAAAAGCCGCTTTGATGAAGCATTATGAAGTCACAGCACAAACATATCGGAAGAAGTTTAGATCGTCTAGACGAGAGCCGGGAGAGCTATTCGCCGCATACAGTCTGAGACTGAAATCATATCTCCAGAAATGGATGGACTTGGCAGAGTTCAAGCGGGACTATGAAAGTCTGGAAGAGATGATGATAGTCGGCCAGATGCGAAAGCAAATGTCGAAACCTCTCAGAACATTCTTGGGAGAGCAAGGGGCGGAACGGATTGATGTTGTGACTAAGCTGGCGGAACGATTCATAGAAGTACATGAGGAGACTGCGGAACTAAGTACACAAACAAAAAGTCAGGAGAAACAAGACCAAAAGAAATCTAAGAACTGGAAAGAAAAAAAAGTGGAACCTTATATGAAGCCGTCAACGGAGAGTTCCGAAAAGGTGAAGGAAGGAAACAAGAGCACCTCGAATTCTCCAGCAAAACGACCGTGGTATGAGAAGTGGTGTTCGATATGCGAGTCGCCCTCTCACAACACAAAAGACTGCAGATCGAAACCGAAAAGTACTCACTTCGCAGCATGCCAAGTGACTCCTAAGAAGGTAATCACCGACAAGGCTGAGGTCGGCGAAGAAGCTCTAAACAAAGGGAGCACACGGAAACCTGGGAAGGGAAAAGGGTGCACACACGGCAGGTCGAAAGCACCTAATACTGTCGACTGCAAAGGCAAGGAAAAAGACGGCGACGTTATAAAACACCTCGAGGAACTAAAGGAAGAATACCGGGAAAAGGTCGAGGAAGTGGAAGACACTCAGGACCCAGGGAGACCCACGGTGGTGGAGTTGATTGAGGTGAATGGCCAACAAGTTCAATGTTTATACGATACTGGCCTGGATGGGGAAGCTGTAATTTCCGCGGATCTGGTATATCCAGAACAACTCACAGGGGAGACCATGGATATACAGCCTGCGACAAAGAGTGCTGTGGCCATGAAGTTACCCATTGCTCAGGTGGAGATTCGGTCAAGATACGTCACCGGCACAATCAAGGCCGCTGTATTGACTGATCCCATATTTCCCGTCATCCTCGGTTGTTGATATGTCTTTTTGGGAATGCCCAAGGAACCAATCCACATGGGAGCTATACAGACACGCTCTCAGAAGGAAACGGATCAGGCAGAGACAAGGATTTCAAACCCAATGCCAGGGGAGTTACGAACTGCCCAGGGTGAGGATGATACGTTGCGTCCTTGCTACAAAAAGCTGCAGAAAAGTGCTGTCCCCCCCCCCCCCCAAACGAGGACAGTACTACATGAAGAATCGGCTACTCTACCTGAGAGCCGGAAGGGGAGACAACTTACACGGTCAGTTGGTAGTCCCGAAAGCCTACCGTTCCCAAATTCTTCAGATGGGGCATACCATTTCGTTCAGCGGACACATGGGTATGGCCGCAACCATGCAGCGGATTTCCTGCCACTATTATTGGCCAGGATTGTCTGGAGATGTACGTCGGTATGTAAAATCATGCCCTGAGTGCCAGAGGGTGGCACCGAAACACTGGACAGCACCGGTGGTGTTGGGGGAAATGCCCATTATGAACTCTCCTTTCGAGAGGGTAGCCATCAACATCGTGGGTCCTCTCCCTAGGACTAAGAAGAGGAACATGTATATCCTCACAATGGTGGATTGCTGTTCAATGTGGAGTGAAGCCATACCATTGCCAACCATTGACTCGAAACGAGTGGCTGATGCATTGATGGAAGTTTTTACTAGATTAGGCTTCCCTAATCAGATTCTGACAGATAATGGGTCACAGTTTTGTGGGAAACTCATGGAGGAGATTTTCGGGGTGTTCCACTCAAACCATATCCATACCAGTCCTTACCACCCTCAAGCTAATGGACAAGTAGAGCGTTTCAACGGCACGTTGATGACAATGCTCAGGAAACTAGCCCAGGAAAAACCTGATAGGTGGGATGAATACATCCCGGCAGCCCTTTTTGCCTATAGGGAAGTGCCACATGGCTCAACAGGAGTACCGCCAGCGACTCTACTGTTTGGTCGACCAATCAAAGGACCCTTGGAAGCTTTGCTGAGGAGTTGGACGGAGGAAGGGACGGCAGAAGAAGTGATTTCCTCGTACAAATACATGGAGGAATTGAAGGAAAAACTTCACACGGGCTGGGCTCTGGCGACTCGAAACTTGAGAAAAGCCAGAAAGAGACATGCGGAGTACTACAACCGTAGGTCTAGAGACAGAGAGCTGGAGGTGGGAGACAAAGTCTTGTTGCTACTCCCAACGGGGACCAACAAACTGGAGATAGGATGGCAGGGACCTTTTCCCGTGGAAAGGAAGGTATCCAGAACCAACTATCAAATCCAGATCCGGGGAAAGTCAAAGATTTTTCATATTAATCTCTTGAGGAAATATGAAGAAAGAACCGGTGAAGGAGCAGCCCATCTCATGGCAATGGCGGTAGCAGTGGAGACTGAAACCGGACCAGACGAGGGCAGGGAATACCCTCTAGTGCACCAGGAAACTTATCGGGAAGTACAGGTGAACCCTGAGCTGAATCTCCAGGAGAGGGAAAAGATTGCCCAGGTTCTCAAATCCCATAAGCAAATCCTGACGGATAAACCAGGACGGACGGAGCTGGTCGAGTTCGAGATGACCTTAACCACGCAAGATCCGGTCCGCCAAAAAGTTTACCCAGTGCCATTTTCTAAAGAGAAGGCTTTGGAGGAGGAGATACAGAAACTGTTGGAGGATGATGTGATTGCGACATCTACACCCCCATATAATGCCGGAGTGGTGTTGTTACGTAAACCAAGTGGAGAACACAGGTTGTGTATTGACTATAGACTCTTGAATAGTCACACCCAGTTTCAGGTGGAACCTTTGCCGAATCCAACCCAGTTATTCGCCAGGCTCCATAAGGCTAAGTACTTCTCTAAAGTGGATCTGAGTAGGGGTTATTATCAGATCCCGGTCAAACCGGGGGTTCGACCTTTGCTAGCTTTCAGTACACCCAGTGGACACTATGAGTTCAACGTCATGCCTTTTGGACTCAGCAATGCGCCTAGTGTATTTACTCGCATGATGAGAGCTTTGTTAGATCCTCTACGTGATCCGTCCATTATCTCATTCATGGATGATATACTGATTGCTAGTGACAGCTTAGATGACCAGTTGGGGTCGTTGGAGAGAGTTTTCAACAGGCTTCGGGAAGCAGGGCTTACCGCGCGCCCAACCAAGTGCATGATTGGTTACCAAACTCTGGAATTTCTAGGTCACACTATCACTCCAGGAAAAATTGTCCCGGAGGAGAAGAATCTGGAAAAAGTACGACGAGCTCCAAGACCTAAAACTAAGAAAGATCTAAGATCCTTTCTATCGTTGTGTGGGTTTGATCAGAAGTTCATCCCACATTTTAGCGAACTGGGAAATCCATTAACGGAAACCTTGAAAAAGGGACTCCCAGATACAATTATATGGACTTCAGAATGTGAAGGGGCTTACAGTCACTTAAAGGAGGCGTTGGTGAACAAGCCAGTTCTACAACTCCCAGACCTTTCAAAGCCCTTTGTGCTAAGAACAGATGCGAGTGGGATCGGAATTGGAGCAGCCTTGTTACAAGAAGGGATAGAAGACGCTTCGGTGTTGAAACCGGTAGCCTATGCCAGTAAGAAACTTTTACCCGCGGAAAAGAATTACTCTACCATGGAAAGAGAATGCTTGTCACTCATGTGGGCCGTACAGAAATTTCAACCTTACTTGTATGGAGTACAGTTTAGGGTACAGTCAGATCATCAACCCTTGATGTTCCTAGCTACTTCACAGAAGCTCAACGCCCGGTTGATGCGATGGTCGTTGTTACTACAACCGTACAACTTCACAGTGGAATACATCCCTGGTAAGGAGAATGTAGGAGCAGATTTCTTATCTAGACATCCAATTCCAGAGGAAGAGGAATAGGTTGGAGGATCATAGGAATCAAACCTACAGTGAGGAAGAGGCGACGCGGTCAACTCTCTTAAGAGGGGGCCTAAGTCACGGGATACTGTGAGTTAATGATTCCCTGATAACCTAGTAAGAGTAACGGCAATATAGGAGACGGGTTAACACTCGAGTCGTTAAATCTGAGAGAAAGATAAATGGAAGGTTAGTGACCGAATATCAGAGACAGGTGTTCGCAGAGTTCATTGCCTGACGATCGGATCGTACGGACACGGGAACCGGGGAGATCGCGGTGGGGAAAAATGAACGGAGGAAGCGATCAACGGGTTCGGATGCTTTGAAGTATTAGCGAAGGGGAACCAGGGAAACAGCGTAACCACGGAACGAAACGAGCAACTGGCCACTACGTGATTTCACCGCCGTTTGATGTACAGGATACGTCAAGAGACGAGTGTTGAGGTATGAACATCAAACAATAACGGAAGAACGGGAGGCCCACTATAAATAGTAGAGACTGGGTTTTCTGTTTAGTGCGTGTTCCAAACTGGGCTGAATTATCTATGCATCCTGAGTGGGGAAAGAAATACACGTCCCTAATGGTTGAAAGAATATGGGATATTAGTGTTTTATTCGCTAGTGTATTTCAATTCCAGGATGATAAGTGAATATATAAGGTATTATATCCTTGGCGTAATAGTTTAAGTATAGGGAAATAGATGTGTGTGCATAGCGTTTACCATTGCTTTCTATTAGTGAATAGTTTAGACTTTGGGGAATTCATATGTCTTATGTCGGTGTATCCTTCGAAAGCCTTTTCATTACGGCTGGAGAAGGACACTTACATAAGTAGTATTAAGTGGCAGACGCATATCACGTGATTTACTTTACATCTCACAGGTTCCAGTTCTCATACTGACATATCAGAGAAGATAGACACATAAGTCTTGTGTACAGAAAAAGCTTTGTTGATAAACTCAAGGCATTTCATTTGAGGGGAGATCAAATACCTCAATAAACCAAGGACGAACATAGACAAGGTCAAATAGGGAGAGGAAACAAAAGATTGCCTTCAATGAACTTTGAAAAAGAAGCAAAGGATATCCAGATAACCAAAGTAACAATTAAAAAGGAAGATAATCTGGCGGAAAGCAAAACCAAATAAAACTACATACGTTTATACTGTAGACTCATAGTGAAGAACCAATAGACAAGTCAGAACAGTGCTAGTCGTTAGAGACAATAGGCAGGTCTGTGGTAATGTGGTTTTTCAGGTGTTGGATTATTAATTTCATGAAACAGACTCTGGCGAAGTCATAGACTTACTGGAATATTATTACTTTACGGTGATCCAGTGGTGAACAGTTTTGTTTCGTTCAATAACGGATTTACCTTCAGACTCAAGCCTACGGAACATCCAGGGTGAGACCTGTCCTGTTTTATGTGATGTCCTGTGGTTTGGCCGATTGAATGGGCGAGAGGTGATACCAAGACTAGTCATTCCGAGTTCATTCTTGCACCAACAATAGAATACACTACCTACTACACCTACACAGTCCATACATACACCAGACATAGTTTTTATTAATAAATATTTTATTATTGTTGAAGGAAACTGTTGTCGGAGTATGTGATGGAGGAATAATAG
>OY992883.1:10265397-10437897 GCA_963921405.1 Cepaea hortensis | reverse complement strand
TACCAATTTGTCACTGCAATCATTAATGCACCAATTTGTCTCTATAATCATTAATGTACCAGTTTGTCTTTATATGTACTAGTTTGTCTCTATACTGTAACAGTTTGTCTTTATGTGTAACAGTTTGTCTCTATATGTATCTTTTTATCTCTATAGTGTACCAGTTTGTCTCTGTATCATAACATTTATATCTATACATCACAAGGGTTTCTTCACCAATACAAGAGATCTCAGTGGTGAGATGTTCAGGCTGTTTGCCTTACACTTGGAAGGAAAAGGGTTCGTTTTCATACCCCATCATATGGTTTGTGAGTGAAATTTTTTCGTGGACACCAGGGGGTCGTCACAGGAGCAACAGAGTTTGTGCTTTGTGCGACACTTTAGCCAGGTGGTTTGCCGGCTGCGGAGAGAGACCTGGCTAAATGAGGTAAAACCCAGTGCAATGGAGATGATATCTTGCCTTTTAACCCCTTTTTTCATCATGGGAGATTTTGCATGGTGAGACAACGTTAAATAAATAATACAATCAGGCACCTGCACTCAGCTCACATATGAGGAGACACTTTAAATGACAACAACACTGACCTCACATGTGATATGACTAAATAATACAAGACACCATCTCTAACCTCACATATGCTTGCTTGTGTTCGTTGGCTTGAGCTCCAACGCAAAGTCCTGTATGTCGGATGAAGGCATCCTGTTGTCCAGCATCAGTGTGATGTCATACAAGACCTGAGGTTTGCGTGAGTATCCGTTGTCCCATGTCTGGCTTATTGGTGTGCAGACTGGTGGTTCCTCGCCATACAGGCAGACACTCTCCGACTTCGGAGGAATCTGCGATCCTACTGACTTTAGCCAGGACCCCGAAGGGACTGTTGCCCAGGACGCTCGACGAGGACACGTCAATAGGTCTTGGCCAGTATATAACCCGGCCCTGGTGCCTTGGAAACACTTCTGCGTCCCACCTCACATACGATAATCATCTCTAACCTCATGTAATGAGACTAAACAAATACAATAAGTAATCACTCACCTCACATGTGAGAGGGCACTGTTCACAAAACAACTCCAACTTTATATCGCCCACGTCCGTGTGAAGCGTAACTGCCTGAAAAGTTCACAATTAAAACCAAAATGAAATACTTCACCATCCAGTCACAAAGTATTGTGATAATAACCATACCTTTCTTATGCATTAAGCTTGATACTGTCATGAAATTTCTCGAACTTTTAAAACATCATAGTGGCCTCGATGTACCAGACGAAGATGACAACATGAAGTTGAATGATTCCTCAGACATCTGAGGCACTTGTAATTTTCATCCCCAAGTCAAGGACGAGAAATCAATATTTTAGTCCAACTGTCTAGTTTAGGTGTTTAATCCGCTACCTCGGCATCAGCACACCAGATATATTTAAGAATGAGAGCTCCTGTCTATTCGACCATGTCAACCTCTGTTTACAATATCTAATTTATGACATGCTGAATTTATTTTTGATATAATAATAAGGTACTATTATTTTGACGGAATTAAAGTTGCGATATAATAATTAGCTATTTTTTATTTTGTTTTAAGGAATAAGTTCAATAATGGTTTCATTTTCAAGTATTATTAATAATTAATTAACATTGATTAATAACCAGAAGTTGAAAGTTGGTTTGTCTTCTCGTTTATTCATTGCCCACATTTCTGCACCATACAATAGGGAAGAGAATATATGACTCTTGATCAGTCAATCAAAAGTTGTAATTTGTAAATTAGTTTGAGTTGCATTGAGCTAACTCACGAACTGACATCATTGCACTCCGGACATTCCCATAAGCACTCAGTCTTCATCTTCAACAGCCAGCGAAGAGTTCCAAAACTAAATGTAACTTAGTTTATAACCTTGTAATAAATATATTGCTGAAGCTGTGGTTTATGAGTTAGTAAAGAAGTTTCACAATTCTCCAAGATACCAAGTCAAGTGTTCTAAACCAGCAGCAGGCGTTGTGAAAACATACTGCCATGTGTTGATGTTTGATGGTTTGCTTTGAATGCAGGTCGTTCAGATTGAGATTTCAATGGCAAACTACTGAAAGTAACAATTTCCTGGTAACTCACAAACAGCCAACAGAAATGTTTGATGCGATTTCGACGTCCTGTTATTGATATGCAATTAAAGTTAATAAACTATTATTCAAAATGTTGCGTAATAAATGTATTATTTTATTTTTAAATTGCGACGCCCCGGCAGTGGAGTGGACTTTTCCGGGACAAAATAAAACTTATTTTCAATAATCTTTAGACAAGATGATCAGATTAAAACCTATACCACAAATTCAAGAAGCTCACCATGATCTCCCTCAAATCTGTGTCTAATATTTGCCTCTATAGTAAACAACTGACAGAAACTTGTGAATCTACATTCGTCGAAAAGACGTCGCCATGTTGTAGTCTGCTGAAAATAACTTTGTGAGTGGTTTCCCTTGGTTTAGGCGGTGTAAGAAACAAATCACCGCTGTGTTTCTGGGGCCCACAATGGAGGCAAAGATTCGATTGTAACACTACCCTTACCGGGTTCAACCTCAAAGAGAAGTTAAATTAGGGTCTATCCTTGGCTCAGATTATTAATCCCGGGACTGAGTCAGCCATAAATAGGATATTAATTTGAAGGTGATCTACGATGGTGACGTGATATTCTAGTGTGATAATTTGGTCGCGTCTAGCGCGTGCCGCGTGGTCTAGTGGTTACACACCCGCCTCACACACCAATGACCCGGGGTTCGATCCCAGGTCCAGGATATGCACTACAGACGAGCTCAGACGAGAGCGAAACTCGAGTCTAGTGCTTCCAATCTGACGTGGACAAGGCCTTAGGTTCGTACCAGAATACGATCAGCGTTGCCAGTAGTGAGTGGGTTGTGTTCAATCTTTAAACCTCAAATCCCGAAACAACCAAATAAATCAACACTTATCGGTGGTAAGAGATGATTAAGAAGGGTTGGCGTGCAACTGGTTATCTCATCTCGCAGAAAACTAGCAGCCCAAACTAAATAATTATGAACAAAGCTTCATAGGGCTTGCAGTGCGTTGGATTTAGGGCCTATGCGCCGTTAAGAGATGAAATGCATAACAAGCCGAAAGGGAATAGAATAAAAAACAAATTAGAATTTCAGTTGGCACGCAGAGGTGTTTCCAAGGCACCAGGGCCAGGTTCTATACTGGCCAAGACCTACTAACACGTCCTAGCCGTGCGTCCTGGACAATAGGTCCCTTCGGGGTCCTGGCTAACGTAGTAGGATCGCTGATTCTTCCGAAGTCGGAGAGTATCTGCCTGCACGGCAAGGAACCACCAGTCTGCACACCAATAAGCCAGACATGGGACAACGGATACTCACGCAAACCTCAGTCCGGTATGACATCACACTGATGATGGACAACAGGATGTCTTCATCCGACATACAGGACTTCACGCTGGAGTTCACAGCCAGCGAAAGCAAGCAAGAATTTCCGTTGATATCGTGGCAAATTTTGTTTTGCTCTCGATCGCTTTGAACGCAAGTGTAATCCTGTATGGACTACACGTGCTACGGATTTTTGCGCGTGGAATAGCTTTCCCTATTATCATTATCAGTGTCTCTCACTATCAGGCGAACCCACTCCGACTTCAAAGGTACTTGTAATTTACGTCCCCAAATCAAGGATGAGAAGTCAACATATAAGTCCAGCTGATCGGTGTAGGGGTTGAACCCGCTACCCCGCCATTAGCACACTATCAGCAGCACATCGTTGCTAGTGAACAGGTGCATATTATCATCTTACACAAACAAATGACCATACAACACCAGAAAGCACGCTGGAGATCGAACCTGTCATTCTCAGTGACACACAGGCTTCAATCAACAACTGATGATGGTATTACAGCTGCTGCTACTACTACTACTACTTTTAATACTACTGCGGCTGGTACTATTACTACTACTACTACTAACTACTATTGCTACTACTACTACTAACTACTATTGCTACTACTACTACTACTACTACTACAACTACTATTACTACTTCTAAAACTACTGCTGCTACTAATACTTCTACTGCTTCTACTATTATTACTACTGTTGCTGCTACTACTACTACTTCTAATACTACTGCGGCTGCTACTATTACTTCTACTACTACTACTACTATTACTTCCACTACTACTACTACTACTGTTGCTGCCATTACTACCACTACTCTTTCACTCATTCATTCATTTAGTAGCATGTCCTTTGCAGAACCTCGCTCCTATAGCAACCTTCCGGAAAACCTCTCGATCATAAGCAAGATGTCCCGCGTCCGATACACCCATATGGAGATCATCCGCCACATCCTGCACCCATCTCCTCTGTGGCGTTCCGCATCCTCTCTTCCCAGGCATATACCCCTCCAATATTGTTCTCTCCAAACTTTCGTGGCGTTTCAAGTGACCAAAATATTTAACTTGTCTTTGTTTTATCAATATCATACTACCACTGCTGCTACTACTAATATTGTTGCTGCTGCTACTACCACTAGTAGTAGTAGAAGTAGTATTATTTCAGCCTCTACTACTACTACTACTACTACTACAACTACTACTACTACTACTACTACTACTACTACTACTACTCACTCGCCCCTTGCCGTCTCAACAGGCGATATCAAAACGGCATAATAACTACAACCCATGGCGGTAGCGAATGTGACTCTCATAAGGCCAGTTCGCGCTGTAAATGTCCGTCCGCGGTGGATGCGTGTGAACACATAGTCATTTTCACCATCATGCACAATCTTACGTCTCACACGCTCGGTGTGTGACTTATCTGCAATCATTTTCTCCTACTACTACAACTACTACTACTACTACTACTACTACTACTACTATCCATTCTTCTGGTTTGGAACACGCGAACTTTGACCTCCAGCCAGCTGGTCACAGAAATGTTTCCCCCATTCAAGTAGCATATAGCTTTCTTTAACTAGAGAACAAAGATACACAGACAAGTAGGTCATACTTAGATCAAGCCACCGCATTCCACACTGCTAAGTTTCCTGTATCAACTTGTCGGCTTGGCCAGCCCAGCCAGTTGAAATATGAATGGAATTTGCAAACAATAAAATTTCACTTTCGCGCCAAGACGCTCTGCTAGCATCACATGTCCCCGGGCTGACGAATCGGCTGTTGCTCCTCCAGCCTCTGGTATGCAGACAACGTGGCTTCTCTATCAAATGACGCCGTTAGTTAGTTGTGTCTGCGCCCTGCCGCCATAGCAACACTTCACTAAGCGTGTTCGTTGTTTGAGTGTACCTGTTTTTTGTTTACTTGAGTGGGGAGCGTTGAAAAATGGCGCCAAATGATAGATTCTTAGCTGTGAAGTCTTAAGTCTCCATTGTGCCAGTTGATCCTCATTAAGTCTCAACATAAGCCGTTAAGTCTCCATTGTGCCAACTGATCATCATCATTATTTAGTGCCTTGGCGGCAGGCGTGGGCGATCATGCTTCTGCACATTTTGCGATCTTCAACGGCATGTATGAATTCGCGTGTTGACACCTTTCCCTGTCATGACACAAGACTCAGAATTTTGTCTAGCTGTTGTCCTCTATCTCTCCTTCCACAAATATTTCCAGTTGTGGCAACATGTTCCAGTTTTGTCTTCTCACAATGTGGCCAAAAAATGATGACTACCGCTTTCTGATGTGTGTGATAAGTTATATGTCTGTCTTAGCCTCTTGCTGATGTCTGTGATAGCTCGCCCGTTGTTTTAGACTCTGTCAATATGAATAAAATTTGGTGGAACTGCGGTAAAGCTGTGAAAATGTAAACAATATAAAATGACACAAAGTAGTGCAGCGTTACATAACAGAATTACGACACATACAGAACTTTGCGGCGACTAGCCTTCATCAGCAAACAAACATACACAAAAAACAACATACAGTCACGGAGAAGATCTCCTGTGGCTACATTAAGACGTGACGCCAGGACGAGAAGAATAAACAAATGAAAAAAATGAAAGCAATGAAGAGAAAATAGAAATTGGAAAACATTTTCCTACTTACCTCAGAATTCCGAGCTGTGTATTATATTGTTTACATTTTCACAGCTTTACTTCTTAAGGGTTATACACAGCTTGGAATTCTGAGGTAAGTAGGAAAATGTTTTCCAATTTCTATTTTCTCTTTATTGCTTTCATTTTTTCATCTTTTTAATCTTCTCGTCCTGTCGTCACGTCTTAATGTAGTCACAGGAGATCTTCGTGACTATATTTTGTGTATGTGATTGTTTGCAGATGAAAGCTAATCGCCGCAACGTTCTGTATGTGTCGTAAGTCTGTTATGTAAAGCTACACTACTTTTTGTCATTTTATATTGTTTAGACTCTTTCAAAACATTAAGATTACTTAATTTGGCTGTCCAGGGAATCTTGAGCACTCTTCTATAAAGACACTTCGCTGTAGCTTCTAAGAATTAATTTGCTTGTTGACTAACTGTCCGCGATTCTCAGCCATGTTAGAACTGGCTCTGTGCAACATGCAGTGGTTAGCATGGCCCGAAGGATCAATCAATCAATCAATCAATCAATCAATCAGGTGACTCTCCACAATGAAGGTTGGCTGCATTGGATCTGTCATTGCTTTCTTTCTAGGCAGTGACCATTCAGCTCGGTAACCGTTGCCATTCATGCTATAAATACACCGCCGCGAACAGATTAATAACAATTACCCCCTATGGACAACAATCACCTTCACATTAAGAATACTGTGAGGGTAAAACCGTCGGCAGCTGCTATTTTCCGCTGACTCAGACACATGATTATTAATCTGAGCCAGGTATGGACTGTAATATAACTTCTCTTTGAGGTTGGACGGGGTAGAGGGTAATGATAGAATCGAAACCGTCGCGAACAGGTTCAACAGCTCAAGAAACAGACCAAGAAAGAAACTGTCCAAACAGACGACATCAACAGCAAGACCCAGCCAGAAAATGAAGCAAAAGAACTGGAGAAAGAAACAGAAAATGAACACGAAAGCTACCAAGAAACAACGGCAACCAGGAGAAGATGCTGCTCTCCACCAAGGACGAGAGTGGAAGACGTAGACCACGAAGATTTAACGACAGACCAAAACAGGAGAAAGATCGGTGGACTCATTGTCGTATGAACTACCGATGAATCACTTCCTGAAGAAGAAATAAAGTACCCCATGCGACTGTAGGGGTTGAGGAGTCTATCAACAGCCCTACAAGTGCGCCAATGTAACCATGCATGAACAGCAGCAACCAAGGAGAAATTAACACCAATCCGGAAACGCATAGAAACCAGGAAGCGAAACACGCAGCTCTATTTCCGCAAGGATAAATAAACACCATAATAGGGCCCCAGTTATAACACATCAACAGACTGACAGTTGAAAGGGGCCCAAACATGTTTTGTTTTCACATCAAGACTACAATCAACATCTGACGGTTGCTCGCAAGAGTAACCCATCACTTGTCCCACTTGGTTTGTTACATGAATTCTTCGCCTTGCCCAATGGTGTCCCGTAGTCTAGAGAAAAGAAGGCGGTACCTTACTTCGCCTTTTATGAGGGATTTTCCCCAGGACATGCTGGCGATGTGGGAAACATCAGGCGGACAGATTGGATGGTTCTGAACCACTTGGTGTGGTACTGGTGCATGATAAGACAGATGTGGTTGCAGCCGTTTGGAATCGTATGTATAGTACAGAAGGACAGATAGACCACTACGTCAGTGAGTAGGATTAGGTGGCTGCGTGGTCTCGAAGTATGGTGTCTGCCTCGAGTGCTGGACGTCCCGGGATTTTTTTTTCACGTGGACTTCTAGTAACAAAATTTCCCCATGTCTCTGGGTAGTGAGATCGGACGCCCGTGTGTATTGTTGCGCACGTAAAAAATCCCTTGGCAGTTGGAAATCTAAAAATAGTAGCCTAACGGCGCTGCCCGGGCAAAATTTCGAGTTAAAAATCTACCCAAGTATTTCAGGATCCGCGCCGGTGCTGCGGAGTTCGTGCACTGAGCTGAGATTTTCCGGACTCAGGCTTGAGTTAGGAGGAGAACGGAGCACTTATGAGTTACACCCGTGTGCCGTGATGTTGATCCGTCGACTAAACTAAACCAGATAGATCATCACAACTTAGAGAGAATGGTGCTGCAGGGAATGGCCTAAGGATCTGGCCGCTGCTCACATCTCCGAGGAAAGGCCAGACGGGAACATAATCAGGCTGCTACTTTTATCATCAATGTTGAGACTCTTCGCTGGCTGTTGCAGACTAGGACGGAACATGTATGGGAAGTCCCGAATGCTGTAAATGTAATGTCGGTTCTTGACTCGACTCGGCTGATAAGAGATACCTATATAAGTAACCGTTTTTATACTCTCGGATAACATTAAATTGTGTTTAACCGTTAGAATATTAATTTTTATGATTCACCAGTTCCCCGGGACACAGGGTCTGCATTGAACAACTTAAAAATCTGTTGAGGACGTGTGATCAACCTAGGCTTAACTCCAGCCATTCTGTATGTGCTGTGCTGATTTCATTATAAGTCTCTCCGTGCTGTGTTGGTTGCATCTGAAATGCCAACCAGGCATAAGCGAGTCAAAAGTTCAAAGGTCACATACCAGAGTCCAGATTTTGAAACGTGTCTAAGACAGTGAACCTTTTTTGGCCCATACCACCCTTTACCATATGTTCAGAACGTCACCCCCCCCCCCATTATAACCCCCCCCCCCTCCCCTCCCTTACATAAAATGGAAGCTAAATTTAATAACACATTCTAGAACAAGTCTAGACATCTACATAAAACGTGATTTGTGGGTCTACTTACGTTACAAAACGAATTTCATTAGGGCGAGATGTACAGAACCGTAAAATTAAGAGGGAAAAACAAGGTACTTCAATTTTAATTCACCGCAAACAACCGCAAACAAAGAAGAATCCCTTCGAGCCTCATTTGCATCGGTCCGGCAATCATTTTCCGGTTTAGTGTTCGGTGGATCGCTAGACCGATCGATGGATGTTTTTAAGTTTTTGGGCCCGTAGGGCCCTCACCGTCGACGACAGTGAGGGCCCTACGGGCCCAAAACTAAAAAAAACATCCATCGATCGGTCTAGCAGTCCACCGAACACTAAACCGGAAAATGATTGCCGGACCGATGCATATGAGGCTCGAAGGGATTCTTCTTTGTTGCGGTGAATTAAAATTGAAGTACCAAAAACAATATCAAGTAACTCGTTCTTGTATTAATGCGATCTTGAAATAATCTTAATTCCCCCCCCCCTCCCCCCACTGGAAACCCTAAAATTCCCACCGGGGGGGGGGGGAAATTCCCCATCGGTTGAGAACCACTGATCTAAGACGACTAGAGAAGAAGTGGACATATTGCGCTCCCTAATCAAATCCTGCCGGTCTCCCTGGTCTAGAGGTTACACGACTTTCTCCGTAATCCCGTATACTTTCGTGAATAACGTGACGTGTGCGAGAATCGGTAGCGGTTCTCTCCGCGTCAGTAACTTACGGGGTATGTGAGCCGGTCACTCAGAAAGCAATGGCAAACTACTGAGCGTAATCTTGCCAAGAAATCAACAATCAGCTGAAAGATGCTGATGTTGACAGCGATGTCCTGTAAAGGATATGCAAACAGAAACAAAAAAAACAAAAACAAAAAAAAAATCAAATCCTGAATTACTTCTTTCTGGTGTAGATGCTAGCGTAACAGAGGTTCTGGCCGACACTGGACTCCGAGGACAGGCCAGACAGACACATAATCAAACTGCTACTGGAACTCTTCGCTGGCTGTTCAAGATTTATTTTGCGCTCGCTCGCTTTGAACTCAAGCGTAGTTCATGCACACTATTCATAGCAGTAATGGACTGAATTTTGCGTGTGGATTAGCTTTCCCTATTAACAGTGTCTTTCGCCAACAGGCGAACTCACTCTGACTTCAGAGGTACTTGTAATTTACGTCCCCAGGTCAAGGACGACAGGTCAACATTTTAATCCAGCTGTCCGGTATAGCGGTTGAACTCATAACCTGGGCATCAGCACACCGGATGTTTAAGAACACGCGTTCTTATCCATCGACCATGCTGACCTCCGCTGTTGAAGATGAGGACGGGGCATGTGGGGGAATACCCTGAGTGCTGTGACGTCAGTTCTTGACTCAGCTCAGCTCAACTGGAGTATAGAGTTTAAGCCAGTTAACCGCTATTTTATATCCAGATCAGCCTGACCACATGTAAAATAATACTTGCAAACGTTTAAGGCAAACATCTGGTGGTCATTGTTCCGGTGAGAACTGGACACAACAGACTAAAATATCATCCTGCAGTTATAGACACATTTCAACAGACTAAAATATCATCTTGCAGTTATAGACACATTTCAAGCCAACGAAAGAAGAGACAGACTGGGTAGAACAGGTCAATTAAAATCAATCCTCATCGTTGGAGATAAGAATATATGACCATGTGGCAAGCAGGCAGGCAGACCGGTAGGTAGGTAGATAGGCAGGCGGTTAAGCAGTCAGGCAGGCAAGCGTATTAGTCACCTCACTACTAAGAATCCCATGTGTACGCTACGAGCGGTAAAAGCCATCGGCAGCTGGAGACAGTTAGACAAGGGCAGGTTGACAAAACCGCTGTCCTTGTCAAATGTCAACTGTAGAAAACGTACTATAGAATAATATTACAGCATGTTTACTCCTGTTATACGCTGAATGTGGGTGGGCCTCGTGGGCGTTATCGAGTTCGTGGGCTGAGATCTCATTGTGTGATCTCTGAAGGGAGGCTGGAACACTTTTGGTCGGGGGCAGGTTGCGTCTAAAAATATTTGTTGCCAGGATTTTTTTTTTTTCAAAGTTGCATATCCTTTACAGGGCGTTCCAGAATTTTACTGCCGTTGTCCGACTCCCATACGAACACGTTAAAACCAGTGAGGCACGGTCTGCTGCCAAATCGGTCATCGCTGTGTTTCGAACGCGGGTAAGCGGTATCACTAATAACATCCGCAACGCCATCGCCACGGAGTCGACTGGATACAAAGCTACTATAATAAAAAGTCATTAACCTGGTTATATTATATATATATATTTGCTAAACATTCATTTTTTCCCGCATATCCTATTTATAGGACATCGCTGTCAACACCAGCATTTTACCGCTGTTGTTGATTTCTTGGCAAGATTACGCTCAGTAGTTTGCCACTGCTTTCTGAGAGACCGGCTCACATGCCCACGTAAGTAACCAATTTTTTTTTTTTTTTTTAGCATATCCTTTACAGGACTTAGCTGTCAACACCAGCATCTTTCAGCTGTATGTTGATCTCTTGGCAAGATTACGCTCAGTAGTTTGCCATTGCTTTCTGAGCGGCCGGCTCAGTATCCCGCAAGTCACGAGCGGGGGTCGAACCGCCTCAGCTCTCGCTCCGCTACGAGACTCTGCGTGATAAACGGGATTACAGAGAGAAAGCGTTGTAACCCCACAGCCAGAGAGACCGGCATAAGTAACCAATGGACAGCCAAAATGAGCAATCTGGACATTCTGAGGGAGGTTAAGTCGCGAAGACAACTTATCACAAACATCAGAAAGAAGCTGTCATCATGTTTTGCCACATTATGAGAAGACAAAAAACTGGAAAATGGGGTGACATTTTTGAACAGAGAGCTAGAGAAAGACAGCGAGAGAAAATTTGAGTCATGGCACGGAAGAGAGTCAATACATGAATTGATCCATGACGTCGGAGATCCCAATTTGTTATAGAAACATGATCCCCACGCTAGCCGGTAAGGTCTTGGTGATGACTTTTTTCTGTTCTGTCTAATGTTTTTTTTTTAAAGGGGCACACTTCATCAGGGTCCCACAAGGGTTCATCTGCCATCACGCAAGCTACCACCATGGCCACTCAGCTATGGTAGTTGGGATCCGTGTGCAATGAACGCGAACCCATATAAAGCAACGCCAGCAATATTTCAGAACAACGTCCATGTTTTTGCCAAAGACAGATTTTGTTTTTGTCAAGATCTAGCAGAAGTGCTAACACAACAGGAAATTGCATATCTAATCAGTAAAGTGACGCAACGCCAACCACGAACCTGGGTATTGCCACGAGGTTTCCAAAAATAGCACAAGAATGTTCGTTTTTCGTGGTCCCCGTGCGTGTTAGTGTTCTGTATCTAGGCCAATATGGCTCTAGTGATCTAGTGTGTGCGTAAGTGTGAACCTGATCAATGTCAGCAACTTGAGTCGGTTCTTTGTGGCTAAATCTACTTTTAACTATGCTAAATATAGCCAAACAAGGTTCTTAATTTCTAAGAGATGTTTGATTCTATTTTTCGGGGTTAAAATGTAAAGAGAATTGTGCTCTGTTTGAATGATGTTTTCTTTCTATCGCTGTTTATTTAGGAAATTGCTTGGAGATAATGAAATGAGTGGAAATGCGGTAAAGCTGTGGAAATGTAAACAACATAAAATAATACTAAGTATTGCAGCTTTACAGAACAGAATTACAAAAAATACAAGAAATTGCGGCGACTAGCCTTCATCAGCAAACAAGTACATACACAAGACACAATATATAATCACAGAGAAGACCCTCCAGTGACTACATTAAGGCATAAGGACGGAATGAGAAGAATGCCAAAATGAAAATGTTAGAACAATGAAGAGAAAATGAAAATCTGAGAATAATATTTCGCTACGTATCTCAGAATCCCCGGCTATGATACTGTGTCCAAGAATGGAGTGTGGAGAGAATGGTGTTACGGGGAGTGACCGGACCATCTGTCAGACATTCAAAACTCCAAGGAAAGGTCAGACGGACACATAATCAAACTGCTACTGGTATTATGTAGTATTGGGACTCATCACTGGCTGTTGCAGCTTCGAATGAAGCACATATGGGAATGCCCCGAGTGCTGTGATATCGGCTCTGGACTAATCTCAACTCTTTATTTAGAAACCGCTGTGGCATAGTGTATAGAACGCTTGCCTGCCAAGATAGTGTCCAGGGTTCAATCCTCAACAGTGACACAACATATGTTGGTTGTATCCATCATGTCGTACATGTTGTATCTTCTAGTTCCTTCTCTATCAACTCTCCCCCCTTCCCATTATGACTTTGTGTGGATTCATCTGTCATTTGATGTGGCCACAGTTCCTGTACTTTCTCCTTGTTTCTTTCTTGTTTATATTCAGTTTTTCTAGAACTTTCTAGTTTGTCTTCTTGTTATATCCAAGACTCTCGTCTCTGTTAGATTTATGTATCTGTCATGTTTGGATGAGGGGACGCAGAGGTGTTTCCAAGGCACCAGGGCTAGGTTCTATACTGGCCAAGACCTATTGTCACGTCCTCGCCGAGCGTCCTGGGCAACAGGTCCCTTTGGGGTTCTGGCTAAAGTCAGAAGGATCGTTGATTCCTCCGAAGTCGGGGTGTGTCTGCCTGCACGGCAAGGAACCACCAGTCTGCACACCAATAAGCCAGATATGTATAACATCACACTGATGTTGGACAACAGGATGTCTTCATCCGACATACAGGACTTAACGCTGGAGTTCATAGCCAGCGAACGCAAGCAAGCAACAAGCAAGCATGTTTGGATGAGTAAGAAATAGACTGGTATAACTGTCATAGTGTGAATAAGATAGAAATAGACTGATATATCTGTCACTGTACGGATAAGATAGAAATAGATTGTTATATCTGTCACTGTACAGATAAGGTAGAAATAGATTGATATATCTTTCGCTGTACGGACAAGGTAGAAATAGATAGATATATCTGTCACTGTACGGACAAGGTAGAAATATATTCATATATCTGTCACTGTACAAACAAGGTAGTAGATTAATATATACGTCATTTTACGGACAAGGTAGAAATAGATTCATATATCTGTCACTGTCACGGACAGGGTAGAAATAGATTGATATACCTGTCACTATACGGATAAGGTATAAATAGATTGATATACCTGTCACTATACGGATAAGGTAGAAATAGATTGACACACCTGTCTTTGTATAGATCAGATGTTTCAATGTCTACTCTCGGCGTTTTGGAAAGCTATATGGTGCTAGCTTCGTATATTTTATAGACCAGTCGGGTGTATAAGGTCTAGTTTTATTTAAATATTCCTACCTCGATGTGAATTTATTGTAAACACGACCACTGGGCCCGCGGGGATATGTGTCAGCCAGTGCACTTTCGCGGCTCCCAACCATATTAAAAGTCGCTTAAAAGTCGGCAATGTCGACTTTATTGCACCGAGTTTTTTCCCCCGTATGGCTCAGTCTCTTTCTGCAGCGCGGGCTGCCGAAATTCTCGCACAAAGCACGAACTCCGTAGCTCCAGCCACGACCCTCAGGAGTCTCCGAAAAATTTCACTCGTGAACCGAAGGTCGCGGCCTGGAACAGAACCCCCAACTTTCAGAGCCCGAGTCAGACGGATTGACCACTTTGCAACGGAGACTCTCTCCCAACCATATTAATCATCATCATCACCATCTTCCTCTTTCGCCGTCAAGCGCCGTGGGGAGAATTTTTGACGTTCCAGCGTCCGATGGGTGACACTGGATAGTGGCACTCCAGATTATTATATTATGTCTTTTGATGACGTCAAAACATTTTCTTCTCGGCGTTCTCTTACTCTCGTAGCAGATCTTCTTAGATATAGCGTCAGTGCTGGTAATTGATGGTGTTGCATTCTAACGAGATGACCGAACTATTTGTTCTCCTGTCTGTCAATAAATGTGACACAAGGTGTTCATCCCACGTCTGTCTGATAACACCATTTCTTATTCGGCATCAGATAGTTAAGTTAGCAGCAGCAATATTAATACTGTGGCTGAATCTAGCCAAAAAAGTGGCCGTGTTTGGGCTGGTTGACCTAGATTCCCACAATTCACGCTAGAGTGAAGCCTACACTCACAGTTTATATTCAACGAAACACGTTTCCACGCGTCTAGCGTACACACACGACCTTCTAGCGGAAAATAACTGCCCTGGCAAGACGCCAACTGGATCAGCGTATCTCTTAACAAAAAATTCTTAACTGTATACGTCTGCACCTTTCTTTGGCCATATCCTGAATACGTGCGCGTCTTCTTTAACACCCTTTATAATCATTTTGTTTTGATCCGTTGTTTATTTGTTGTTATTGTCAAACTACATTTGTTTTGATCATTGTGTTTACTTAAAGCTGTTACAATAATATTTATAAATCTCTCAGTATTTCTTTTTCTATTTGATTTCTATTCTTGTTGCTTATGTGATTGTTTGTACGAACTACGTGCACCCGAGAGATTCCAACGTTTAATCTGCGCAAAGTGTGCACGGCCCTTCCTTGTTTCTCTTGTTTGTGAAAAGATTGCAATTATCTCTGGCAAGAAGTCGAGGAATAAAATTGCTGGATTTGTTACACAATATTTATATTAAATGATTTAGTGCTAAACAAAAAAATAGGTTTAGACCAAACCTGATACACAATCAAACGAACAAGTATTATAATTTGAATAACGAAGACACAAACAATAGATTGCACGATTTATTGCCTAGCATAATTTCGCTGCATCTCGTCAGGTTAAAAAGAAAGTTAGTTGCATATCTTCTACAGGACGTCGCAGTCAACAACAGAATTTGTTTTTTTTTTTGGTTTGTTTTGATGTTGTGATCTCTTGGCAAGTTTACGTTCAGTAGTTTGCCATTGCTTTATGAGTGGCCGGAACCCATACTATTTCGTAAAATATCAATAGTAAGTTGGTTAGTTACCTAGTTAAACGCTTAATTAATTATGTAATTAGCTAGCTTGTTAGTTAGTTAGTCAGTCAGTTCGTTAGTTAGTCAGTCAGTTTGTTAGTTAGTCATTTAGTTAGTTAGTTAATTAGTTAATTAATTAATTAGTTAGTTAGTTAGTCAGTCAGTCATTCAGTCAGTCAGTCAATCGGTTAGTAAGTTAGTTAGTTAGTTAGTTAGACAGTTAGTTAATTAGTTAGTTAGTGAGTCAGTCAATTAGTTAGTTAGTTAGTCAGTCAGTCAGTTAGTTAGTCAGTTAGTTAGTCAGTCAGTCAGTCAGTTAGTCAGTTTATTAGTTAGTCAGTTAGTTAGTTAGTTAGTTAGTTAGTTAGTTGATTTGTTAGTTAGTTAATTAGTCAGTCAGTCAGTTGGTTAATTAGTTAGTTATTTAGTTAGTTATTTAGTCAGTCAGTTAATTAGTTAGATAGTCAGTCAGTCAGTCACTCAGTTAGTTAGTTAGTTAGTTAGTTAGTTAGTTAGTTAGTTAGTTAGTCAGTCAATTAGTTAGTTAGTCAATCAGTCAGTTAGTTAATTAGATAATTAGCTAGTCAGTTAGTTTGTTTGCATATCTTTTTCAGGACATCGCTGTCAACATCAGCATCTTTCAGCTGATTGTTGATTTCTTGGCAGTATTACGCTCAGTAGTTTGCCATTGCTTTCTGAGCGGCCGGCTCAATACCCCGTAAGTTACCGACGCGATTCGAACCACTGCTGATTCTCACCGTCGTCATGTTACTTACGAGAGTATACGAGATTACGGAGAAAAGTCGCTAACCTCTAGGCCAGGAAGCCGGCAGTCAGTTAGTTGGTGAGTCAATTAGTTAGTTATAAGTTAGTTAGTCAGTTTGTCAGTTTGTCAGTCAGTCAGTTAGTTCTTCAGCCAGTTAGTCAGTTTATTAGTTAGTCAGTTAGTCAATTAGTTAGTTAGTTAGTTGGTTAGTTAGTTAGTCTGTCTGTTAGTTGGTTTATTATTTAGTTAGTTAGTTAGTCAGTCAGCCAGTCAGTTAGTTAGTCAGTGAGTTAATTAGTTAATCAGTTAGTCAGTTAATTAGTTAGTCAGTAAATCAGTCAGTCAGTCTGTTAGTTAGTTAGTAGTCAGTTAGTTAGTCAACTAGTTAGTTAGTTAGTTAGTAAGTTAATTAGTCAAGTCAGTCAGGCAGTCAATAAGTCAGTCAGTCAGTTAGTTAGTTGATTAATTAGTCATTTAGTTAGTTAGTCAGTCAGTCAGTCAGTTAGTTAGTTAGCTGTTGTTATGCTTGTTGTATGTACAACATTTCCCCACAACAAATACATATCATGCATCAATCCCCTTTGCGAAACTTTCACGTTGAAAGATGGCGGTCTCATTCACTGTCGTACACTGTTGGTCTTAAATATTATATTTTAGTTTACATTCAGAACATAAACAAATATAAAACACATATTTTCATGTATTTGGAGACTTGAACTGTAATTTTCAGATTGTTTACACATTAAACACACACACTTTAAGACGTTTCCATGACGGAGGAATCGCTGACTGCTTTTGTCCCGGCAGGTTGCTTCGGGCGTGACTGATGGGTTTTTCATGTAGAGAAATACACAATATTTGACAGTTTCTGAAGCAACACATGGAGATTTTGTAGTAAAACATATGAATAATTGTTGCTAGAACATCATGTTTGCAAATAAATTCAGATAAAATATGGGTTTGATGAGTATTGTCCTGCAAAAGTTACAAAATGGAACAGTTCGGTGAGCTGAAATGTGCAACTATGACTTGAGAAAACAATTAATTTTAGTATACAATTACAATTATTTACACAAAACAACACCGTATTATTAAGTAACGCTTAGTTTTAGTTATTTTAGAATGAAATATAACATAATATCTGACAGATTATATATTTAAAACCTATTTTTTATTACATAATCGGGACATTAAAAAAGGGTTGCTGGCGTGAAAGTGGGAAATAAATTGGATTACTATCATTAAATATGTGTAAAAGTTATAATCAAATGAAAGCTTATTTTCTTGTGGATAAGAAAATCAACAAGCGATGGTTGTTTGTGTGATGTATAAAGAGAAATTGATATTACAAACGCGGCATGTCGCACAGTTTTGACCCTTCAGTTCTGATAGCGGGCCTGCTGGAGGAGCAGCCGACCAGAGGTTTTCTCGGACGTCCGCGCAGGTTAACAAAACACGGGGCGCCGTGCCGTTCGTGGTATATTATTCTCCAGCTCGCTCGAGTCAGGATCTCACACCTCACAGTTACGGATTATTATCTACGCTATATATTTCATCATGTCTGACGCCGCTCCTGCTGCCCCAGCTGTTGCTACTACTCCAGCCAAAGCACCAAAGAAGAAGGCTGCATCCAGCAAGGCCAAGGCACCGGCTGCTCACCCACAGTACAAGGCTATGATTGCAGCCGCCGTCACCGCTTTGAAGGAACGTGGTGGCTCTTCTCGCCAGGCCATCTTGAAGTACATCATCGCCAACTACAAGGTGGGCGACAACCCAACTGCCATCAACGCTCGTCTCAAGGCCGCTCTAAAAGCCGGCGTTACAGCTGGAAGCCTGAAACAGTCCAAGGGAACCGGAGCTGCTGGCTCATTCAGACTTGGCGAGAAAGCTGAGAAAGCTCCCAAGGCCGATAAAGCAACCAAGGCTAAATCTCCCAAGAAGGCCACCAAGACCAAGAAGCCAGCTGCTGCCAAGAAGCCCAAATCACCAAAGAAAGTTAGTGCCAAGAAAACCACTGCAGCAAAGAAACCCAAATCGCCAAAGAAGGCCGCCGCAGCCAAGCCCAAGAAAGTCAAAACACCAACCAAGAAAGCCGCAGCAAAGCCCAAGGCAGCCAAGCCAAAAGTGGCCAAGAAGGTGAAGACTCCCAAGAAGGCAGCAGCAGCCAAGTAAACCTGACAGTTTTGTCTGTCGTATCTATCGGTCCTTTTCAGGGCCACCCCAGTATACAGGAGGAGTGATCTCTGCTGCAAATATAACCATTCGTTGATTCTTTATACTTCTCTTGAGCTATAACCATTTTCATTCGTTCTGTCTTCATCTCATCGTGCACCTTGCGGTGTCCAGGTGTGGCAACAGCGGGTGAGTGCCCGTTTATGGGCTTCATGTATCGAGATTCCCATGGACTCTGGTGTTCCCTCTGTCAATCGTTTACGTGGTCTGCCTTTTCTTTTGGTTCCAATTGGGCTGTTCACCATTGCTTACGGTAGTGCCCTATCGGTTGGTAGCCTAACTCAGTTTATACTTCTTTATGTGGTAGCCTAACGCACATTCTATACTTCTTTATGTGGTAGCCTAACTCACAATCTATACTTCTTTATGTGGTAGCCTAACTCACAATCTATACTTCTTTATGTGGTAGCCTAACGCACATTCTATACTTCTTTATGTGGTAGCCTAACGCACATTCTATACTTCTTTATGTGGTAGCCTAACGCACATTCTATACTTCTTTATGTGGTAGCCTAACTCACAATCTATACTTCTTTATGTGGTAGCCTAACGCACATTCTATACTTCTTTATGTGGTAGCCTAACTCACAATCTATACTTCTTTATGTGGTAGGCTAACTCACAATCTATACTTCTTTATGTGGTAGCCTAACGCACATTCTATACTTCTTTATGTGGTAGCCTAACTCACAATCTATACTTCTTTATGTGGTAGCCTAACTCACAATCTATACTTCTTTATGTGGTAGCCTAACGCACATTCTATACTTCTTTATGTGGTAGCCTAACGCACATTCTATACTTCTTTATGTAGCTTTATGCATGTATGTCGTCCATATGTGGCCAGGTATGATAACCCACAAAGCATGTCCTAAGAAACTACTTTTTGTCACACTTGTAACTCCATGAAATTACGTGTTTTCCCCTGTAGTGTCTTTGTTTGACCAAGCGAGCAACTTCTCCCTATATGGGTCAGCATTTGTTTGTGTGGTGATCCTAGCATTGCATGCAGGCTTAGCGGTAACTCTTGCTTTCTCATTCGCCCTGTATCCCATTGCGTCTTAAGCCTTCAACCAATTTACTCCAAGCTGCTCTATCCCCATGTAAAATTCAAGAGGATCGACTTCATTGCACCGGGTTGCCTCTGAAGTCGGAGTGGGTTCGCCAGATGGAGAGGGCCACTGGTAATAGGGGAAATGTAATTTACGCGCAAAAATGAGTCCAGTGCACTAGAAGATTGGCACATATATGGGCTATGCTTGAGTTCAAAGTTATCCCATATGGCTCGGTCTCTGTCCGCAGGGCGGCTAGCCGAAAACATCTCACAAATCACGAACTCTTTAACTCCAGCGACGACCTCCAGGAGTCTCCGAGAATTATGCATTCGTGAACTGAAAGATGTTGGCCGGAATCAACCCCCCAACATTCGGAGCGGGAGGCAGGCGGCATAACTCTGTCCATGTCCTCCCAATAAATCTGATGTTTCCACTTCCCTTCTCCGTGTCTATGTGTGGGTCTTCCTCTGTTTCTTGTGCCCTGTTGGTTCAATATCCATCATGGACGCCGCAATCAGTCCGAGCATTTATTGGCAGTTTGTATTTACCAGGCAATTTTTACGTCCACTAGCTTACCAATAACTTCTGGACCACAGACGCTCGCACCATCTAAAACAACTCAAAGAGGTCCCGCTTCTAGACGGCCAACGGTTGCTCTCGAACCCCCGACCCGGCATGTCCGGGAACTGTGAAACGTTTTCATTAACCTCCGAGTCACAGGTGCTTCTTCAATTTCGACCCCTACCCTGTTCAACCTCAAAGAGGTTATATTAGGTCACATCACTGGCCCAGATTAATGATCCTGTTAACAGGGTATTAATTTGAAGGTGATTGTTCTCCAAAGAGGGTAGTCTTACCCTCTTCTTTACTGACAGTATCGTCTTAATATTACCAAATGGCGGATGTTGGAGAAAGCTTGTACAGTACTGTGTGTGTTCCATATGTTTGTATTCAAGCTACTGTACAATGCAGCGCACCGGTATACCACCTGTAAGTGCCCCAGTTCCCTCTCATAGATCACACAAGGAGAACAATATCAGTGACCGTGTGCGTTATGTATTTCGGCAAAAAATGTGATTCGGCTATTCACTGTATGTGATACATGAATGTCTGTCCGGTCAGTCGCCATGTGCACATTTGCGCTGGAGAGGCTCAACCGTAAATCGGGAGATCTGCTCGCAACTAGACAAGCAGCATCTTTTGTGGGCAGTTTCTCGCCTCATGTTTGTGTGTGGTCTGCTCTGGCGGTCAGTCCGTCTTCGGTGAAGGAATTCGTGTTGATCTTAAAAGTAATCATACGCTCATTGCTTGTCGCTACGCTTGTCTTAAAACTGAAAATTAAAGGAATTGACGGAAGGGCCGATATAAACAGGGATAACTGGCCGTGGCAGCCTAACGTCCACTGCATCTGTGTCCGTCTTCCAGTCGTCTTGCCATGCTCGTCACTGGAGCCAGACGGACACAGACGAGGGAGCGGGGACGAGGGTGTTGCGCGACCACCTCCTCGCTATACAAAACCAAAGCGCAAGTCATTCGTTCCTCATCAAATCAAAGATGTAGTGCAATGAATGGTCATCGTCAATGAATGGTCAACGTCATTCATGATGGACGAACGAACATCGTATGTGATATGTAACTCTGCAGATTGCTCTCGAGATACAGCCAAGTCTGCCAGGCAATAAATCCTGCAACCTATTATTTGTGACCTCTGTGTTTACATCTCTATATATGTTTGTTCTTAAATTTCTATGTTTGTGTTAATTATCTATGTATGTTTGTGTTTAAATGTCTATGTTTCTATTTAAATGTCATTATTAGTTTGTGTTTAAATGTCTATGTTTGTTGTTTAAATGTCTATATGTGTGCTTAAATGTCTATGTGTGTGCTTAAATGTCTATGTTTGTGTTCTCCTGCCATGACATTGCCCCCTCTTGTTTTATACATTTGAAAAGCTTTAGCGTTACCTCCACCTTGTCGATTCATTGTCCCATTTCTGCAGCAATATTACAGGTATGATCATGAAGGTGATCATGTGTCTTGCCGGCTGGCGTGCTCGATCATGTTTCATCGCATCTTAGTCTCTAACGTTTTGTATCAATTCGTCCTGTTGTGCTGTCGTCCTTCCGTCCCATAACACAAGACTTCAGACATATATCTCGCTGTCTTCTCCTGTCTCTTCTCCCACAAATCTTTCCAGTTGTCACATGTTCCAGATTTTGCTTTCTCATAATGGCCAAAAAAAAAGCAAATGCTGTAACTGTCCACCTGTCGGAGATTCGATCTTAGAGCAGTTGCCGACCAAGGCTTTGGGCCTGGTTTGCCATGCCATCACATGTATTCTTCAGAATGCTTTAACCCGGGAAGGTTAACTGGTCAACAAATGCCCGCAGAAGTCGGATGTTTCGGCCGAAACGCGCATGTATAGCAGATTCGCTGTAAACGGGCACAACTCAAATACGTATGAAAAACAAAACACACCGGATGAACGAAGAAGAAGCAGAAGAATGCTTTTCCTCGCACTAGGATAAGGTTTGTACCCTTCCAATTGCCATTCTTCGCCCGAAGCCGTTAGCACAATGTGGGGTGTCGAATTTGGTGAACGCCGCCGAGCATTCGGCGCTAACAGAGAGCAGGTAGTACCGTCTACAGTTATGCGGTAGCTCAGCCATACCTGACTAAGGGCCTGCATTTAATTGCTTTGCTGATCCGGCAGCTTCTGCAGCACGCCTTGTTCCAGACGTATTGGTGTGACCTTGTCTCTGGTCTAAATTAGGCAGGCCGAGAGAGGGGTCATGCTGTCTGGGCAACACATGGTCTCTAAACTCAGCCCAGGCGTTGTGTTATGGAGAGGTATACGGTCATTTTACAAACTATCGTCAATTAAAAATACAAAATACTGACTGCCTCTTTGTGGTATTTATGATAAATTGTCTTTGCGACAACACACGTTGTGCAAATCAGGTTCTGCGACAACTAGCGCCACTTCTGTCGCATAGAAAGACACCCATAAGTACTAAAGCAAATCTCATAAGAACTATTGGTCGGCCGACATTATGCTTCCAGTGTCAAATGTGGAAGGTTACTGCAAATAATGAGTACAAAGTCATAACAACAGAGACGAGATGTCTTAGAAGAGCTGCAGGAGTAACCGTGAGAGATAGAATTAGGAATGAGGACATTAGAAGACGACTAGGTCCGAAAATAGTAGTGCACATCATTAAAGGGAAACAGATTAAATGGTTTAGCCACCTCACAAGAATGCCCTGGTACCATCTGCCACAAAGAGCCATATTGAAAAAATATAATGGATGCAGAGCAAGGGAAAAGGCACGTAAAAGATGAAGTCATGGTATCAAGAACAACCTTAGAGAACTGAATACCAACTGCTTGGAAGGTTAACCCGCAGAAGTCGGATGTGTCGACCGAAAGGCGCAAGTATCACAGCCCTGCTGTAAACAGGCACAACGCAACTACGCCCGAAAAAACAAAACAAACGAACGCATAAGAAGAATAAGAAGAATACCAACGTACAAAGATGATTAGAAAGAGATCATAAACGATCTTTACATCTGTCCCCAACACTTCACTGATGTATATGGAGGAAGAAAATAAGTCTTTGTTTTCCATTCTTCAACCTTCAAGATGTTTATATTACTCATTTTATCTGTCCAAGGAATTCGGCATCCTTCTATAAAACCACATCTGTTATAGTTATACGTATAGTGAAGTGAGTTGCTAAATATACGATGGGTTCCAGTCTATGGTAATTGTGGTAGCTAATTATGAGATCTGCTTGAATTTGCTAGTATTGCAACTAATTCATTAAATCCGTTGTGGCTAAAGTTGTATTGTTTAATGTTTAGTGAATTTAAACAAAGAGACCACGCCACAAAACCAGCCATACGTGCTCAACGGTACGAGGACAAGGAACTTCGCTGACAATTTGACCTCGCTTCAACCGACAGGTGCACTTTGACCCCCGACCCGTGGCGGGAAAACGTCAGCCACACGTGAATGTTGGTAACTGGTTCATTGGTTGGCGGTTCTGTTGAATGTGCGCGTCCTTTCGTGCTCAGTGTGTGTGAGTGTGTGTGCGATGCGTGTCTGTCTGTCTGTCTTTTTGTGTGTGAGTTGATTTTGTCTTCCTTGTTCAGGTTGGCTTTGTGTTTATTCTTCCACTGTTCATTCCTTTCTTCTTCTTCTTCTTCTTCTTCTTCTTCTTCTTCTTCTTCTTCTTCTTCTTCTTCTTCTTCTTCTTCTTCTTCTTCTTCTTCTTCTTCTTCTTCTTCTTCTTCTTCTTAACACCATTGTTTGTAGTAGTAGCAGCAGTAATGTCAGCAACAGTGGTAGCAGCAACAGTATGAATTACGGCAACATTAAAAGCAGCAACAACAGTAATTCAACATCAGCAGTAACGACAAAAGCAGCAACAACAAAAATAATAATAATAATAATACAGTAACAACATAGTAACAACAGTAACAGCGTAGTAACACAACAGTAACAGCACATGGAAGTGGGAAGAGTAGTAAAGGATGCGACTTACACACGTATATTTTTGGAGGCTGGCGGCGGGTAATGGTCTTTTGGGGGACTGAGGGGAAAATTTTTGGTGGGAACCGGGTGAACTTTTTTTTGGCGGCGTGTGGGAACGGGTCTATTTTTTAGGCGGGTTGTTTCTGTGAAAGTAATTAAGGTAAACGTATTTTTAGTTGGTTGTTTCTGTAAAAGTACTGGAAAGAGAGGGTGTGAAGGGAAAGTTATTTTGGTTACGTAGGGTATATTAGTAACGGTGGTGTAGTGATGTATAAACTGCCAAGGGTGTGATGGGTCGTGGTTTCTACTCATGGGTTGGATATATGGTGGTGGCGTAGACATCTCATAATGTATCTGTTCACTAGGCGTGGTGAGTAATGTATAAACTGTCAAGGGTGTGATGGGTCGTGGTTATACTCGACGAAGTAAGAGGTGGTTACTATCATCTGAACAGTGTGATAGTAGTGAAAGTAAAGGGTGGTATATTCACCGATTACAAAGGAAATCTTATAAAGTTATAATGGGTGTCATTTGATGGTAAGGGGTATTAGTGATCAAGTAGGAGTGATATAGGGGTGGTCATAAATGTAATAAGAGATGTTCGCAGTTACACACTGGTCAACCAGTGGTCAAGCATTGGTCAAGTAGTCAAGTAAAGAAATTTTAGGGAAAAGTGATTGTAATGATATGGTGGTGATTAAAGAGTGTAAATTAGTGGTCAAGCAGTGGTCAAGCAATGGTCAAGTAAGGAAAATTTTAGGGACAAGTGATTGTAACGATATGGTGATGCTTAAAGAGTGGTAAATTAGTGGTCAAGTAGTGGTCAAGCAGTGGTCAAGCGGTCAAGTAAGGAAAATTTTAGGGAAAAGTGATTGTAATGATATGGTGATGCTTAAAGGGTGATAAATTAGTGGTCAAGTGGTGGTCAATTAGTGGTCAAGTGGTCGAGTGACCACTTAAATTGTAGAGGACGATGTGCCTAAGATTATGGTAGTGGTTAAAGTGATCGATGACGTGGTCAAGCAGTGGTCAAGCAGTGGTAAAGTTGTCAAGTAAGGAAATTATAGGGGAAAGTACGTATAGTGCAATGGTGGTGGGTAAAGTGAGGAGGAATCACTAGTAGTGATAATAGTACTACCAATATTAGCGACAAGAATATTAGCTGGTGCGTTATTAGAGATACAAGTCTCTTTTTTTGTGGGGTGTGTAAATATCATACAAAGAGGGTCATACAACCATAAAGACACCCAAGTACACACACACAAATACAAAGTCAACCAAACACACACACATACACACATACAGATACAGAAGTACAGACAACCCATACCATTACTACTGTCACAACAACAGCTATACACAAATACTCACCCATAATCAATTACACAAATACACACCTACTACAAACTCAAAGACACACCCAAACAATTACTACTGTCATCACAAGTACTCACCCATAATCAAATACACAAACACACATACAAGCACAAAGTCAACCACACACAGCCATAAAACAACCACTCAAGTACAGACACACTCACCCATAATCAATTACACAAATACACACCTACTACAAACTCAAAATCACACCCATAGCATTACTACTGTCATCACAAGTACACACTTGATACACTTGATACACTTGTACATACAGACCTACAAGCACACAAAAACACACCCATACCATTACTACTGGTACCTCAACCAGTACAGATACACTCACCCATAAACAAACCGTGTCCCTACAAGAATATCACAAACCACATACCCCCTTATGGTAAAGAACGCGGATGTCCGAGAAGCCCCTACGTCATCAACGCCATATGCAAATGTCATTAAGTATGAGTCATCGGTGTGTAGGGAAGCAGGCGTGAGAATAGCTTGTCTAACTGCCACGTCAGCTACGCCGTGTGCAGAACCAGTGTATAAAATAGACGGCGTCTCTTGTGAGCTCCGTCCCAGTTCACGTAGTGACTTGGGTAGCTACAGAGGTGCTTCAGGCTGGTGTGAGCAGTGTTCGTGTAGTAACCAGATATTGTTCACGTAGTGACTTGGCTAGCTACACCAGTGAAATAGGTTGGTGTGAGCATTGTTCGTGTAGTAACCAAATATTGTTCACGTAGTGACTTGGCTAGCTACATCGGTGAAACTTGGTTTGAGCCTTATTCGTGTAGTAACCAGATATTGTTCACGTACTGACTTGGCTAGCTACAGCAGGAAAACAGGTTTGAGCCTTATTCGTGTCGTTGGCCTCTGATAAAACATTGAATCATATATTGTATACACCAGAACTCTTTGCGATTGTAAGAAAGAAAAAACAACCGAAAGTGTGTCTTGTGACCAGTTTATCGATATGACCACCAGATCTACTTTCACGTGTTCAGTATGCGACAAAGCCTATTGTGATAAGTATACCCTTAATCGTCACATTCGGACCATTCACGAGGGGAAAGACCAAATATATCCCTGTCAGTTATGTGATAAGGTGTATAATACGAACGATGGCCTACAAAAACACAAACGAATACGTCATCAGCCACGTATGAATACACCAAACACTACAATACCAGAGACGACAGCACCACCTGTCTATTTACACCAGCCTCGTAGTCTAACGCAAGTACCAGACTGCCACCACTGTATCTTCAATGATAACCTTACCCGCCATAATGGGAACATTCACAATGATTATCCCTGTCAGATACGTACCAATCTATACAATTCGAACCTAAAACGGTACTTACATCACCAGACATCACGAGAAAGGATGACACCCTTAGACACCCTGGCAACACCTCCACTCATAGTAGCAGAGGATATCCAACCAAATGATAGAGACAGCTTGGCAGCCCTTAAGGCGTACTGCAAGGACCTATCGCTTATGCTACCCAATCAAGTGGTAGTATTAGAAAAAAGTATCGGGTGGTTTTGGTATGATAAAAAGAAGTATTCAGATATCTTGTATGATATCTCATACATGTCTTTATTCTGGATCCGAAACAAATAAGGTATGTGTGATGACTTCGACAACAACAGTGTTTTTGATAGTTAACCAGCAGAGCCCAGAAGAATGAAGATCACTAATCCAGAACTTTTTGGTTTTTCACTAATCATGTATGTCATTGATTTTTTCTTATATCTCTAAACTGTTTTTCACTAATCATGTATGTCATTGATTTTTTCTTATATCTCTAAACTGTATTGATGAATATATATGTCATTGATTTTTTCTTATATCATTAAAGTGTTTTGATGAATAACACACATATTTTGGTGATAAAAATATTGAAACCAAGTTTTTTGTTGATTTTCTTTATTGGTTTTGTTTTCATGACGTTGTCTTGTCGGCTCAGAGCTTACATTACCAGACATGAACAAAGTCTTAGAAGAAGTTATGGCAAATACAGAAATATATGAAAAATAACCAAGCATGAAAAGGCCTAAAGAGAGAAATGTCTCGGCCAAATTTATAAAAATAATCAATGGAAAAAAAATCTTGGCCAAATACGAAAATGTATCAACCAAATGGGAAAATAAATATTGACCAAGTAATGAAATACACCATTCAAGGTTATGAAAAGTCGGAAAATTTGTCAACCAAAAAGGGAAAGATGTCGGCCAAATACAGATATAGATCGTCCAAACTTATAAAAACCTAGGAAAAAAATAATCAAAGGCGAAAAGGCCAAAATACGAAATGTCTCGACCAAGTTTATAAAAATCTAGGAAAAAATATTACAACTAAAAGGTTGATCAAAAATTATAAATTCAAACATTATAAAAATAACCAAATATGAAAAACATCGTCCAAAGACAGAAATATTTCAACTAAACTTATAAATAAGTCACCAAAAGGGAAAAGGTCAAGTACAGAAATAGCTATGGAAAAAGTAAGTCCACAAAACTAAGAAGAAAAAAAATGTAACTTCTGTAGTCAAATGTGTCTTATCTGAAAAGACGCTATCAATGTCACCCCTTTCCTTGTTTTATTTTACCAAAGACCTTCACCGTATCTGGTACAGAAACCCTTATACAGCACTCATCTCTCCACACTCTTGGTATCTTTCTAATACAAAGTGGTTACATCACCAAGAACTTCAAACCTCAATTGTACACGTGCTCCATTGAAACACCCATGACAGTTAACAACATGTATCGCCATGTAATCTGTGAGTCCATCGGGGATAGTTCATCCGAGTATTCGTCACCAAAGATCCATTTCCCATGGCTAACATCTTCAACTTGCTATACCACAACTTATTCTAATATACACTTTACATGAAATTTCCCAAATTTTGGCTCTATTAAAGAATACGTAATGAGATACACAAAGACACCAAGAACATATCAGACAAAACAACTCACAAACTAAAAACTAATACCATATCAGATGAACCAGCCAACAACTACTACTAGAACACAAACATATAATAAGGAAACACATGACACACAGAGCTTACAGACAAATCACTTGGACTCAAACAAATTTTGTTTCTTGTACTGTAGACTTCTACCAACACTTCTTTCCTATCACCAAAACTAAACATCTACCACACAACCACTGGTCATTTGTCCAACATAATACTCATACCCTCGCCAACGACATTAAGGAAACGCATACTAGTTTTATTTCTAGTTATAACTGTTTTAATAGGGCAGAGAGATATACATGCTAATTAGACTACAGCTGCCTTCTTCACTGCTGTCCTTTGTTCGATGACTTTTCTTCTGTGGTTGTCCCTCAAGACTAGGTTCAAAATTTTTTCCAAGTCTAGTATACGGCTTTCAAAATTCTCACGTTCTCTGATTACATGATGCCAGTTACCATTGCGTTCTTCGTTGCCAACAGTATGGACTGTCAAGAAATGAGGTTCTGGTGCAAAATTAACCTGTGGAGGTAAATAAAACACATTGAAACTTACAAGACTGCAATACCTACTACTTCAGTAAAGAAATAAACAGTAAAAAATTCACAATGAGAAGTGGTAAAAGGCATAAAAACAGACTGTCGACATTCTATTGGTCACGTCTTGAGAAAGGGTAAAGGTATAGTCACTATTGATTTGTAGTATAGAGAGATGTACATAGAAAACATGTATAGCACATAGGTCTTTGATATTGGTCGTGTTTACAAAAATACACATGTGAATTATGCTCATTACTACCCATACACACCTTATTCGTTGAAGACGAACACCTTCGGACACCATCAGTAGGATATTTTTCGTTCCACATCACATTAATTTTCTTGAGAGACTCTGGGGCATGACTACTAGCCAAAAGGTCAATATCTTCATCTGAAGACGAATCATCACCCCAAGCAAAGGTTGTCTCTGGTACATCTAAAGCTGGCTGGGTGCCACGAGTAGGTTTCTGGCAGAACAAAATGTCTAATGATAAAGCTGGTGTGCTTAATCACAACCAAACGGAAATTATAGGTGTTGATATAATGATAATAGCCGTTCAGAAAGATGGGGATACCCAGATACTGACAAAAGAGGAGATGAAGTGGAGGACTGGGAAATAGACTCAAATCTCCATCTACTCAACAAAGCGGGTGACACACCGAGCTTCTACTCCAGAAGATGGATTACCACTTCTACTCCAGACTTAGCTTTCTGCACAGGAGACATCCTCCACAAAATCGATCGCCATGTGCTTGACCAATTAGGAGGTAGTGACCACAGACCAATCAAGCTTTTAATAAATATGGAGTATGTTCCACAGGAGCAAAAGCCTTTGCCCCGTTGGAATTACAAACGAGCAGATTGGGACAGATTTGCCATACTAACAGACAAATATTGTGAAAACATAAATACACGATATGGCAACATGAAGCAAATGGTGGAAAGTCTAAACAGAGCAATAATACAGGCGGCCACTGAGTCTATTCCAAGAGGAGCGAGGAAAAATTACAAACCATACTGGACAGAGGAACTACAAATTTTGGAGGACAAAGTTGAAGATGCTAGGAAGACCGCAGAGAGAGAACAAACAACTGAAGCGAACATCTCTCTCAAAGCCATCTCAGCAAAATATAAAAGAACAGTAAATCAAACAACAAGAGATTGTTGGAGGAAAAAAACAGAAAACCTGAATTTTGACAGGGATGGAAACAAACTATGGAAACTAGTGAAAGCCATGAACAATGAAGGACCTAGAAACAAACAAATAACAATTAAACAAGGAAATGCCTTGCTTACAGGAAAAAAGGCTGCAAATGCACTAATGGAACACTATGCCAGTGCAAACCACATTGATATTAGTGCCGAACAGAAGAAAGCAATCAAAGATAAACAGATACATCATAGATATACAGAGACAGCAGCAGAATATATGATGGCAAATCTAACAATGGAAGAAATGGAACAGGCAATGAATACCCTAAAAAAGAAGACATCTCCAGGAAAGGATGGAATCACAAATGAAATGCTAATAGGACTAGGCACTAAGGCAAAAAAATAAACTACTAGCAGTCCTAAATTACAGCTGGAAGAGGGGAATAGTCCCACAGGCATGGAAGGAAGCTATACTAATACCAGTCCCAAAGAAAGGAAAAGACCTGGAAGAACAAAATGGCTATCGACCTATCAGTCTTCTTAGCTGTGTAGGAAAATTAATGGAACGCATTATCAATGGCAGGCTAACATGGCATCTAGAAGAAAACCAACTCTTAACACCTCACCAAGCAGGATTCAGAAAGTACAGATCCACTGAAGATCAAATAACCTATATAGCTCAGGAAATAGAGGATGCCTTCCAAGAGAAAAAGCACACACTAGCGGTCTGGATAGATTTAGAAAAAGCATTTGATAAAGTATGGAAGGAAGGACTGAAAGTAAAACTGCAAAAAATGCATGTTTGTGGGAAAATGTACAAATGGATCAGCCACTACCTTGAGAACAGAACTGCCAGGACAAAAGTACAAGGACAAACCAGCAAAATGATGCTGTTGGAGCAAGGTGTCCCCCAAGGAGGAGTTCTTTCACCAACATTATTCCTAGCATATATAAACGACATCACGGAAAATTTTCCAGCCAGAGTACACACATCATCTTTTGCAGATGACCTAGCCATATGGACATCTGAAGAATATATTAGTACAGCTAACAGCAGAATACAGCAAGTCCTATTAGCGCTAGAGGACTGGTCAAAATCATGGCTAGTGAAGATAAGTGAGGAGAAAACAACATGCACAGTGTTCTCCCTCTCAACTAAAACTCAGCAACCTAAGCTGGTATTGAATGGAAAAATATTGCGCCATGAAGAAAATCCAAACTATCTAGGAGTCACCTTTGATCGTCGCCTGACATGGAAGACACAGTTTGAGAAAAATCGAACAAGAGCAAGGCAAAGAATGGCAATCATGAAAAAGCTTGCTGGTACAACGTGGGGAGCAGATGAGAAAGTTCTCAAGAAGTTATATACTGGACGGGTGAGGCCAGTACTGGAATATGGCATTGCAGCTTGGGCAACAGCAGCTAAGTCAAACTTTAACAAAATAAGTAGTGTCCAAAATCAAGGAATGCGAATCATAACTGGAAGCCTGAAGACAACGCCTATTAATTAATTAGAAAAGATCACTTGTTTACAACCAATGCAGGATAGAAGAGATAGCAGAGCCCAGCAACAAGCTGAAAAATTTAGAAGATTGACAGACCACCCTATGTATAAAAGGTTTAGTGGTTTTGGAAAGGGAAGACTGAAGCGTAGCAACTTTGTAGAAACTGCAAAACGAAAGATTAGGGCAGATCCCATACTTAACATATAAACAGTCAAACCCATTTACAATGCAAACAAGTTCCCAGCTTGGAGACAGCAGCAACTGCCTGAGATGATAGAAAACATTCCTGATATTGAGAAAAAGAACACTCAGCATGAAACCGAAAGAAGAGAAATAACCCTAAACTACATAAAAGAACATTACCCAAGCAGCAACTGGACCCATGCATATACAGATGGATCAGCCAAAAATTCAGTAGAGAATGGAGGAGGAGGGATTCTCCTAAATTTAAAAAATGGAGTGAAAAAAACACATTCAGTGGCAACTGGAAAGTTTTCAAGTAACTTCAAAGCGGAGGTAGAGGCTCTGAAAACTGCAGCAGAAATGCTCTTAATGGAGGAAAATAAAGAGACGCAAATAGCTATCTTTACAGATGCAAAGTCAGCTGTCTCAATACTGAAGAGCAATAACAGCACAGAAATAGCTGACCTAAGAGCAGCACTCCATGCGAGCAGCGATATGTTTCCAGAATTTTCTGGGACCTTCCAGCTTAGTCCGGGAGCTCCCAGGAGATTCCATGTGAACTTTGTTTCTGTGGTGTCAGGTTATACTATATAGTAAGATCGTATACATAGATTTGTCGCTTACAGTCAGTAGTTCGTGATTGCCTGCTCGATAGTTGTCTCAGTAAGTGTTCCTTTACTAGGCTACGTATCTCATAGCTGGTTGGCAAATTGTCTGAACTATCTGTCGGAGAGGTTTCTACTAAGTCTGTTCAGTTAGAAACTCTTGTGTAAAGTACACCGGCCAAACCACCTTGCTACAAGAATACAGGAAAACCCACCACAACAAAATACCCAGGGATAGCCAACTCAGAAGGAGAGTCAGCGCAGCGGAATCTGTCCGAAATAAGCTCAGACAACAGCTGAGCAGTGCAAGTCAACGTAAAGGTGGCCTTATCTTTTCATCATTAAAGAGTATCAGAATAAAATACTCCACCGTTATACAAAGGTCACCCACTCTTCGTCCAGGAAGTCAAGAGTCATAATTGATGACAGGGCATGGCAGGCGAAACCCAGAGCCATGCAAAGTAAAAGAACAATTCCCACACCTGTTATGCAGAGCCAGCCAAACCTGTGGCTGTCCGGGGAATGAATTTCGCTGACTCTTTTAGGGAACAGTTGTTTAGGTGACGGGACCCAACATTTCGGGTGGCAGTGTAGACATCCGAGGCCACTAAGAAAATATAGCGCTCCTTCTCCCCCCCCCCTTTTGTGTTGCCCTGCAAGGAACGACAACAAGGACTCATCGTGCTAGCGTGCCCCACCAGCGGCAGAGTGAGACGGGCTGTGCCGAACGTTATCAATGGCACACGTGGCGCAAAAGAAATTCACGCATGAACAATTAGATCATCAAGAGGGGATATTCCCCTGTGTTTTATTTAGTGAGTTTATTATGGCTGTTGTGAAGAGACAGTTGACAGTGTCACTCGTGGTAGTTAGAAAATCCCTTTTTTTTTAGAGGCGGGAACGGAGGTGGAATTCAGTGTACCAGCGTGTTCAAGTTGCATGATATCAGATTTAGATATGTTAACGGTGTTGGGCAGTGAATGACCAGTGACGCCCTACATTTCTGCCCATGCATATAGAATAGACACAGAAAGACAATCGTAGAAATTCAGTGAAGAAGATCGGAATCCTGAGAGCACCATCAAACAGAAGCATATGCGATATATATTTCAGCATCACAATGAACAGTAATTAAATAATTAGTTAAACGTTCGTGGTGTAGTGTTGGTTCATAATTGAATGACAATTTTGTTGTAGCCACGTGCATATGGGTAGTAGCGTTTAGCCATCCTTTGTTTGTTTTACAGGTTCATGAATGCAGTTAGAAACATGTTATTTTGTTGTTTAAATGAATATGACTACTTGAGGGGATCAACTGTTGTGGAGCAGTTAGCTCCCTTGTTATTTCCATAGCGGAAATTGTCAAGTCGGCCTATCCGAATGTTTTTATTTTTGTGTGGGCCTCACTCTATTGTGTTCAAGGGCAGACACAACTGCAGTATTAGGTGTCATAGTGACTACACATAGTTCAATGTCGTGTCAGGAGGCCAAGGAGACCATTTATAATCTGAGATTGCCCGAGTAGATGTTAATACGGGTACATGTTTGTTTTTAATGTGAAGGGGCATGGCGAAGAATAAATGTTAGAGCATGATGTCCAAGAACTGGGCACACATTTTTTTCAGAGTTATTTCAGCGACAAGAGAATAAAGCATAATGTCCAAGAACTGGGCATACCATTTTTTTTTTCAGAGTTATTTCAGCGCCAAGACAATTGGGCATGATGTCCAACGACTGGGCGCACATTTTTTTTTATGTCCAAAGCTGTTTCATGATATATGTTTGGTTTGTTTCTATGACCACTAAATATTGCGTACTTACAGTAGGGGCTGATTTGTTTTTGTGTACATCGGTGGTGATCGTGAAGATTGCAGCTTCAGGCTGATGTGTCCTTGCGAATAGGGGAGAATTGGTTGTGTTATTATGTGTGATGACCAGGCATTTGCCTGTCGTGTCACAGGAATTGTTACAATGTGTTTTTTCAGATTCAAGGATGACTACATATGTCCTAGTGGGTAGCACCTAAGTGAATTTGATTGTTCGTTTTGTTGTTGTTACAGGGGAGTGGCATATTAACTGAATGCCTATATTGACGTTGTTTTATTAATTGTGGTGCCCCTAAGTATTGCACCCATTGATTGATGATTTTGTTTTCTGGGGAATCCCCGGCATGCCTGGTATTGAACTGTTTTTATTGATAATATTACTTGGTTACTATTTTGTTAGGGTGCACGTCAGAAGTTTTAACTGCCTTATGCACTGGGAGAGCAGGGGGTGCAACCAGTATTTTTTTAATAATTATTATTTGGGGTGGAAGTTCCAAAAAGAGTTTTCCCCTTAGGCATCCAATATTGTTTATGGGGGATGTCAGATGCGGAGCCAGGGCTTCGATCTCAAGGAGGAATGACGCTATATTGATGGTGGGGCCCATCAACTTTTGGTAGGTGGGTATGAGACAGTATGGAAAAATGGTTTTCACATACCGCCTTTTTGAAACAGAAAGTTCACCGACCAGTATAAGTTCAAAATTAGTGAGTGACCGGGCGCTGACTTGATCATGGCCTACTAACCGAGAGTTTACCTTTCGTTGTTAGTGGAATAAGAAATTCAGGAAACATGAAACCAAAACGTAGCATAGGCTTTGTGGGGAACTGTCAGTTTGGGCAAGAAGTACAACGGAGGTGGCTAGATATATGGTGACGGCCACGCCTCATGAACCAAAACAGGCCAAGGCGGTAAAAATAGGCCGTTAACCTCAAACTATAACCTAGTGGTATCAAGGAAGCTAGAATAAAGCGGTTTAGGGAGAATTAATTATGCAGCACAGCTAAATGCTGATTGGGTAGTCTTTCACAAGGAAGAGAAACGTCACGTGATTCCAGAAAGAAGCGCCAAGTATATAGTTATATATATTTTGGGATCCAGTCAGTTAGAAGAGTCGAGCAGGAGAGAGGACAGTTAATAGTGGACTCCGGGAGCGGCGGGGCCTGGGCCCTCTTGGGGCAGCCCAAGGAACATAGTAACAGGACTTCAGAAATTGTGGCTAATCCGTGCCCAAGTCTGTATAGTATCTGTAGGAGGAGGAAGTGAAGGAAGACGGACAAGCGCCCATGCTAGAATTCGTCTGAATCACTGATAGGAGTGAGAGCGACTAAGGATCTGTGAACGGAACCTACCCAAGGCAGATAAGCCAAAGAAGGGAAAGACACGCAGAGTCCGAGGGTCGTTAAAGTGCAAGAAAGCTACTTGAGTTAAGAGGACCGCCAGCTAAGGAGACCGCTCGTTAGTTGCAGTAGATGGCTAAACGTCAGACAGGACGACCATAGCCAGGGACAATGCGGTTGGAACCACACAGGAGACTAATGTCAAATACAACTGGAAACTGGTGGTGGGATCCACGGCAAACGAGGTTGAAGAGAGCAATCGTATTTCAAATATGGGACCCAGATGATCAACTGGACTGCAGAAGTTGAATGTAAGTTGACATAAGACTTAGACCTAATTAGTTTAATTGTATATTATAATCAGATATCTTAGTTTAGAGAGCTATAGCAAACTACCGTAGGTGAACTTACCGCGTAATCATGAACGACCGACAAATGTCAGGACTGAATGCGACGTCCTGCATATTACCGATATTTAAATGGCCGAAATGGAGTGTTGGAAGTCATATTAATCGGTTAGATAAGCAGAGTGTGGATAAACTGTATATGTTCATGTAAACTGAGCCATTAGCCTACAAAATTAATGAGAACTAGGCGAGTGCAACATGTAAATATGGAACGAAAGGCTACTGCAAGATATAAACAACACAGAGGCCGGGTCTAGCAGACAAACGTGCACCTGAGAAGCGATCACGCTGGGTCAACCCAAACAATGAGACCGGATGACAATGGCTCGCCCTAGACGAAGCGGTATGGAAAAGAATGCGTGTCTTTTGTTCGCTGTACATAGGTGAAAGGAGGTCGCGCTTCTGCGGCTGTGTAGCTAAGGTGTAGTTAGGCTGGCCCGACGTGGTACAGGCAGCGAGTTCAGATCTTCGGGTGAATGGTTAAATACTTAATGTTGGCTGTAGGCGGCGCGTCGGGAAATAGGCGATAATAATATTAGTTAAACATATGTGTTCACAATAAGGTTCTTAATTTATGTTATGGCTAAGATATACTAATACTAGTATAGATAAAGAAGCGATATGTGTTAAGGGCTTTGTAGGTAGTGAAAGACTAATGTTTATTCTCACATAAAACTCACGGGTATTGTTTTATACTGTTTCAGGCATTGCCTGGGTAAAAGGGAGTCGCCCAAGCATACCGGGCATACTTGACTAAACAGATATCCATCTGAACAAGATAATCCCTGGGTATATGGATTGATGGATCAATCTATGGATCGATGGGTATTTGGGCTGAATACATGTACCACTAATAAGCCTACGGGAAGATTGTTACGAAACAAAGGCCGGTGTAATTCCCAGCTTTAGTTCTTTGCTTCATGCAGTTAATAGGTGGCTGTAGGTAGTATTTCCCTAACATCTGGTTGCATAGTTTATTATATTATCTATCTCTCTCTTGTGAGGCAAAGCAGCATCGTATTATTACAGTTCAATATGCATTATGTGTCTGCAATGCATGTACTGATTACTCTATGCGATTATTCTGTAGATTGTCACTCTGTTATTGTTCAAGGAGAAAATAAATATATGTTTGAGTTGCCTTTTATTTCGACTTGTCAGTCTGAGATTGTGTAGATTAGAGTAGTTTAGAGACATTGTGAGGTGGGCTGTACACTTCTCCTGTAACCTGATGACACACACCACGAGACATTGATGGCGCAATAGTAATTAACTATTGTTCTCACGCGGAGACACGAACCTACATCTGTCGTATCCCTTACTCTCATCCTCTTTTTTTTTCCTTCTCTCTCTTCATATTTCTTTACTATCAAAGGTAGTGTGTAGTAGGCAGAGTTCGACTGAGGAACGAACTTTTAGGCTTCACACTATTTACATCATTTCCCTCATCATTCTTTTCTTTCTCTTCTCTCTCTACTCCCTCCCTCCTCTCTCTTCTTCCTCCTTTCTTTTTTCTCTTGATCACACAAGCCACCCCAGAGGCATGAAATGGAATATTGCTCGGATAGCAAATCCATTACGTGGAAAGTCCGAATCAAAAGCTCACTGTGTGAGCTTCAAAAAAGGTGGAAAAAGTGTCCTAGTGGCACAAAATGGAATATTGCTTGGATAGCAAATCCATTACGTGGAAAGTCCGAATCGAAAGCTCACTGTGTGGATGTCATCTGCAAACTGCGTTCTTCTGGCTTCTGGAAGAACAGCCTATGGTGAACGGAAGGCCCAATATACGGAAGTGAGGCTAAGCAGCCATGTGCAGGACGTGACGATTCCTTGGGTGAGCCCAGTACCAGAGCGGTGTGTGATGGCTCTGCAATTATGGAAGCCTCCTTGGATGGCGGGGAATGCCCATGGTCTGCCCCTGCCTTCCCTTGAGGGCCGACCAGGATGCCTTTGGCTGTTCTATATGGGCCAGCTTGGATGGGAGATAACACCACAACAGTGAGAGTCTAACGTCCTAAGAAACCCCCGGGAATGTTAACCCGGTCAACAAATGCCCGAAGAAGTCGGATGTGTCGGCCCAACGGCGCAAGAACGCAGCTCTGCTGTAAACAGGCACAAAGCAATCACGTCCGAAAAAAAACTCCTGATGAACGAAGAAGAAGAAGAAGAAGACTTGGAAAAAATTTTGAACCTAGTCTTGAGGGACAACCACAGAAGAAAAGTCATCGAACAAAGGACAGCAGTGAAGAAGGCAGCTGTAGTCTAATTAGCATGTATATCTCTCTGCCCTATTAAAACAGTTATAACCAGAAATAAAACTAGTATGCGTTTCCTTAATGTCGTTGGCGAGGGTATGAGTATTATGTTGGACAAATGACCAGTGGTTGTGTGGTAGATGTTTAGATTTGGTGATAGGAAAGAAGTGTTGGTAGAAGTCTACAGTACAAGAAACAAAATTTGTTTGAGTCCAAGTGATTTGTCTGTAAGCTCTGTGTGTCATGTGTTTCCTTATTATATGTTTGTGTTCTAGTAGTAGTTGTTGGCTGGTTCATCTGATATGGTATTAGTTTTTAGTTTGTGAGTTGTTTTGTCTGATATGTTCTTGGTGTCTTTGTGTATCTCATAACGTATTCTATAATAGAGCCAAAATTTGGGAAATTTCATGTAAAGTGTATATTAGAATAAGTTGTGGTATAGCAAGTTGAAGATGTCAGCCATGGGAAATGGATCTTTGGTGACGAATACTCGGATGAACTATCCCCGATGGACTCACAGATTACATGGCGATACATGTTGTTAACTGTCATGGGTGTTTCAATGGAGCACGTGTACAATTGAGGTTTGAAGTTCTTGGTGATGTAACCACTTTGTATTAGAAAGATACCAAGAGTGTGGAGAGATGAATGCTGTATAAGGGTTTCTGTACCAGATACGGTGAAGGTCTTTGGTAATATAAAACAAGGAAAGGGGTGACATTGATAGCGTCTTTTCAGATAAGACACATTTGACTACAGAAGTTACATTTTATTTCTTCTTAGTTTTGTGGACTTACTTTTTCCATAGCTATTTCTGTACTTGACCTTTTCCCTTTTGGTGACTTATTTATAAGTTTAGTTGAAATATTTCTGTCTTTGGACGATGTTTTTCATATTTGGTTATTTTTATAATGTTTGAATTTATAATTTTTGATCAACCTTTTAGTTGTAATATTTTTTCCTAGATTTTTATAAGCTTGGTCGAGAAATTTCGTATTTTGGCCTTTTCGCCTTTGATTATTTTTTCCCAAGGTTTTTATAAGTTTGGACGATCTATATCTGTATTTGGCCGACATCTTTCCCTTTTTGGTTGACAAATTTTCCGACTTTTCATAACCTTGAATGGTGTATTTCATTACTTGGTCAATATTTTTTTCCCCATTTGGTTGATACATTTTCGTATTTGGCCAAGATTTTTTTTTCCATTGATTATTTTTATAAATTTGGCCGAGACATTTCTATCTTTAGGCCTTTTCATACTTGGTTATTTTTCATATATTTCTGTATTTGCCATAACTTCTTCTAAGACTTTGTTCATGTCTGGTAATGTAAGCTCTGAGCCGACAAGACAACGTCATGAAAACAAAACCAATAAAGAAAATCAACAAAAAACTTGGTTTCAATATTTTTATCACCAAAATATGTGTGTTATTCATCAAAACACTTTAATGATATAAGAAAAAATCAATGACATATATATTCATCAATACAGTTTAGAGATATAAGAAAAAATCAATGACATACATGATTAGTGAAAAACAGTTTAGAGATATAAGAAAAAATCAATGACATACATGATTAGTGAAAAACCAAAAAGTTCTGGATTAGTGATCTTCATTCTTCTGGGCTCTGCTGGTTAACTATCAAAAACACTGTTGTTGTCGAAGTCATCACACATACCTTATTTGTTTCGGATCCAGAATAAAGACATGTATGAGATATCATACAAGATATCTGAATACTTCTTTTTATCATACCAAAACCACCCGATAGCGGTGGTCGACACTTTTTTCTAATACTACCACTTGATTGGGTAGCATAAGCGATAGGTCCTTGCAGTACGCCTTAAGGGCTGCCAAGCTGTCTCTATCATTTGGTTGGATATCCTCTGCTACTATGAGTGGAGGTGTTGCCAGGGTGTCTAAGGGTGTCATCCTTTCTGGTGATGTAAGTACCGTTGTAGGTTCGAATTGTATAGATTGGTACGTATCTGACAGGGATAATCATTGTGAATGTTCCCATTATGGCGGGTAAGGTTATCATTGAAGATACAGTGGTGGCAGTCTGGTACTTGCGTTAGACTACGAGGCTGGTGTAAATAGACAGGTGGTGCTGTCGTCTCTGGTATTGTAGTGTTTGGTGTATTCATACGTGGCTGATGACGTATTCGTTTGTGTTTTTGTAGGCCATCGTTCGTATTATACACCTTATCACATAACTGACAGGGATATATTTGGTCTTTCCCCTCGTGAATGGTCCGAATGTGACGATTAAGGGTATACTTATCACAATAGGCTTTGTCGCATACTGAACACGTGAAAGTAGATCTGGTGGTCATATCGATAAACTGGTCACAAGACACACTTTCGGTTGTTTTTTCTTTCTTACAATCGCAAAGAGTTCTGGTGTATACAATTTATGATTCAATGTTTTATCAGAGGCCAACGACACGAATAAGGCTCAAACCTGTTTTCCTGCTGTAGCTAGCCAAGTCAGTACGTGAACAATATCTGGTTACTACACGAATAAGGCTCAAACCAAGTTTCACCGATGTAGCTAGCCAAGTCACTACGTGAACAATATTTGGTTACTACACGAACAATGCTCACACCAACCTATTTCACTGGTGTAGCTAGCCAAGTCACTACGTGAACAATATCTGGTTACTACACGAACACTGCTCACACCAGCCTGAAGCACCTCTGTAGCTACCCAAGTCACTACGTGAACTGGGACGGAGCTCACAAGAGACACCGTCTATTTTATACACTGGTTCTGCACACGACGTAGCTGACGTGGCAGTTAGACAAGCTATTCTCACGCCTGCTTCCATACACACCGATGACTCATACTTAATGACTTTTGCATATGGCGTTGATGACGTAGGGGCTTCTCGGACATCCGCGTTCTTTACCATAAGAGGGTATGTGGTTTGTGATATTCTTGTAGGGACACGATTTGTTTATGGGTGAGTGTATCTGTACTGGTTGTGGTACCAGTAGTAATGCTATGGGTGTGTTTTTGTGTGCTTGTAGGTCTGTATGTACAAGTGTATCAAGTGTATCAAGTGTGTACTTGTGATGACAGTAGTAATGCTATGGGTGTGATTTTGAGTTTGTAGTAGGTGTGTATTTGTGTAATTGATTATGGGTGAGTGTGTCTGTACCTGAGTGGTTGTTTTATGGCTGTGTGTGGTTGACTTTGTGCTTGTATGTGTGTTTGTGTATTTGATTATGGGTGAGTACTTGTGTGTACTTGTGTTTGTATGTGTGTTTGTGTATTTGATTATGGGTGAGTACTTGTGTGTACTTGTGATGACAGTAGTAATGGTTTGGGTGTGTCTTTGAGTTTGTAGTAGGTGTGTATTTGTGTAATTGATTATGGGTGAGTATTTGTGTATAGCTGTTGTTGTGACAGTAGTAATGGTATGGTTTGTCTGTACTTCTGTATCTGTATGTGTGTATGTGTGTGTGTTTGGTTGACTTTGTATTTGTGTGTGTGTACTTGGGTATCTTTATGGTTGTATGACCCTCTTTGTATGATATTTACACACCCCACAAAAAAAAAGAGACTTGTATCTCTAATAACGCACCAGCTAATATTCTTGTCGCTAATATTGGTAGTACTATTATCACTACTAGTGATTCCTCCTCCCTTTACCCACCACCATTGCACTATACGTACTTTCCCCTATAATTTCCTTACTTGACTACTTGACCACTGCTTGACCACTGTGTGTGACACTGCTTGACCACGTCATCGATCACTTTAACCACTACCATAATCTTAGGCACATCGTCCTCTACAATTTAAGTGGTCACTCGACCACTTGACCACTAATTGACCACCACTTGACCACTACTTGACCACTAATTTATCACCCTTTAAGCATCACCAAATCATTACAATCACTTTTCCCTAAAATGTTCCTTACTTGACCGCTTGACCACTGCTTGACCACTACTTGACCACTAATTTATCACCCTTTAAGCATCACCAAATCATTACAATCACTGGTCCCTAAAATTTTCCTTACTTGACCACTTGACCATTGCTTGACCACTAATTTACCACTCTTTAATCACCACCATATCATTACAATCACTTTTCCCTAAAATTTCTTTACTTGACTACTTGACCAATGCTTGACCACTGGTTGACCAGTGTGTAACTGCGAACATCTCTTATTACATTTATGACCACCCCTATATCACTCCTACTTGATCACTAATACCCCTTACCATCAAATGACACCCATTATAACTTTATAAGATTTCCTTTGTAATCGGTGAATATACCACCCTTTACTTTCACTACTATCACACTGTTCAGATGATAGTAACCACCTCTTACTTCGTCGAGTATAACCACGACCCATCACACCCTTGACAGTTTATACATTACTCACCACGCCTAGTGAACAGATACATTATGAGATGTCTACGCCACCACCATATATCCAATCCATGAGTAGAAACCACGACCCATCACACCCTTGGCAGTTTATACATCACTACACCACGCATACTAATATACCCTACGTAACCAAAATAACTTTCCCTTCACACCCTCTCTTTCCAGTACTTTTACAGAAACAACCAACTAAAAATACTTTTACCTTAATTACTTTCACAGAAACAACCCGCCTAAAAAATAGACCCGTTCCCACACGCCGCCAAAAAAAAGTTCACCCGGTTCCCACCCAAAATTTTCCCCTCAGTCCCCCAAAAAACCATTACCCGCCATTACCCGCCGCCAGCCTCCAAAAATATACGTGTGTAAGTCGCATCCTTTACTACTGGGAAGTGCAATGGTAGCACTACCGGTTCTGTGAATCTGATAAGGCACCCTCCTGCAATCAGTAATGATGTTGCTGCTTGGGGGATAGTGAGACTCGCAGTTTCATATTTCCCCGACATACCGAGTTCAGGGTTCCACATCAGCTGCAGGCGATTAGGAAGGAGACCGCTTTGCGTTCATTGTGATGTTATGAGGCGTCGGCTGGTAAGAAAGCAATGGTAATTAGCATTACCTAGAAAATCACTAACAGATTAACATTGCTTAAACAATCATCATCATTATGTGCCATGCCGGTAAGCGTAGGCTGTCATGTCTCGCCATCTCACTCGATCACCAGAGTCGTGTATCAACTCAGTGTTCTTGTCTCGACCATGCCACGTGGCTAAGCCATCAAGGTATTTTCTTCTTTGCCCTCCCCTTGTCCTCTTCCCATCGATCTTGCTAGTTGTCACAAAGTTCTCCAGTTTATTTCTTCTCATAACGTAACCAAAAACTGTTGACTGCCAATGTCTAATTTCTCTAATCAATTTACGATTGTCATTTGTTTCTTGTAGGAACTGGTCGTTTGTGTTTCTGTCTGTCCATGCTTTTCTTTGCATTTTCCTCAGAAACCACATTTTCACAGCCATGAGATGTTTTTCAGCCTGTTTGCTCACTGTCCATGCTTCACTAACAGATTAACATTGCTTAGAAAATCACTACAGCCAACAAATGATGGGGTTGATTGCTATGTTCTTTACAGGACATGCACTAAACTGTAACAGCCGAGAGTGTCTCGCTTGCGCGCATGCGTGTGTCATCGCATGTTTTTGTCAGTGTTCGTAACTATGTGCGAGTGTGTCAGCGCGTGGGCCTGTCAACGTATGTAACATTGCGTGTATGCTAGTGTGCGCATGCGTCTGTTTCAGTGTGTGTGTGTTTGCATGAATGGAACAATGCATATGTGTGAGCCTGGACGTGTGTGTGTGTGTGTGTATCAGTAAGTGTGTGTATGTCCGTGCATGTGAAAGCAAATGTGTGTGTGTGTGTGTGTGTGTGTGTGTGTGACTGTCAGTGCGTGAAAGTGTCTTTGTGTGTGAGAGTGTTTATTGTTTTCACGGTTTTTGAAGACAGACAGGCAGGTAAGCAGGCAGACAGAAAGGTAAGCAGGCTGACAGACAAAACAAGTGGACAGGCAGATAGGCAGACAGACAGACAAGCAGCACACAGATAGGCAGGTAGACAGACAGAAAAAGCAAGCAGCAGACAGACAAACAAGTAGACAGATAGACCGAAAGGCAGAAAACAGATAGGCAGAAAGACAAATAGGCAGACAGATAGAAAAACAAACAGGCCACAGACGGAAGGACAAACAAGCTAACAGACAGGTCGTTAGGCAGACGGACAGACAGAGAAACAAACATTTATGAAACTATGAGACTGAAGCGCTATTATTGTGCTACGACAGACAGACAAACATACAGACGCAGCTGAAGTGGAACACAACCTAGTTTAACCACGTGTTACCTGACACGTGACAGACTCGCTGACATGCGTACTCGGCCGGGGTGTGTCCTGGCGGGTGTTCAGCCGAGAAGGGGCGTGCTGGCAGGGAGCACTGAAGTGTTACTGAGCGGAGTGACCGGTACAGTGGATTGTCTACTGAAAATGGAGTGACCAGTACAGTGGATTGTCTACTGAAGTTGGAGTGTCCGGTACAGTGGATTGTCTACTGAAGTTGGAGTGTCCAGTACAGTGGATTGTCTACTGAAGTTGGAGTGTCCAGTACAGTGGATTGTCTACTGAAGTTGGAGTGTCCAGTACAGTGGATGATTTACCGAAGTTGGAGTGACCGGTACAGTGGATTAGCTACCGAAGTTGGAGTGGCCGGTACAGTGGATTGTCTACCGAAGTTGGAATGACCGGTACAGTGGATCATCTACTAGATGGACGAAGAATGATTTGCGCGATGAATTGGATTAAAGTGAAGAAGAGTTGCACAATTCGTCGACCTCACTCTCTCGCCTGAATCCACCTGAATCCAGTGGCAGGACAAGTCAAGACGACTGGAGACGAATACAGGTGCAGTGGATGACCAGGGCGCTCTACGTGCCTTGCCGTGCTCATTACGTTCCATACCGCTTTGCAGGTAAACGCCGTCTTGCCCGTTGAATCAGGAATGATTTCTTCCGCGCAGTCTGCCGAATCCTGTCTTCACATGCTGGGTAGGCATATCCTAATTCACCGATCAGTTTGACACCAAATCGGCTACCTATGCCTGATTTAGCCAGCCTCTCACAGCTGTTGCCCGGGGGGGGGGGGGGGGGGGGGTGGCCGCTGTCGCAGATGTAGTAGCATGAACAACGCTTGAGTTAATGCCCTCACTTTTCGAGTCAAATGCCCTCATTTTCTGGACCAGTGGGTAGTATCCCTAATCTTGCTACCTCAGCGGCGTAAGTTGCCGGAAGAAAACAACCTGGGCAACCTTTCTCCACCCCTCTAAAGCAAAATGCCCAGCGAAACCGGCTATGTCTGTTTTAAAGCCTAAATATCACGGCTGTACTTAAACAGGCACAATGCAGCCAGGTGTCTTATCATGACAAACGAATGAAAACAAGGACAACGAGTACGTGAAACGAAACAAAACGTGTTAGGCTTCAATTTATCATTGTTTAAAATCAAATGAAACGGGGTCGCTGGGTTTTAGTCAGCAAGAATGCATTGTTTGTCAAGAGAGCTGCGTCATTCCAGGTCGGAGGCTACGTGATTGACAGCGCGTCCCAAAAGTATGTCACGCTCCAGATCAGGTCGTACGTTGACGGCTCACGTCTCCTATGTTCTCTCTACAGGAAAACACAGAACTGTTTACTTTGTTGAACAAGCAATTCGAAAATCAATAGAGGCCCTGGAGATGTAGACATACAGAAGAATATGTCGTATTTCATAGTAACATAAGCAATCCTTTCGCGCTGTGGAAAGAGACTGAGCCATATGGGATAAAATCCCGGTGCAGTGAAGTCGACCCTGTCTACTTTTAAGCGATATTTTATAAACAAACAATCAGAAAGTCGAAAGAGGTCCTGGAGATGTTGATATACAGAAGAATATTGTCGTATTTCATGGAAATAAAAACTATCAAGTAGAAGAGGTTCAATGAAAACTGGGAATGAAAAGAGAGTTGATGAGAGAAATAAAACCGTGCCCTGATGTGAGGCATTGCATCCTAAAGACTAAATGTCATGGCAGGGCATATCAGGTCCTAAATCTTGTTTAGCAGTTAGAGCATTGTTTTGTCAGCTTCTGCAGCTTATCTTGTTCCCGGCTTATCAGTGTTACCTTTCCTCTGGAGTAAACTAGGCAGATCGAGAGAAAGATCATGCTGCATGGGCAACACAAGGTCTCTACAATTCAGCCCAGCCTGTGTTCTATGCAGTCACTTGTGAAGCAACCAGGACTGCAAGAGCTGTGAATAAGAGGCTGGACAGAAAAACCACTGCAGGAGATCCTCCTCCTGGAACGTCAAGCATTCTTTGCCCACATTGTCAAAGAACATTTCGAGCCAAAATAGGCCTTGGCAGCCATCTTAGAACTCACGGCTCCATACTTTCAACCCCACTGGATGAAATGAATGGTCATCATTATTCTTGATGGACAAACAACATAACTCCATTTGACAAAATATGGTCTGTCAAATAAATAAAATACACATTCAATGTCTGTGGCTCAACATACCAGGCAACCCACATAACACAATGGATAACTCCAGTATAGAAACACTGAATACTGGTGACTCACCAACACTAAGCAACTCATAGCACAATGAGCAATTGCTACACTAAAAACTGCTTTCATTGTGACTTGTATCATACAGGGCAACTCATAACTTGCCGAACAATTGCTACAAGGAAGCAATTACTTTACACCCACGCCATTCAACTTAGTTCATGAATAAATGTTCTTCCTTGTTCGTCCTCGAAAGTGCATTAAAAGCTAAGATCATTTACAACAAAGATTCTTCTTCTTCTTCTTCTTCTTCTTCTTCTTCTTCTTATTCTTCTTCTTATTCTTCTTCTTCTTCTTCTTCTTCTTCTTCTTCTTCTTCTTCTTCTTCTTCTTCTTCTTCTTCTTCTTCTTCTTCTTTCCTTCGCGTGAAATTTGTCTATATCTGCAACGTACTCTCTGATATAAACTTCACTGTCCTTTATTAATTCACCCACTGGTCCACAGAATTGATATTCCACTATTGCTTCTCTAGGCCAGAAGGTTTGCCTAGATATGTTATATTTTGGACAGTCTTGGAGTATGTGATCTGTTTTCTGTGGCACCAATCCACGCGTGCACGTGGCTGATTCGTCAACTTTGTATTTTGTGTACATGTGGTTGTGTTATCAATTTTGCTCTGTTCTGAGGCGCAGAATATTGATTTCTTCTATCCATAAAATGGTACCCATCTTGAGCTGCTGGCGTTCTTTTCTTTTTTTTTCCCGTTCACTGGCTTTGAACTCAAACATAGTCCATACACACTACTTCACCTGCACTGGACTGATTTTTGCTGATGGATGAACGTTTCATATTACCAGTGTCCCTCGCCATCAGGCGAGCCCACTCCGACTTCTGAGGTCCTTGTAATTTACGTCCCTAAGTCAAGGACGAGAAGTCAATATTGTAGACAAACTGACCGGTGTAGGGGTTGAACCCGCTACCTCGGCATCAGCACACCGGATGTTTAAGAACTAGCGGTCTTATTCATTCGGCCCTACTTCGGGTTGGTTTGGTGATTCTTTACTTTTAGTTGTATGATAGGTACATCGGATTGTACATGTTTTGGCTTTTGTGATTTCTTGGTAACTTTACGTTCAGTAGGTTGCGATTGCTTCCTGAACCGTCGGTACCCATACCATTGTATGAAAACCAACGCAATGCGGTCTGTTTTCAAATCACCCGCAGCAGTGTTTCTAACGCGGTATGCGGGACTGCGAATTACATTTGTAATCACTTCGCCACAGCCTGATAGAGAAGACAATAAACTATACTATCTTTAGGGAACATCATAGACTATACTATTTGTAGAAATGACAATAAACGATACTATCTTTAGGGAAGATCATAGACTATACTATTTGTAGAAATGACTCCAAACTATGTTATCTTTAGGGAAGATCATAAACTATACTATTTGTAGAAATGGCAGCAAACTATGCTATCTTTAGGGAAAATCATAGACTATACTATTTGTAGAAATGACAATAAACTATGCTATCTTTAGGGAAGATAACAGACTATACTATTTGTAGAAATGACAACAAACTATGCTATCTTTTTTTTCCGCGTTTCCATCCTGTTTCAGGATATTGCGGTCAACACCAGCATCTTTCAGCTGTATGTTGATTCCTAGGCTAGATTACGCTCATCAGCACGCCACGACTTTCTGAGCGACAGGCTCCATACTCTCATAAGTCACTGGCGCGACTCGAACCGCTTCCAATTATCGTGCGCTCACGTCAACCACGAGAGTATTCGGGGTTACGGAGAAAGCTGCTAACGCCTCGACCAGGGAGACCGGCACTATGCTATCTTAAGGGAAGATAATAGACTATTCTATTTGTAGAAATGACAACAAACTAAACTATCTTTAGGGAAAATCATAGACTATACTGTACTATTTGTAGAAATGACAACAAACTAAACTATCTTTAGGGAATATCATAGACTATACTATATGTAGAAATTACAACAAACTATGCTATCTCTAGGGAAGATCATAGACTATACTATGTGTAGAAATGACAATAAACTATACTATCTTGAACAATGGCTGTTATCATATTCCCAAAATACTCTTGTAAATATTACCTTGATCGCGTTTAACAATACTCTTTTGTAGTTTCTTAATGACATCTTTATTTATAGCTGTGGTTTTCTATGACATTCTCTGTACTATATACAGATCTGATTACTCACATGAAACGAAGACAGTCGACATTCTTTGTGCTTGTCGTGAGAAGGGGAAAGCTGGAGTATGTTGTTACAACTGGAAGGTTGGAGGGAAAGAGAAGGCTGTGAACAGAAATGATCACCAACGCCACACGGCAGTGAACAAAAAAAATACGATATAAAGATCTTGTAACGTCCAGCTGGTGAATATAGGTCAATATCAGCCATTAAAGGAAGGTGTGTGACAGGTGTGTGTGATGTCTGCCTACCTTGTTTAACTATTAAACCAGCTGCATGTTCTTTAGAGGACGTCGCGATCCACCCAAACATTATTTGGCTGTTTTGGGGACAATAAGTATGGGAAAAGTGGGGTGATGACGAGGTAAGTATCTGGAGTGTTTGGTTAATGTGGATATGAACACATACCTGTCACGAGACATCTAGTCGTTTGAGGTGACGAACTGTAACAGACGATGCTTATAGGCAGTGCTGTGATGATGATGATGATGATGATGATGATGATGATGATGATGATGATACTAGGAAATGTACCGGGTTTCTGGGTCGGTTAGCCATCGCGCTAACGACTGAACCACGCAATATCTCCTGTATGATTGGTTCATATAAGAGATGGCTAGAACAGGAAGCGTTAAATACAGGAACTAGTTTTGAGCGCAGACAAGTCGTGACCTTGAGATAATCACCACCCCAGGCTATGATATTTGTGTGTGAACATCCTTATCCGGGTGCCCGGGTATAATACGTTCTCATTTTAATACATCCTTTTTATACCTTTTTATACCTTCCGCTTTCGTCAATTCTATTCAACAAGGGACATCTTTGAAAGTGCGCCCCCGTCCGTGGTTGTGTTCATGCACAGACTAGTAGTAGTATTCATTCCATCTTTTTGGGTAATGCAACAATGAGATTCTGATCGCCAGAACAACCCTACACCTTTCAGCGAATATTCGACCTCTTTATCTTGGTGAGATAACTGTCCACGTAGCCGCGGTGGCGTAGTGACTAGCACCCTTGCTTGCTTCGGCCCGATGCTTGTGTTCGAATCCTCAGTATAGCCTAGTCTGTTAATCTCATCATCCCATTTAGCCTAGTCTGTTAATCTCTACATCCTATCTAGCCTAGTTTGTTGATCTCAACGTCCCATCTAGCCTAGTCTGTTAATCTTATCACCCCATCTAGCCTAGTCTGTTAATCTCATCATCCCATCTAGCATACAACATCACATCTAGCCTAGTCTGTTAATCTCAACATCCCATCTAGCCTAATTTGTTAATCTCATCATCCCATCTAGCATACAACATCACATCTAGCATACAACATCACATCTAGCATACAACATCACATCTAGCATACAACATCACATCTAGCATACAACATCACATCTAGCATACAACATCACATCTAGCATACAACATCATATCTAGCATACAACATCATATCTAGCATACAACATCACATCTAGCATACAACAGCACATCTAGCATACAACATCACATCTAGTCTAGTCTGTTCATCTCAAAATCACATCTAGCATACAACATCATATCTAGCATACAACATCACATCTAGCATACATCATCACATCTAGCCTAGTCTTTTCATCTCAACATCACATCTAGCATACAACATCACATCTAGCATACAACATCACATCTAGCATACAACATCATATCTAGCATACAACATCACATCTAGCATACAACATTACATCTAGCATACAACATCACATCTAGCATACAACATCACATCTAGCATACAACATCACATCTAGCATACAACATCACATCTAGCATACAACATCACATCTAGCCTAGTCTGTTCATCTCAACATCTCATTTAGCCTAGTCTGTTAATCTCTACATCCTATCTAGCCTAGTTTGTTGATCTCAACATCCCATCTAGCCTAGTCTGTTAATCTTATCATCCCATCTAGCCTAGTCTGTTAATCTCTACATCCTATCTAGCCTAGTTTGTTGCTCTCAACATCACATCTAGCATACAACATCACATCTAGCATACAAAATCACATCTAGCATACAACATCACATCTAGCATACACCATCACATCTAGCATACAACATCATATCTAGCCTAGACTGTTCATCTCAACATCACATCTAGCATACAACATCACATCTAGCATACAACATCACATCTAGCATACAACATCACATATAGCATACAACATCACATCTAGCATACAACATCACATCTAGCATACAACATCACATCTAGCCTAGTTTGTTAATCCAAACATCACATCTAGCATACAACATCCCATCTAGCCTAGTTTGTTCATCTCACCATCACATCTAACATACAACATCCCATATAGTCTAGTTTGTTAATCTCAACATCACATCTAGTATACAACACCCCATCTAGCCTAGTTTGTTAATCTCAATATCACATCTAGCATACAACATCCCATCTAGTCTAGTTTGTTAATCTCAACATCATATCTAGTATACAACACCCCTTTAGCCTAGTCTGTTCATCTCAACATCACATCTAGCACACAACATCACATCTAGCCTAATCTGTTAATCTGAACATCTCATGTAGCTTAGTTTGTTCATCTCAACATCCCATCTAGCCTAGTCTGTTAATCTCATCATCACATCTAGCCTAGTTTGTTAATCGCACCATCACATCTAGCCTAGTCTGTTAATCTCAACATCCCATCTAGCCTAGTTTGTTAATCTCATCATCCCATCTAGCCTAGTTTGTTCATCTCAACATCCCATCTAGCCTAGTCTGTTAATCTCATCATCACATCTAGCCTAGTCTGTTAATCTCAACATCCCATCTAGCCTAGTTTGTTAATCTCAACATCCCATCTAACATAGTCTGTTAATCTCGACATCCCATCTAGCCTAATCTGTTAATCTCAACATCACATCTAGCCTAATCTTTTAATCTCAACATCACTTCTAGCCAAGTCTGTTTGTCTCAACATCGCATATAGCCTAATCTGTTAATCTCAACATCACATCTAGCCAAGTCTGTTCATCTCAACATCACATATAGCCTAGTCTGTTAATCTCATCATCACATCTAAAATAATCTGATCTCAACATCACATCTAGCCTAGTCTGTTCAATTCAACATCACATCTAGCCTAGTTTGTTAATCTCAACATCACATCTAGCATACAACATCCCATCTAGCCTAATCTGTTAATCTCAACATCACATGTAGCCTAATTTGTTAATCTCAACATCACATCTAGCCTAGTTCGTTAATCTCAACATCACATCTAGCATACAACATCCCATCTAGTCTAATCTGTTAATCTCAACATCACATGTAGCCTAGTCTATTCATCTCAACATCCCATCTAACCCAGTCTTTTTCATCTCAACATCCCATCTAACCCAGTCTGTTCATCTCAACAACCAATCTAGCCTAGTCCGTTAATCTCAACACCCCATCTAACCCAGTCTGTTCATCTCAACAACCAATCTAGCCTAGTCCGTTAATCTCAACATCCCATCTAACCTCTTGACTAAGACGCCAATATCAAATCAATAAATTGTAACATCTGTTCTATCAAAGTATTGATCTGCCCAGGGCCAAGCCCTACTGACCTGGATTTGGCCAGGAACATTTAAACACGTTAACAGTTGAGGATCAACTACTGGTGCTGCACCACTCCAAACTGTTCTATTTAAAACTGCGAGATGATGTCCGTGACACCAGTGGTTCTCCGATTGTCAGCTTCTATAGGCCAAACAGATGTTATGCCAGGCTGCACCTTATCGTTATATGTGTTATTGTTTGTATTTGTTATCGTTTGTATTTGTTATCGTTTGTATTTGTCTTCAAAAGCCCGCTCTGTCCCTAGTGGCGTTTTACTCATAACAAACGCCATAATGGGGGTTGCGGTTGCGCAGAAGTTAGCAACTAACTAACTAACTGACCAACCGACCGACCGACCAACCGATCGACCGACCGACTGACTGACTGACTGACTGACTGACTGACTATAACTAACTAAACACATAACCAAATAACTAACTAACTAAGTAACTAAGTAACTAACTAACTAACTAACTAACTAACTAACTAACTAACTATCTAACTAGCTAGCTAGCTAGCTAACTAACTAACTAACTAACTAACCAATCAATCAATCAATCATGTGCCATGCCGGAAATCGTGGGCGGTCATGACTCACCACTTCATTCGATCACCAGAGTCGTGGATCAGCTCAGTGTTCCTGTCTCAACCATGCCATGTGGCCAAGCCATCCAGATATTTACTTCTCGTGGCATCGGTCTTCCCCCTGGTCTGTTCCCTTCGATTTTGCCAGTTGTCACTAATTTCTCCAATCCATTTCTTCTCACATGTCCAAAAAATTTTGAATGTCTACGTCTAATTTCTCTAATCAATTTACGATTTTCATTTGTCTCCTGTAGTACTTGGTCATTGGTTTTTTTTTTTTGTTTTTTTTTGGTCTGTCCATGGCATTCTTTGCAATGATCTGTCTTTAGGCGAATCATAATGAACTAGGCACTTGTAAAGAAGGTAGTTTACCGTTGCTTTCCTTCTATGGCAATGACCATACTGGTCGGAGACGTCCCGTGAAACTTGAGACCATAACCAACAACTATCTGTCGGCTGCCCTCATAATTCCATCCACCACCTGCCTTCCGTGGCTTCTTTTGAACACTTCCAATAAACAAATACGAAATAACACCACATAATCCACAGGAAAACACTAAAAACAGCGTCCCCCGAAGAATATACGCGTCACGTCGTCGCCATTTTTACCGGAAGTCTAATCAACCAACTAATTAAACAACCTTCTAACTAATCAACCAACCACCCAACTCACTACACAACAAACTATAGAACTAATTAAATAGTAACCACTACCAGCTGATTATTGTCTAGTAAATACTTCTAGTTGTCAACTATTTATGAAAGACCCCTATCAAGCAACCTATTTAAAGATGTTCTCTGAATTCAAGCCCAGGCATTGTCCGATGGATTTCTAGCTCTTCTTCTTCTTCTTCTTCTTCTTCTTCTTCTTCTTCTTCTTCTTCTTCTTCTTCTTCTTCTTCTTCTTCTTCTTCTTCTTCTTCTTCTTCTTCTTCTTCTTCTTCTTCTGCGTTCATCCGGAGTTTTTTTTCCGGACGTGATTGTGTTGTGCCTGTTTACAGCAGAGCTGCGTTCTTGCGCCGTTAGGCCGACACATCCGACTTCTGAGGGCATTTGTTGACCGGGTTAACCTTTCCGGGGGCTCTAGTTCTAATCCCTATACTTTCGACTGTAAAGACGGCAAGGTGTCACTTAAAGATACTTGATTTCGGATTTAAGTGTGAATCAGCAATAAGGGACGCATGGGGGAGGGGTGGGTGTGCGGGGGGGGGGGGTGTCAAATCCACCGTATTTGTAACCATGGTGTTACTGAAATAACCATCATCCACCCTGCCACGTCTACATGGTTACTGGAACAATCATCACCCACATTGTCACCTCTACATCGTGTTGCTGGAACAACCATCAGCCTCATTGTCACCTCTACATCGTGTTACTGGAACAACCATCACCCACATTGTCACCTCTACATCGTGTTACTGGAACAACCATCAGCCTCATTGTCACCTCTACATCGTGTTACTGGAACAACCATCACCCACATTGTCACGTCTACATCGTGTTGTTGGAACAATCACCACCCACACAGCCACGTCTACATCGTGTTGCTGGAACAACCATCACCCACACAGCCACGTCTACATCGTGTTACTGGAAAAATCATCACCCTCATTGTCACGTCTACATCGTGTTGCTGGAACAATCATCACCCACACAGCAACATCTACATCGTGTTACTGGAACAACCATCACCCACATTGTTACGTCTACATCGTGTTACTGGAACAATCATCACCCACACAGCCACGTCTACATCGTGTTACTGGAACAATCATCACCCACACAGCCACGTCTACATCATGTTACTGGAACAATCATCACCCACACAGCCATGTCTACATCGTGTAACTGGAACAATCATCACCCTCATTGTCACCTCTACATCGTGTTACTGGAACAATCATCACCCACATTGTTACGTCTACATCGTGTTACTGGAACAATCATCACCCACACAGCCACGTCTACATCGTGTTGCTGGAACAACCATCACCCACATTGTTACGTCTACATCGTGTTACTGGAACAATCATCACCCACATTGTTACGTCTACATCGTGTTACTGGAACAATCATCACCCACATTGTTACGTCTACATCGTGTTACTGGAACAATCATCACCCACACAGCCACGTCTACATTGTGTTGCTGGAACAACCATCACCCACATTGTCACCTCTACATCGTGTTACTGGAACAATCATCACCCACATTGTTACGTCTACATCGTGTTACTGGAACAATCATCACCCACATTGTTACGTCTACATTGTGTTACTGGAACAACCATCACCCACATTGTCACGTCTACATCGTGTTACTTGAACAATCATCACCCACATTGTTACGTCTACATCGTGTTTCTGGAACAACCATCACCCACATTGTTACGTCTACATCGTGTTACTGGAACATCATCACCCACATTGTTACGTCTACATCGTGTTACTGGAACAATCATCACCCACATTGTCACGTCTACATCGTGTTACTGGAACAATCATCACCCACATTGTCACGTCTACATCGTGTTACTGGAACAATCATCACCCACATTGTTACTTCTACATCGTGTTACTGGAACAACCATCACCCACATTGTTAAGTCTACATCGTGTTACTGGAACAATCAGCACCCACACAGCCACGTCTACATCGTGTTACTGGAACAACCATCACCCACATTGTCACCTCTACAGCGTGTTACTGGAACAATCATCACCCACACAGCCACGTCTACATCGTGTTACTGGAACAACCATCACCCACATTGTTACGTCTACATCGTGTTACTGGAACAACCATCACCCACATTGTTACGTCTACATCGTCTTACTGGAACAATCATCACCCACATTGTTACGTCTACATCGTGTTACTTGAACAATCATCACCCACATTGTTACGTCTACATCGTGTTACTGTAACAACCATCACCCACACAGCCACGTCTACATCGTGTTACTGGAACAATCATCACCCACACAGCCACGTCTACATCGTGTTACTGGAACAATCATCACCCACACAGCCACGTCTACATCGTGTTACTGGAACAACCATCACCCACATTGTTACGTCTACATCGTGTTACTGGAATAATCATCACCCACATTGTCACCTCTACATCGTGTTACTGGAACAACCATCACCAACATTGTTACGTCTACATCGTGTTACTGGAACAATCACCACCCACACAGCCACGTCTACATCGTGTTACTGGAACAATCATCACCCACACAGCCACGTCTACATCGTGTTACTGGAACAATCATCACCCACACAGCCACGTCTACATCGTGTTACTGGAACAATCATCACCCACACAGCCACGTCTACATCGTGTTGCTGGAACAACCATCACCCACATTGTCCTACATACACCCTCCATTCAATATTGAACGTTAGTATTCGACCAAATGAAGAATGTCTTATGCAATAAGTCATTATCATTGAATGTAAGAAAGATTGTGCTGAAATGCTATATAGAACCAGTTTTGCTGTATGGCAGTGAATGCTGGAATGCAAATGAACAAATTAAGAAGAAATTAGAAGCAACAGAGATGTGGTTCCTGAGACGAATGTTGAGAATTCCTTGGACTGCCAGAGTAACTAACAACGATTGCCTGAAACAGGCTAATGAAACTAGTACATTATATACAACAATAAGACAGAGACAAACAGCTTTCTTTGGTCATGTGATGAGAAGAGAGGCATTGGAGAACATGGTGACAACTGGAAAGATCGAGGGGAAGAGAGACAGAGGCAGACCAAGAGAAATGATGCTGGGTGGATTGAGACGGTGGCATGGAGGAATATCATCAGCAGAGTTGATCCAGAACACCAAAGACCGAGATCTGTGGAGAGCTATTAACGTTTACGTCAGCTGGCAGGACACTTGATGATGATGAGTATTCGACCAGTCAGCTACTGTTATCGTTCTATACAGAATGGAAACATTGAACAGGGTCGCCAACCGCTAGACCCACACCATTGTGTCTCGTCGTAGTTTGAGGACCACTGTGTGACAACTGCGTTTAGATAAACGCTTTGTCCGGTTTGCCAGCTGGGCGGATCCGGTTTTGGTGCAGACAGGGCCTCGTAAAATGTATTGTTTGCTAAATTCTTCAGTCGTAGTTGCAAACTTTCGCCTATTTGCTCACTTCCCTAGTTAACAGAGGGATGTATCGTCTGCTGTAGTTTGTGTTTGAGGCTTCTGTTGAGTCTGTCGGCCTGTCTGTCTGTCTGTCACACGGCTGTCTGTCTATCTGTTACAAAGCTGTCTGTCTGTCTGTCCGTGACATGGCTGTCTGCCCGTCTGTCTGCCACACGTCTGTCTGTCTTTCGCCCATCAATCCTTTTATCCATTCATCCAGCCAGCCAGCCAGCAACCTTTTTTTTTATGTCCGCATATCCTATTACAGGACATCGCTTTCAACACCAGCATTTTACCGCTGTTGTTGATTTCTTGGCAAGATTACGCTCAGTAGTTTGCCATTGATTTCTGAGCGGCCGGCTCAAATACCCCGTAAGTAACGTTCGCGGCGAGAACCGCTACCGATTCTCGCGCAGCTGCGTTTGCTCACGTGGATAAACGGGATTACGGAAAAAGTCGCTAACACCTCTGCCAGGGAGTCGGTGCCAGCAACCTACGTATCCATAATCCATCGACCTACCAACCTACGCAGATACCTGTCCGTGTCTGCCTCACACTTGTATGTATGCGTGTGGGTGGAAGAGATTTTGGATGGATATATGGCTGGTGAGTGGGTGGAGGATCGACAGACAAAGACATATTAATTGGTAAGTAGTTAGGTAGTTACTGTCTCCGTAGCTAAGGTGTTACGGATGCAGTTCGTAATCTCGCAAACCGCATTCGAAACACAGTTGTGTTTTTTTTTTTTTTAAATGAAATGGTATGGGTGCCGGTCGTTCAGAAAGCAATGGCAAACTGCTGAACGTAAACTTGCCCAGGAATTACGAACAGACAAAAAATGCTGGGATTGACTACTACATCCGTAAAGGATATGCAACTAACTTTAACTTTAGGTAGGTAGTTAGGTGGACAGGAGGAGTGTAGATAACTAGGTGGGTAGGTAAGAGGGTGTGTATAATAAGAAAGTAGGTAGGTAGATACTTTATAACATGTCTCAAGCATCCTGATTGCCTAAGTCTTCATTGTCTATAGCTTAAATGTCTACATCTTGACCATCTACATCTTGAGTGTCTACAACTTGATTGTCTACATCTTGAGTGTCTACATCTTGAGTGTCTACAACTTGATTGTCTACATCTTGAGTGTCTACAACTTGATTGTCTACAACTTGATTGTCTACATCTTGAGTGTCTACAACTTGATTGTCTACATCTTGAGTGTCTACATCTTGATTGTCTACAACTTGATTGTCTACATCTTGAGTGTCTACAACTTGATTGTCTACATCTTGAGTGTCTACATCTTGATTGTCTACATCTTGATTGTCTACATCTTGAGTGTCTATATCTTGAGTGTCTACAACTTGATTGTCTACATCTTGAGTGTCTACAACTTGATTGTCTACATCTTCAGTGTCTACAACTTGATTGTCTACATTTTGAGTGTCTACAACTTGATTGTCTACATCTTGAGTATCTACATCTTGAGTGTCTACAACTTGATTGTCTACATCTTGAGTGTCTGTAACTTGATTGTCTACATCTTGAGTGTCTACATCTTGTGTGTCTACAACTTGATTGTCTACAACTTGATTGTCTACATCTTGAGTGTCTATAACTTGATTGTCTACATCTTCTTGAGTGTCTACATCTTGATTGTCTACATCTTGAGTGTCTATAACTTGATTGTCTACATCTTGAGTGTCTACAACTTGATTGTCTACATCTTCAGTGTCTACAACTTGATTGTCTACATCTTGAGTGTCTATAACTTGAGTGTCTACATCTTGAGTGTCTACATCTTGAGTGTCTATAACTTGATTGTCTACAACTTCAGTGTCTACAACTTGATTGTCTACATCTTGAGTGTCTACATCTTGAGTGTCTACATCTTGATTGTCTACATCTTGATTGTCTACATCTTGAGTGTCTACATCTTGATTGTCTACATCTTGAGTGTCTACATCTTGAGTGTCTACATCTTGAGTGTCTACATCTTGAGTGTCTACAACTTGATTGTCTACATCTTGATTGTCTACATCTTGATTGTCTACATCTTGAGTGTCTACATCTTGAGTGTCTACATCTTGAGTGTCTACATCTTGATTGTCTACATCTTGAGTGTCTATAACTTGAGTGTCTACATCTTGAGTGTCTACATCTTGATTGTCTACATCTTGATTGTCTACATCTTGAGTGTCTACAACTTGATTGTCTACATCTTGAGTATCTACATCTTGATTGTCTACATCTTGAGTGTCTACATCTTGAGTGTCTACATCTTGAGTGTCTACATCTTGATTGTCTACATCTTGAGTGTCTACATCTTGATTGTCTACATCTTGAGTATCTACATCTTGATTGTCTACATCTTGATTGTCTACATCTTGAGTGTCTACATCTTGAGTGTCTACATCTTGAGTGTCTACATCTTGATTGTCTACATCTTGAGTATCTACATCTTGATTGTCTACATCTTGATTGTCTACATCTTGAGTGTCTACATCTTGAGTGTCTACATCTTGAGTGTCTACATCTTGAGTGTCTACATCTTGAGTGTCTACAACTTGATTGTCTACATCTTGAGTATCTACATCTTGATTGTCTACATCTTGAGTGTCTACATCTTGATTGTCTACATCTTGAGTGTCTATAACTTGATTGTCTACATCTTGAGTGTCTACAACTTGATTGTCTACATCTTCAGTGTCTACAACTTGATTGTCTACATCTTGAGTGTCTACGTCTTGACTGCCTACATCTTGATTGCCTACATCTTGTGTGTCTACGTCTTGACTGCCTACATCTTGACTGCCTACATCTTGATTGCCTACATCTTGCGTGTCTACGCCTAATTGTTCTAATCAATCGATGGCATTCATATGCCTCTATAGAACTGACTGATAAATATGGACCGCCGTACAAAAGTGGACAGCATAGGCAAAAAAAAAGAAATACAACTTACGTAGCACTTAACTGTGTAATGCGGGCTGTTTACAATCACTACTGAAAGTGGTTTTGTGTAGAAATGAAAGTGGGTTTGTGTAGAAATGAAAGTGGATTTGCGTAGAATTGAAATCGACGATCCCACCAGATCTTGGTCAGTGCTAAAAATAAGTACGCGGATAGTCTGTGGTTAATTACAAATGAAGTACCGGAAGAAGAATAGCTGACACTCTAATCAATATAAAAACTGAAAAGTACCGGCACACCGGATTTATTGGTATTGGTATTGCTATTGCAAGTCGGCGTTGTGTAGAAATGAAAGTGGGTTTGCGTAGAAATGAAAGTGGGTTTGTGTAGAAACGAAAGTGGGTTTGTGTAGAAATTAAAGTGGGTTTGTGAAGAAATTAAAGTGGGTTTGTGTAGAAATGAAAGTGGCTTTGTGTAGAAATGAAAGTGGGTTTGTGTAGAATTGAAAGTGTGATTGTATAGAATTGAAAGTGGGTTTGTGTAGAAATGAAAGTGAGTTTGTGTAGAAATGAAAGTGGGTTTGTGTAGAAATGAAAGTGGGTGTGTGTAGAAATGAAAGTGGTTTTGTGTAGAATTGAAAGTGTGTTTATGTAGAAATGAAAGTGGGTTTGTGTAGAGTTGAAAGTGTGATTGTATAGAATTGAAAGTGGGTTTGTGTAGAAATTAAAGTGGGTTTGTGTAGAAATGACAGTGGGTTTGTGTAGAAATGAAAGTGGGTGTGTGTAGAAATGAAAGTGGTTTTGTGTAGAATTGAAAGTGTGTCTATGTAGAAATGAAAGTGGGTTTGTGTAGAAATGAAAGTGGGTTTGTGTAGAAATTTAAATTGGTTTGTGTTGAAATGAAAGTGGGTTTGTGTAGAAATGAAAGTGGGTGTGTGTATAAATTAAAGTGGGTTTGTGTAGAATTGAAAGGGGGTTTGTGTAGAAATGAAAGCGGGTTTGTGTAGAAATTACAGCGGGTTTGTGTAGAAATGAAAGTGGGTTTGTGTAGAATTGAAAGTATGTTTGTGTAGAAATGAAAGTGGGTTTGTGCAGAAATTAAAGTGATAGTTAGAAAGTCAGTTACATGTCCTTTACATAACGTTGCAATCAACCCCGGCATTCTTTGTGGGCTGTTTGTGATTTACAAGACAACTTTTACGTTCCGTAGTTTGCCGTTGCTTTCTGAACGACCGACTCTCATGCCATTGAAATCAACGCAAGGAGAGGGGGAAAGGTTGGGGGGGGGGTGGTCTGCTTCCAAATTGTCAGTGGTTGATGTGGGACCCTCAACTCAGTGTGTCGGGGAATTGTAACACGCGTTCATTGGCACCAAGCCACAGAGCCGACTGAAAGTGATAGAGAGATTAGAAATGAGACTATCCATTACGTCATCGTGGCCGAATGGATAAGAGCCGCTAGCTCTTAAACTTCCGGTGTGCTGATGCCGAGGTAGGGGCTCAACCCCTATACCGGTCAGTTGGACTAAAATGAGGAGTTCTCGTTCTTTACACAGGGATGTAAATTACAAGTGCTTTACCTCAAAAGTCAAAATGGGTCCGTCTGATGGCGAGGGACACTGGCATTAGGGAGAAAAAAGTCCACACGCAAAAAAATCAGTCAAATACACAAGAAATAATATCACGTGTGTGAATTACGCTTGAGTTTAAAGCAAGCGAGTACCAAAACAAATACTATCCTGAATTCTCCGAAATTTCCAAATATATTTATTAGCCTGGAACTTCTTTCGCGTTTGGTTTATTTTCTCAGAAATGGTGCGGAAATTCCCGAACGGCGCGTGAGCTTCATTATGAATACGCGAGAGAATAAGGGTACTTCACTTTTAATTCACCACGTAGTTATTTTTAGCACTGACCTGGATCTTGTAGGATCGTCGATTTTCAGAATAGGGATATCGGGCTTGTTTACAGCAAGTTGTACCCAAAACCGCATATCATTGTCTTCGTAAACTGGCACCCAGATACATCAAAGGTTAGCGCAGACAGATGGGACATACACAAGATAAGACGAGTAGCACAAGATATGGACATACACTCCGACGACAGTGAGGGACCTCCGGGTCCAGAAACATTATTGCTTCCATCAATCGGTCTAGCAGTCCACCACACACTGAACCGGAAGTGATTGACCTCAGTTGGATTGTAACGTCGACTTCTCGTTCAGAAAGCAATGGCAAACTACTGAACGTACAATTACCTAGAAAATGAACTTGGGGTTGATTGCTGCGTCTTGCTAATGCTTTATCGACGACCGCACGAATTTCTCAGCAATTTTGGGCTGTGTGTGTAGAGAAGAGAGGTCGAGCAAAGATGTTCCCGCCAGGGGGCGTGTTCATGTTCCCGCCAGGGGGCGTGTTCATGTTCCCGCCAGGGGCGTGTTCATGTTCCCGCCAGGGGGCGTGTTCATGTTCCCGCCAGGGGGCGTGTTCATGTTCCCGCCAGGGGGCGTGTTCATGTTCCCGCCAGGGGGCGTGTTCATGTTCCCGCCAGGGGGCGTGTTGGGTATATGGTGCCAGCCTCATATTGTTAGACCAATCAGCTCTCCATGGGTGACGTCATCAGTGGCGGACTGGCCAGGGTGTCATGTGGGTCTCTGGAGAGTAGACATATAAGTAGGTAGGTTGTCAGTTAGTTAGTCACTTAGTTAGTTAGTTATTCAGCCAGTCAATCAGTTAGTTAATTAGTTAATTAGTTAGTTAGTTAGTTAGTTAGTTATTCAGTCAGTCAGTCAGTTAGTTAGTTAGTTAGTTAGTTGTTCCGTCAGTTAGTCAGTTAATTAGTTAGTTAGGTAGTTAGTTAGTTATTCAGTCAGTCAGTCAGTTAATCAGTCAGTTAGTTAGTTATTCAGTCAGTCATTTAGTTAGTTAGTTAGTTACTCAGTCAGTTAGTCAGTCAGTTAGTTAGTCAGTTAGTTAGTCAGCCTGTCAGTTAGTTAGTTAGTCAGTCAGTCATTTAGTTAGTTATTTAGTCAGTTAGTCAGTTGGTCAGTCAGTTAGTCAGTCAGTTAATCAGTCAGTCAGTTAGTCAGTCAGTTAGTCAGTTAATCAGTCAGTTAATCAGTCAGTTAATCAGTCAGTTAATCAGTCAGTTAATCGGTCAGTTAATCAGTCAGTTAATCAGTCAGTCAGTCAGTTAGTTAGTTGGTTGGTCAGCCAGCCAGCCAGCCAGCCATCCAGCCAGTCAGCCAGCCATCCAGTCAGTCAGTCAGTTAGTTAGCCAGCCAGCTAGCCAGCCCGCCAGTCAGTCATTCAGTCAGTCAGTCAGTTAGTAAGTCAGCCAGCCAGTCAGCCAGCCAGCCAGTCAGTCAGTCAGTCAGTTAATTAGCCAACTGATCATCCTCATTGAACATCCAGCTGATACCTTCTAACTCCTCTCAAGTAACTGACAAATATGGATTGCCGTAGAATCCCGGGCAGTATTCGACAAAGAACACTACTTACGTACCAATTAACTGTGTAATGCAAGCTTTTACAGTCAGCATTGAAAATAAAACATAAAGACACCAGACAATGTGTTTACAATATTAATGACTTGTAGTCCCGCTAACCAATATTTTTAGACCCAGTGTGCCATTGGTTGTAATCAATATCAATCTGACCGCCTCTGCTTCCTAAAGAATTACTGATGCTCGTTTTAAAATGGTTAACCCCCAAGGCTAGGTAACTAAAACAATGCCCTATGTCTCTGTTGCCTTTTCAGTTCCCGAGTGCATTTTTCTGGAGACTCCTGGGAGTCGGCGCTGGAGCTACGGAGCTCGTGCTTAATGCGACGCTTTCGGCGGGTCGCCCTGCGGATAGAGACAGAGCCATGTGAGAAAACCCGGGTCAATGAGGTATTTCTGGTGACTGCTGATTCCATCGACATGAACTGTGGTTTTCGTGGAGGACTTTTGTGTTGGCATCCTGGCGGCGGTATTATGCACAGTGTACCTGTGCAGGCTGTTGGATTGCCGAGACTCCTGTCTTTTCCACTTTTCACATTGGACAGTGGGGAGCGTTTTGTGTGATGTTCACTGGCACAGGAACGGAGCATAATGGGGACGACCCGTTGCCGTGAAGTTGGAACCTCGACTGACTGACTGACTGACTGACTGACTGACTGACTGTCTGACTGACTGACTAACTGACTAATCTGTTGCTGCCTGACACTGTGAATTGTTTGTAGTGTTAGGCTGGCTACACCACTGTGGGTACTTTAGTCGACAGGTAATTAGTTAGACAGGCAGGCAGGCAGGCAGACAGGCAGGCAGGCAGGCAGGCAGGCAGGCAGGTAAGTAGATAGGCAACCAGGTAGGCAGGTGGGTTGGTAGGCAGATAGACAGGCAGGTTTGCAGGTAGGTATGTAGGTAGACAAAAAGGCTGCCAGGGAGGCATGCGGGTAACCACACAGACAGACAGGCAGGCAGGCAGGCAGGCAGACAGACAGACAGCCAGGCAGGCAGACAGACAGGCAGGCAGGCAGGCAGGCAGACAGGAAGACAGACATTCAGACAGACATGCAGGCAGGCAGGCCGGCCGAGACAGACAGGCAAGCAGGCAGACAGACAGACAGGCTGTTAGGAGGCAAGCAGGTAACCAGAGAGACAGGCAATCAGGTAGGTAGATAGACAGGCAGGTTTGCAGGTAGGTATGTAGGTAGACAAAAAGGCTGTCAGGGAGACATGCGGGTAACCAGACAGACAGACAGACAGGCAGGCAGGCAGGCAGGCAGACAGCCAGGCAGACAGGCAGACAGGCAGGCAGACAGACAGACAGACATACAGACAGACAGACAGACATGCAGGCAGGCAGGCAGGCAGGCAGGCCGAGACAGACAGGCAAGCAGGCAGACAGACAGACAGGCTGTTAGGAGGCAAGCAGGTAACCAGAGAGACAGGCAATCAGGTAGGCAGATAGACAGGCAGGCATATAGACAAACAGAGAGACTGACAGACAGACCAGCAGGCATACATAAAGACTGACAGAGAGATAGATTGAATGAGAGAGATAGACCGAGAGAGAGAGATAGATTCAGAGAGAGAGAGAGAAAGAGAGAGAGAGACTGAGAGAGAGAGAGAGAGAGAGAGAGAGAGAGAGAGAGAGAGAGAGAGAGAGAGAGAGAGAGAGAGAGAGAGAGAGAAGATTTCCAAATACCACACACTATTTCCCCAAATACCACACACTATTTCCCCAAATACCACACACTATTTCCCCAAATACTACACACTATTTCCCCAAATATCACGCACACTTTATTTCCCTAGAACAGAACAATCAAACTAATGACGTAGTGTAACTAACCAAAGATCTACTTGAATACTTCTGCAGCCGCTGCTTTTTCTTTTGAATACTTCTGTATACCAATCACCATTAGCTGGGCGGGGTCGTTGTGGTGGTAACAACAGGTCACAACCTACGCTGACACTACAAACTGCCGACATAAGCGCTAATTATAGACTTATCAACAACGTAAGAATCAACTACGTTTAGAAAAATTGAAGTGCATACAGAAGGGCGTCAGATAAGGATGTGTAATGTCTCCTGGTTTATTTTTCATTGTACAGTGAAGATATGGGATGTACAGAAAATATTCCAAGGATCCTGGTTGGTGGGCATAATATAAATAACTTAAGTTATGCTGATGACATCGTCTTGATAGCAACAAGTCTAAAATTGAACTACAAGATATATAAAGTGGTTGTAGAAAGTGAGTGAAAATATTTTCAGAAATATAGAAGATATGGAAGGAATCAACATTGGGAGACGATTTATCAATAACATTAGATATGCAGATGATATAGTCTTGGTTGCAGGCAATGAACAGGACCTGCAACATTTAGTAGATGCGGTTGTTGCACACAGTGAATAACTAGGGTTAGAGCTGAATTGTAAGAAAACAGATTATGGTCGCCACTGGGAAGAAGGAAATTAGATCAAGAATTGCCATTGCAAAAGTAACCTTTTGCAACATGAAAAACATACTGACCAATAAAAGGATATCAATTGAAACGAGAAAAAGAGTGTTGAAGTGCTACATAGAACCTGTACTTTTGTATGGATGTGAAGCGTGGACAATAAGCAGACAAGCTGAAAAACATCTGATGGCTGTGGTAATGTGGTTTCTGAGGAAAATAACAAGAATACCGTAGACAGACAGAAAAACCAATGAACAAGTCCTTCAAGAAACAAATGAAGATCGTAAACTGATTAGAGACATTGGACGTAGTCAAATTTTTTTGGGGACATGTTATGAGGAGAAATGGGTTGGAGAACTTGGTGACAACTGGCAAGATCGAAGGGAAGAGACCAAGGGGAAGACCGAGAAGTAAATACCTGGGTGGCTTGGCCACGTGGCATGGTCGAGACAGGAACACTGAGCTGATCCACGACTCTGGTGATCGAGTGAGATGACAGAAAATAACCGCCCACGCTTACCGGAACGGCACATGATGGATGGAGGTAGTGGGAGACAATGGGCCTTATCTTGAATAATAGAAAGACCGAAATCATGGCTATATCCAGAAAACAGATCGTGCCTAAATGTACAATTAAAGCGAATGACGTTAAGTTTATGCCAAGTGTAGACATTCTTACTACAACACACTTATCGGCGCAGCACATAACAGTGACATCAAAACTTACTACCAGCACAGCACTCGATGATGTCTTCAAAACGTACAACAGGCATGCTTATCAGCACGGCGGACGGTGATAACCGTAAAGCATACTACAAACACGCTGATCACTAGTCTATTATTTCTCAATAGCTATTTCGCAACTGACTACCAGAATGCTTATCGCCTTGACACATGCAGGTGAAGATCATTTCACAACTGACTACCAGCACGTCTGTCGGCATGATACACCATGATAATGGTTTCACTACCTACTATCAGTAAGCTGATCGGCCTCGCACATGATGATGATGGTTTCATAACCTAACACCAGTACTGCTCCCTGGCGAAGAGGTTATGGATGCATACCCGCGTTCCAAACACAGCTGTGGGCGATTTGGCAGCAGACCGCCTTACGTTGTTTTTATTTTTTAGTTTAGTTTAGTCGACGGATCAACATCACGGCACAAGGGTGTAACCCATAAGTGCTCCGTTCTCCTCCTAACTCAAACCTGAGTCTGGAGAAACTCAGCACGAACTCCGCAGCACCGGCCAGGATCCTGAAATACTTTGGGTAGATTTTTAACTCGAAATTTTGCCCGGGCAGCGCCGTTAGGCTATTCTTTTTCGATTTCCAACTGCCAAGGGATTTTTTACGTGCGCAACAATACACACGGGCGTCCGATCTCAATACCCAGAGACCAGGGGAAATTTATTACTAGAAGTCCACGTGAAATAAATCCCGGTCCTCACCGGGTCTTGAACCCGGGACCTCCAGCACACGAGGCGGGCACCATACCTCGATACCACGCAGCCCCCCTGTTTTGTTTTATGAAATGGTATGGGTGCCGGTCGTTCAGAAAGCAATGACAAAACTACTGAACGTAAACTTGCCCAAGAATCACGACAGCCAAAAATTGCTGGGGGTCGACTGCTACGTCCTGTAAATGATATGCAACAAAAAACAAACAAAAAATACCAATACGCTTATTGGCATGACACGTGATGATGATGGTTTCACAAGTTAATATATGTCAACTTATTGGCATGACACGTGATGATGATGGTTTCACAAGTTAATATATGTCAGCTTATTGGTATGACATGAGATGATGATGGTTTCACAAGTTAATATATGTCAGCTTATTGGCATGCCAGACGATGGTGATGGTTTCACAAGTTAATATATGTCAGCTTATTGGCATGCCAGACGATGGTGATGGTTTCACAAGTTAATATATGTCAGCTATTGGCATGCCAGACGATGGTGATGGTTTCACAAGTTAATATATGTCAGCTTATTGGTATGTGTGAGGTTTTGTATTTGGGTTTTAGATAATTACAGAAGCACCAACAAGTGACTTTCCATAAAGTATAGATCTTTATAAAAGATACAGGTTTGTAACAGCAAGTCTTGTCTAGAGGTATTGATATGTAGTCTCGCAGAACCTTTGTAGAGAAACCATACAGAATTTGGCTCATCGAATACCGCCACTGTGAGAAATTAGACCTAAGTTTAAGATCAACACAGAATTATTATTAGATGATTCCTCCGACAGGTTATATAGAGATCTTGGCAGTTAGCCACAGCAACAAATGAAAGCAGTTCTTTCACTTATCCTGTTTACTGTGTTCTGGTCGCCCACCTCATGATTGATCTCTTTAATTAATTCAAGTGACACAAGACACTTGGACAAATGACCACATTGACAATTGGACCACTGTAATGAACATAAATAACACCAACTGCACTTTACACCAGTTGAACAAGTCAACCTGAGAATATCTTGACAACAGTTGGACACACATTCACAAAGGAATGATCACACCAACAGATTAGACAAGTCATACATCATGGAAGATACTTGACAACATATACACAGGACTTCCACAATCTCTGAACTAACAACCACAGTAGAGGTAACAGTCACCATCGTTCATCCCCTTTCTCCCGATCTCGAAGTTTCTAAGTTATTCTTAGACCAAGTTATCAAGACGGCTTACGTTATTTAATTGTTTTAATATTGAGAAATGTAAATGGACTGGGGATGCGAACGTCTGGAGCCATTATGTTACATAGCCTCCCCATAAGTCTGTCATTGATAAGTGACTGATAGGTCAGGCGTTCACAGTTCCCAGATCCTTTAAGTGATGTCATCATTTACTCCTTATCTCCATTCACTCCCACAAGAGCTGTGCATATGGAATCAAATAATTTTTTCCTTGAAAAATCTGCCCCACTATTCATCCATCAGTCATGAATTTGGTGACATTTGCAAAGACCATGAAGTTAGTCTTGCATGAAGTTCCATTTAGTCACTGGAAGTATGAAGAGTTATGACTACACTTATCAGTGAACTGCTCTCCAATTTATCTCTGACAATGCTTCACAGTTAATCTCCATGCTATTTTTCCTATCCATGATGAATGATCTCTCAGAGTCACACACTTCCAAAGTATGAGTCGACCATTGAGATTCATTTTGAGAAGTAATGGCTTTGCAATTAACCAACTTCTATCAGAACTTCATTCTTCCCTTCGCCTCTGGAAAATGATAATCCTGTGAGAGTGTATTTAACTGAACACTTTCTCCAACAGCAATCTTGGCATTTGGAACTGGGTTAAAATTTTTGATCATCACCGGAGCAAAAACAATCACTTCCGGGTGAACTGTATAGCAGCCGCTGCAGAACTTAAGACTAAAATCCACTAAGCGCAGATTTGGTTAGCGTTGGACACAGGGTCTACCTTTCCAATAAGCCTCTTGTGTTTGCAGATGGTAGCAATTTCCCATTATATTTCCTTGACTTATTTCTGTAGTCTTACCATAGATTTAGAGGTGCACTTATTGGTTGAGATTTCCTCATTCCGTTAGGCCTCTATTTTGTTGTGTTGTGAGAAGTGACAGCATTTTCTCTCCTTAGTTGCTCTATTTTCTAACGTAGCAACCGAATTTTGTAGAAGCTGTTATACTAACATCCACTAAGCTAGAATCCCAGGTGGAATTTGCAACTTGTTTTCAGCAACTCTCTAGCTAAGTGCTTTTGAGTGGCTGTAGTATCCGTTCTTTCTCTCCCACATGAGCAAAACGTTTACTTTTGGCGAATAAGGCGTTTCTTCTCATCCATAGAGAAGTCCGTCATTATCACAGCCACCTTTGAAGGAGTGTGATTATGTGGGTATAGCTTCATAGATCCCAATATTGACTGGAATTATGTTTGAAGCAATTTGACTGACTTTGAGGATAGGACTGGCCAGGTCTTGTGAATATACCTCGCATCTCAGTAATAATATAAGATTCCACTGCGGAATGCATGGTTCTTACTTTGTATAAAGAGTCGACTGCAGGAGTTGCAGGGATCTTTACCTTCGAAAGAGTCGACTGCTGGATAACAGTGATCTTTCGTTAGTCCACTGAATCGCAGACATTGTGTATAGAGTGTCAACTGTTGGAGTTGCAGTGATCTCTACCATATAAGTTAACTGTTTAAGAACAGCAATCCTTATTTACATTCCCACCTTCTTCCGGCAGAAAAGTCTTCCCATTGAGAATGAAAAAGGGGAATGACATCAGTTGTACTCAACTTTGTCCGTCCTTTAATCTCCACCATTTTAAAGGCAGAAACGCTTTCTCAACTGAGGATGAATTGACGGCCGACATCGGAGACGGATCCTGTTTTATCTCTTCATGAAATTTTTCAGGTTGTCCACGTTATGCTCCTAGTCGTATGATACGCCAATGACATCAGGTTGGTTATCCATCGTTTCCTGAACACATAACTTTGCGTACGCTTTCCACTTCCATATGAATGGCTAGGGGTCCAGTTATTTTGATGGCCTTCCTGGAGATTCAATGAGTTCACTCCTAGTGACTTGGATCCTAGTACACCAGAGATCACACCATCGAACAATAGACTAATGTCTTATAGACACCAGACTGTGGTCGGGTCATGAGTGACTGACCATGACATCAGGTAGAATCTTCCCTTCATCTCGTCCATTACGTATCAGGTACGCTTAAGAATACCACTAAATCAGGAATAGCAAGAGACTGAGTTGATAAGGATGTTTCTCCTGGAGATTCAATCGTGCTTACTTTCTCAGCAGCTTGATCAGGGCTACCGACAAGATTACACAACTGAAGAATAAACCCAACGTCGAATCGACACTGGACATTAGCCGGTACGAATACTGACTATTACTGAGAGAGATGGTTAGTGAGGTGTCCTAATGGTTGCCCAAAGTTTCCATCAGGGTTCACACTCTCTGCTCTCAGTGTTGCTAACATGTTATGGGGACTGAGGAATTAAGTACCCACTATATGATGTTGTGATGCAGTGATACTGAAATGTTTTAATTACATTATTTCCCTCTTCTCCCATGCCAGCCAATAAGATTTGGAGGTGGAGTAGGCCCTCTATTATTCACTGGATCAGATGTTTTAATTTATCTCAAGAAAAATCAAGTTTATCCTGAAATTAGCTGTCTAAGTTATTTAAAAATAATTTGTGTCTTCTGGGTTCTCAGGTACCTTTATCTGATATTCATAGTGAACAACAGCATGCACAAAGTTACACAACAATATTGACAGTCCATTACATCAGCCCATTTTGAAACACAACATTATCATGGGTATATCAATCATGTTGACCCATAAGATAATTAACATCTTCGTTCATTACATTGTACAATGTGACATTTATGAACAGTGATACATGCAATATTACCACCATTGATGAAACAACCTATACCAGAGATTTACTTGTGGGCCAAACATCTGGACCTTATGTCTACATTTATGTGACGGGATCCGTTAACCACACTATAAAACTCTAAGCAATAGGCTTAATTTTGCGAGAGGTTACTCCCTGATTCTAATACCAGCCTAGATTTCCCCCACCGGAGTTCCAGACAAGGTATGCCCACAGTTTATATCCTGAGTTGTCAGATCCCACTATGTGAATCCCATGAAAGGTATTCCCAGGGTTCATTTCCCATACTCGAGGTCCCAATAGGTGAGTACCCCAAGGGGTTTTCCCAGAGTTCAAACAGTGGCATCAAGCACTCATTATGTGATTACCTTGAGGGGTTTTTCCCAGGGTTCAATTGCAGACAGGAGTCCACAATATGTGAATACCCTGAGGAGTTTTTCCCGGGGTTCAATCGCGGACAGGCACCCACATGTGAGGTTTTGTATTTGGGTTTTAGATAATTACAGAAGCACCAACAAGTGACTTTCCATAAAGTATAGATCTTTATAAAAGATACAGGTTTGTAACAGCAAGTCTTGTCTAGAGGTATTGATATGTAGTCTCGCAGAACCTTTGTAGAGAAACCATACAGAATTTGGCTCATCGAATACCCCCACTGTGAGAAATTAGACCTAAGTTTAAGATCAACACAGAATTATTATTAGATGATTCCTCCGACAGGTTATATAGAGATCTTGGCAGTTAGCCACAGCAACAAATGAAAGCAGTTCTTTCACTTATCCTGTTTACTGTGTTCTGGTCGCCCACCTCATGATTGATCTCTTTAATTAATTCAAGTGACACAAGACACTTGGACAAATGACCACATTGACAATTGGACCACTGTAATGAACATAAATAACACCAACTGCACTTTACACCAGTTGAACAAGTCAACCTGAGAATATCTTGACAACAGTTGGACACACATTCACAAAGGAATGATCACACCAACAGATTAGACAAGTCATACATCATGGAAGATACTTGACAACATATACACAGGACTTCCACAATCTCTGAACTAACAACCACAGTAGAGGTAACAGTCACCATCGTTCATCCCCTTTCTCCCGATCTCGAAGTTTCTAAGTTATTCTTAGACCAAGTTATCAAGACAGCTTACGTTATTTAATTGTTTTAATATTGAGAAATGTAAATGGACTGGGGATGCGAACGTCTGGAGCCATTATGTTACAGTATGACATGAGATGATGATGGTTTTACAAGTTAATATATATCAGCTTATTGGCATGGCACGTGATGATGATGGTGTCACAAGTTAATATATATCAGCTTATTGGTATGACATGAGGTGATGATGGTTTCACAAGTTAATATATGTCAGCTTATTGGCATGACACGTGATGATGATGGTTTCACAAGTTAATATATGTCAGCTTATTGGCATGACACGTGATGATGATGGTTTCACAAGTTAATATATGTCAGCTTATTGGCATGACACGAGATGTTGATGGTTTCACAAGTTAATATATGTCAGCTTATTGGCATGACAGACGATGGTGATATTTCACAAGGCGATGGCACACAATGATAACGTTTCCCCAATTGACTGCCACGCTTATCGGTTTGACACACGCTCGTGGAGATCATTTCACAACCTATGTCTGTCGGTATTACATCCGATGATGAAGGTTTCACAACTTACTATCAGTCAACTGATCGGCATGGCACCCGATGATGAAGGTTTCCCAGTTGACTACCGCCCTGATGCCAGTCTATAATTAGCGCTTATGTCGGCGGGTTGTTGTGTCGCCGTAGGCTGGGCCCAGCTGTAATCACCACTACTACCCCGCCCAGCTAATGGTGATTGGTATACACAAGCTTTCTAGGTAGCCGCACTACGTCAACAATCTGATTGTTCTGTTCTGGGAAAATCAATCAATCGATCAGGTGCCGTTCTTACAATGAAGGCTGGCTGTAACGGGTCTTCAACACTGTCTCGCCTTGACTGTACATTCTGTCAGACTGCTGTTCGTCCATTTCTTGATGTTATCTTCCCACTTGTATCGTTGTCCACCTCTTGCTCGCTTGCCTTCAACCTTGCCCGCCAGTGTGGTTTTTATGCGTGTTAACGTGGTAGAAATATTTCACTTGCCTTGTTTTTAATTCATTTCATCAACTCTCATTACATTCCCAGGTTTTCTAGAACCTCAGTATTTATTTGTTTTTCTTTCCATCTCAACATAGAGTGTGGTATTCTGAAATCTGACTTCATCATGCTACTTCATCATCTCTTAGCGGTATTCCATTTTGTCTGGATGTTAGTTACATATCCTTTACATGACGTAGCAATCAACCCCAGCATTTTCTTAGCTGTTTGTGATTTCTGGGAAAGTTTAAGCTCATTGTTTGTCAGTGCTTTCTGAACGACCGACACTCATTCCATTATGTGAAAACCAACGCAAAGGAGTCTGCTTCCAAATCGTCCGCAGCTATGTTTTAACGGTGTATATGGGATTGAGAATTGCATGTGTAACACCAGTCGCTACGGAGCCGGCAAAAGGTCAGTTGCATATCCGTTACAGGAAGTCGCAGACAACGCCAGTTTTTTTTTTTTTTGGCCGTTTGTGATTTCTTGGCAAGTTTACGATCAGTAGTTTGCCATTGCTTTCTGAACGACCGGCAGGAAGAGGCCGTCGGCCTTATGTTTTGGGGAAAGGGTAAAACAAGTGGTGCTGCACTTGTCAATGTTTGTGCTGCACACATCATCTATTTGTTCATGCCACTGGGGTTATACTATTTTACTGTCTGTCTCTCGCCTTGAGTGTACATTATGTCAGACTGCTATTCGTCCATCTCTTGATGTTATCTTCCCATTACCGTGGGGATAACAGATGTCCCATATTCGAACTGACTAAGTGTTTTAATTGTTTAATTAATGTATTCACATTAATCTATATATATATATATATATATATATATATATATATATATATATATATATATATATATATATATATATATATATATATATATATATATAACTGTGCAGTATGCACCTGGCGAGATGTCGCGAAATGTGCCAGGCAATAAATCTTGCAACATATTGTTTGTTGTCAAGATTATACTATTTTGATGTCTTTTCCTAGAGTTTAATTTATTTCATTGTCAACAGACACCCACCAAATGCCCAGGGGAAACACGATAGAATCATAAACATAGCGCACAGCATGTCTCTATCACCCGGATCAACCAACTGTGCCCACTCCAAAGCAGATTAAGTGTCAACGACTTGTGTCCAGCATCTGACCTGCTGACCCGAGTATTCATTGGTTGCGCCTGTGGCGGTCCAAGGGCGGCAGTCTTGGCTCGTTAGGTGAAAGTATCCCCATGACAGATACTGCCGCGGGGTGTGAAGTATTTGGCTGTCACATATTCTTGATCACGTCATAATCAGTTGGGGTGACCACAACCCTTCACCGTCGTTTTTCATTCCTGAAAGCTTCACGGAACGTAGTGGGTTAGAGAAGGAAGGTAGTGGGTTAGAGGTGGGAGGTAGGGGTTAGAGGTGGGAGGTAGTAGGCTAGAGGCGGGAGGTAGTGGGTTAGAGGTGGGAGGTAGTGGGTTAGAGATGGGAGGTAGATTGTTAGATATGGGAGGTAGTGGGTTAGATATGGGAGATAGTGGGTTATAGGCGGGAGGTAGTGGGTTAGAGATGGGAGGTAGTGTGTTAGAGATAAAAGGTAGTGGGTTAGAGATGGAAGGTGACAACTGGCAAGATCGAAGGGAAGAGACCAAGGGGAAGACCGAGAAGTAAATACCTGGGTGGCTTGGCCACGTGGCATGGTCGAGACAGGAACACTGAGCTGATCCACGACTCTGGTGATCGAGTGAGATGACAGAAAATAACCGCCCACGCTTACCGGAACGGCACATGATGGATGGATGTATGTAGGAAGTGGGAGACAATGGGCCTTATCTTGAACAATAGAAAGACCGAAATCATGGCTATATCCAGAAAACAGATCGTGCCTAAATGTACAATTAAAGCGAATGACGTTAAGTTTATGCCAAGTGTAGACATTCTTACTACATAAGAGTCATACATCGGGAGTCTCTGTGGCGAAGTGGTCAAGCCGTTAGATATGGGAGATAGTGGGTTATAGGTGGGAGGTAGTGGGTTAGAGATGGAAGGTAGTGGGTTAGAGATGGAAGGTGACAACTGGCAAGATCGAAGGGAAGAGACCAAGGGGAAGACCGAGAAGTAAATACCTGGGTGGCTTGGCCACGTGGCATGGTCGAGACAGGAACACTGAGCTGATCCACGACTCTGGTGATCGAGTGAGATGACAGAAAATAACCGCCCACGCTTACCGGAGGTGGGAATTAGTGGGTTTGAGATGGGATGTAGTGCGTTAGAGGTGGGACCTAGTGGATTTGACCAGACCTGGTTTGATCTGACTTTATTCTAGTCACGTATGGACGGAGTGGATTAGAGATGGGAGGTAGTGGGTTAGAGATGGGAGGTAGTGGGTTAGAGATGGGAGATAGTGGGTTAGAGATGGGAGGTAGTGGGTTAGAGATGGGAGGTAGTGGGTTAGATATGTGAGGTAGTGGGTTAGAGGTGGGAATTAGTGGGTTTGAGATGGGATGTAGTGCGTTAGAGGTGGGACATAGTGGATTTGACCAGACCTGGTTTGATCTGACTTATTCTAGTCACGTGTGGACGGAGTGGATTTTAATAAAACAGGAAACAGGTGAATACTTTTCTCTGATCCTGGAATAGTAGGCTGCACATCTAGACTTCTCAGATGAGGGTGTGAGAACTCAGAGAATCTATCCGCACGTTAAAATACCTAGCGACCCCCCCCCCCCCCCCTCCCTCTCTCTGCTAATCAACACACGTATAATCAATACATCTGCAACCAACAAACAAAACAATCAATTAAAACATCTACAACGAACACACCAGCAATAAACATACACCTACAAAGGGCAAATCAACAAACATATACAATCAACACACCTATCCTATAATCAACATACCTAAAATCAACAGACACATACAATCATCACATACACATACAAACAACACACACCTGCTATCAACACACATACAATCCACACACACCTACAGTCAAAATACCTACAATCAATACGCCTACAATCAGCACACTCACAATCAACACACCTACAGTCATCACACCTACAATCAACACAACCGTGCCGGACACATACTGACAAATTCGCTTTCACCATTCCTATAATTAAATTAATGAACTCAGTAAACAAAGTGCGTAGGAGAATGAACGAGTGACTCAATACACTGCATCCTATCTACGGCCAGGGGATTTCTGTCTGTCGTCTTTACATGTATGGTTGTGTGGCGCCCCCTCTCCGCGCCCACACTTCACACTCGCTTAACTCCTCAATGGAAGCTGCATAGGTTGTTGATTCGTGGCCCTTTATATAAAGCAATGTTTGTTTCCTGAAGATTTGAATAGGAATGTAATAGTATGTCGTAGTGTAGTGGTAAGGTAGTAGAAATAATAATAGTAGTAGTAGTAGTAGTACTAGTAGTAGTAATACTAGTAGTAGTAGTAGTAGTAGTAGTAGTAGTAGTAGTAGTAGTAGTAGTTGCTGGCAGCAGTTGTAGTTATCACTAGTAAAAGCAGTATCAGGGATACTACTGGTGATAGTAATACCATCAGCAGTAAAAGTAGCAACGGTAGCAGTTGTAGTAATAATATTGGTAGTAATAACAACAGCAGTATCAACAGAAACGACAACAGCGTTAGTAATAGTAGTAGCAGTGCAGTAATAGTAGTATCAACAGCAGTATCGGTAGTAGTGGTAGTAGGAATAGCAGCAGAATCGGAAGCATCAGTAGTAGTAGTAGTAGTAGTAGTAGTAGTAGTAGTAGTAGTAGTAGTAGTAGTAGCAGCAGCAGCAGCAGCAGTATTAGTAGTAGTAGTAGTAGTAGTAGTAGTAGTAGTAGTAGTAGTAGCATTAGCAGCACTAGTAGTTGTAATAGTAGTAGTAGAAATAGTAGCAGCAGTATATAAACACACAGTAGGTTGCTTGATACTGAATGCAACAAAAACACGAACCGTGTTGGTAGGTTTTGATAGACGCATGGAGTGTTGCTTGGTAGTTGTTTACGCTATCCGTGTCAACGACCTCTCTGTGTAGGATTGTTGACATTTGCTCTGAATCATTGTAGTTCCTCTACATGCCTTTTCCCTCATCCTAGTTTCTTGCCCCTTTCTTTCACATGTAATTTACACGTATCGTATTACGCAGTTTCCTAGTATTGACTTTAACCCCTTGGATTCTATTTCAGAGACTATGTTACTGCATCACGTCTAATCTTATTATTTAAAGTACATAATTGTTTAATACATAATCTAAACACAGAAGCCGCATACTATAGGCTGCACGATTTATTGCCTGGCATATTTCGCTTCATCTCTTCAGGTGCATACTGTAGAGTTATTAAGTGAAAAAATAAATTATACTTTAGCTAAAATAATTAAAACAGTCGGTGATATTGTTCAAATGTGGAGTTAAGAAACATGCCTGACCGCTAAATCCCAACAGATCTACGTTCCTGATGTTCTGGGTCAACTCTGCTAATGATATTCACCCATGCCACCGTCTTAATCTATCCATCTTACGCAGAAAGAACTTAGCGTATCCCCGGGAAGGTTAACCCGGTCAACAAATGCCCGCAGAAGTCGGATGTGTCGGCCTAACGGCGCAAGAACGCAGCTCTGCTGTAAACAGGCACAATGCAATCACATTCGGAAGAAAAAAAAACTCCGGATGAACGCAGAAGAAGAAGAAGAAGAAGAAGAAGAAGAAGAACTTAGCGTATAACTGCATGGGACAAAACGAGTTAAGAATTTGAACGCTAAACCCCCACTCTTTACTATCTCTGTTCTTGATCAACTTTTATTGATATTCACCGATGCCACCATCTATCAACGTATTGGGACAGAACGAGTTAAGAAACAAGTCTGATCGCTCAACCCCCACAAATCTCCGACCTTGATGTTCTGGATAAACTAATGATATTCACCCATGCCACCATCTCACCCATCTTACGCAGAAAGAACTTAACGTAAACCGCCTGGGACAGAACGCGTTATGTAACAAGTCTGAACGCTCAACCCCCACAGATCTCCGTCCCTGATCAACCCTGCTAATGATATTCACCCATACCGCCGTCTCAATATAGCCATCTTACGCAGAAAGCACTTAACGTAAACCACCCGGGACAGAACGAGTTAAGAAACAAGTCTGAACGCTCAACCCCCACATCCCCAACGCCTGACTTTATTTGGCGGGTCAGTTTCTTTATTTAGAACTCCCATGTCACGCTGGCAAATTTCTTTCTTCCGCAACACACCCAGCTTCTGATTGGCTGAACCCGCATGACGTACTTTAAAGTCGTCGCTGATTGGTTGGAAACAGAGGCGATTGACGTCACGGGTTTGAAAACCGGACACGGGCTGGGGCGGCACGCATTTCACGTCTGCTTGTCGAGGAGGGCGGTTGTAACGTGGTCGCTTCATCCTCACCACACTCAATACTTGTTTATCCAGTTACGTGCTTATTTATGAGGTAAATAGACTTTTGTTCAAGTAGTTTATAAGAGGTGCTACATCCGATTTGTGATTTCTTGTTGGATTTGTCAGTGAATTATCCGTGGATTCGAGGTAAAGTTGGTTGAAGTGAAGAATGGAAACTCAGCGATTGATTACCGTGAGTTTGGGGAAGATTGCCCAGTCGCGCGGTCAGCGTGGTGGGATTAATCTACACAAGAACTTGTTAGTGGCTACTGTTTTACACAAAGCTAGGACGGCTTATATGATTGAGTCGTACAGTTACCAGCAGAGTTTACAACGACAGCACCACCAGCAGATTCGTTATCAGCCGGAGCTGGGTCAGAATAGAGAACTGGAGTCGGGCGATTTGAACAAAGCAGGAGTGTGTCTGACCTGGTGTGGTGACTCAAATCTAGGTCAGCCCGATGCCACGCCGACAGCTGCTGAACAAACCGTGTCAGATTTAAGTACATCGTGCGAACCAGATAACCTAGCTTCTTTACAATCACAACAAATGGACAGTGAAGTAGTTATTGATAAAGAGAATTCACCGCCTGCAGATAATCATTTGGACTTTAACGAAAACGTACAAGTTCCCAGCACGAAGTCAGCAGATCAAGTGAATCATCTGTCTGCCGCTAATCAATTATCCCAAGAATCCCAGCCGTCAGCGTCGAACTCAAAAACTACATGTAAAGTCCTGAAACGACGAAGAACAAACCGAACCTCAGACTGCCCAGTAAGCAAGAAAGCAAAAGTCAACAGTGACGCGTCGTCGTCTCCAGTACCACCTAGTGACCACTCCGATTACTCGGACGAATCGGACATTGAACCAGAAGTGCACGAGTCCTCTCAGATCTCAAACCTAGTTAATATTTTCAATTCAGGTTTTTCGGGACTTTGTGCAATTACAAGTGAATCAGGACTGAGCTCATCAAATTACCAAAGTGACCTGGACATGCCCAGTTCCCAGAATCAGTTGTCTTTAAACAAACTGAGGCCAGACACACCATCTGCCTTCTCACGAATGGTCGCAGATTCATCTTTGTCATGTTCATCTCAAGTTAACAGACTGGATACCTTGCCTTCAGCCATTGTCTTGTCTGCGTAGACTTGATATATAAGACTTCATAACAAGCCTTCACATCGTCTAATGGAGCTCTTCACCGAGCTGCCAGTTGATTCACAAGCCAGCCTGGGCGTTGCATCAGCAGATGTATCACAAGAAGATACTGTAGTCATGCCCGAGGGATGTTACAAATGCTGGCCAAGCTATCCTCCCGAAACATCCCCGAGGTTACTCCAGTGAAATTGTTGGCTACCGTGCTACAATTGCTACTTCCCACGGGGTGAACGAAGTCACCATGCTGCAGTTCTGGACCGGTAAGCATTACTACAATCGTTGGCTACCCTCCAGAAACTTTACCAGTTACATCTTATAGTGTATGGACTGCCTCGTGTGGATTTTGTTTTAAGACTCGTTACACAATAAAAGTGACAGTTTGAGCCAAGTTGTGCTGCTCACCCACAACCAGAGCTGTTCATGAACTCTGCTGCTCTCACAGAATCATGACCGTGCTTTTCACCGACGCGATTCCTTTATTGGATTACCAGAAATTGAAGCTCAGCTATGTGACTGATGTACCATGCTTTGGACAAAATGAACTTACATTAATAATTAATGTACTACTATTGCTTGTTTCATTTAAAATTGTATACAGATGCTAACAAGAGTGGGACCAAAGGACAGATTTGCTAGTTATCTAAGTTAGTTTGTGGATATTAAGTGAACATATAGATAGTCATTAAGCACATACTGTTGTATTGTTTCATCAAGTGTGTGGCTCGGTACATCCACCAGCATTCTTTCAGGTGTGCTGTCCCTAGCCTTTGACTGTCCCCAATCTACCTACAAGGCCGCAGTCTTAGGTTTAGTTTCATCTGTATCCTATTGCTAGACTTGTCTGACATGGAGATCCTACCATTACCCACGCTACTATCGACATGGCTCTTGGGGGTATTGAAACCCACAGGCCCAGCTACCTCTTCAGGGCAGATACACACCAGAGGGAGACTTGACAACCCAGGGTTTTAGAGTTAAGTGTTGAACTAGGTTGTACTCGAGGTTTATACTTGAAAAGTTTGTGCTCCATGATTTGCACTTAGTATTGCTGTTGTGAAGATACTTGGATTGTATTGAACAGTGAATAACGCTACTCATTTGATTGACAGTACAGTCAGCACCAACCAGTCTGTGTGTTAGCTACCCCACACACTATATAATGTTGAGAATGGGGAGTGGTTCATCAATATGTGGTGGTCCTTTCTGATGTTTCAGTGAATGGTATACACTTTGCCCATGGAAGAGTTTAATTTGTCTCGCCTGACTGGTGTATGTACATTCCATTAGGCACAGTACTTAAACCACAGCGTAGGTAACGGTAGTCCCAAAAGTGTGGTGTGTCAGACCTGTACCTATTCTAGACCATGACAATACATGGCTTGGCTGGTTCTCTTCCAGGTTCTTTGCTTTCCAGAATTGTCTATTAAATCGAGACCCATGTTACAGAACTGGGTCAACATTGCTGAGGTTTGAGCCTGGACTACTGTCTTGGCAAGCAAGCACACTAACCACTAAGCTACTCTACCTTTTTAACATTGCATGTACCTTATTACCTGTTGCAGGTGAAAGAATAGGCACAAGGAATTGACATTAATTTGCCACACCTTGCAGTTACTGTTAAGTATGACTGATAACACCTCATTCCTCTTTAGAGGGGAGTGAGTCACACATTAAAGATCAGCATCCTGGACTTATGGCATGCATTTGTGTAAGGTTTGCTGTTCTAGAAGATTCATCCAAGCTAACAGGCGGTATCTATCTGTTGGTGGGTTTTCTATACTCATAATTTTGCCCCGACAGTGTCCTTACGACTACTCTTTGCAATTTCCAACTGCTGTAAGATTTTTCATGTACACAATCTAAACACGAGACCTCCTGTTTACTGGTATCTAAGACTTTCTGGATATTTCTCACTACCTGAGAGATCAGGGGTCATGGATATCGTTAGACGTCAATAGTTCTGGAAGAACTACCTGAGATCTAATCAGTTACCTTAGGCACAGAGTTGTCTCGGCACAGCTACAGGCTGATGGTGGTGCTTGGGCTATACCATTATATCACTTGAAGTATTATAGATGGGAGCAGCAGCTCTGGCAGTTTACTGTAAGAAATAGATGACCTGTTAATATCCTTTAGGGGCGGAGCTTGAGGACAGACTTTATTTCCTAAGTTGTCGAGGGAACTTATTTTGCAATGGCATTTGTTAAATGTGCCTTGTTATAAAAGATAGAATCTCTATTTTGTCATTGTACATAACAACTGTTATACATACGTTCCAGCAAAGTTCTTGTCATATATGCCTGGCATAAAGCAATGAAATTGAATTTTTACTGAAATAGCTGAATTTTTAGTTTTATATTTACATTGTGACAGAAAATAGTAAGATTTTTTCTAAGTATATACACAATTTACACTTAATAGAGCTTTAGCTGTCGGATATGCTATGTATCAGAACATATGGAAGCAGTTTGAGGATGCGAGGCTGAAAAATGACATTGTTTTTAAGAAGATTGGGATCAGTGTTTTCACAAATATACACTATTTGATCATTTCCTTGTGGTTTGAAAGTCCTTGCCTCACCAAAATGCGGCACAATCTTAATAGAGAGTTGACACATTGCATTATTTGTGGAAGACCTAACAGTTCTGTTTGAACAAAGATGTAAGTAAGATGTTCTTCTTACCTATCATGTTATGAAAAGTGAATTATGGCAACACTGAGTGCCATTACTAATTGTCAATAATTTAGATGTGTTCCCTGGTATTTCTCACATGAATCTATGGTATGCCATACATTATATGTATACAGTGAAATGAAATAAGGTTACAATTTTATTCTGGTATTTATTTTATTTAATGGGGAAAGTTGAATGTGATTTGGTGGTATGCCATAAGTTATTGCTGCTCTGTAAGGAAAGTGGGAACAGATTTCATGTGTACCATGAAGTTTCTGAGAATTTCTGTGTGAGCAGTTGCAACACTGGGTTGTTACCACACAGATTGACTGGTTGCTGTAAATGTTCTGGATGAGAAGTGTCTACTTGTTTGTGTGAGAGGTTTAAGTGGGCCATGAGTTGTGGCAGTGTTTGTGTGAGAGGTTTAAGTGGGCCATGAGTTGTGGCATAGTGTTGGTGTATAGGTTGTGACAGTGCAGGGTTTGTGTGTGGGTTGTGACAGTGGAGGCTTTGTGTGTGGGTGAGCCATGAGTTGTGTGACACAGTGGTTAGTATAGTAGGTTACCAGCACTGCATCTGGGTTCAGTTCCAGTTTGACTCAACCATACATGTCTTGGATTAACCCAGCCTGGTAAAATAGACACTAATTAAATGTCTGGTCAGGCAAAGTGGTGACTGCACCTGGGACAAAATACCTAACGATATCCAAAGTGTACACTATAGCGGGGTCTTGTGAGCGGTTGCCCTGAAGGACCTGAGTTAGGGCGGTGCTATGTGTTGGCTAGCATACTCGCCTGCTAGCCGTGTGTTTGAATTCTCATCACACTAGACTTAAAATTTACCTGGCTTCAAGGTTCCCCCTCTCTCAAATAGCTTCCAGAAAATGCCCTAAAATGTCAAGTTGGCCGAATGAGGTTGACCACACCGCTTAATGATTTTAGATTGGTCTGGGTCTATAAAAATACCGGACTAGCATCATATAACCAAGATAACCCAAGGCTGATATAATTGCCTGACTGTTTGATTAGTGTGACATTTGTAAACATGTTCTGTGTTTAACCAGTCAATGTTGGGTGTACAGTATTGGAGAACACTTGCTGATTGCAGCAAACCTTGGGCAGTGTGAGATTGGTATCATTCTGGTTACAACTTTTATTTGTAACTCATGTCTCCACTCTCATCTCCTGTATTTCTTCTATTCTCATACTGTTTTTATCATCCCTTCTCAGCAAGAACATACAAACATAACATCTTATTTCTGCTCACAAGTGAAGACATCGACCATCTCATCTCATAGTCATCACCTAGTACTGTAAAACACTTGAGTTGACATCTCACTGGCCCTTCACCTGTTGTAAACAAGCAATTACTCCATCTGCCAGGCTTTAGCCTGTGCTTGTTTCACCTTACTGACTCGGAGAAAATGTTGCCTTCCTGACACGTTGACGTTTGTAATTATGTACCATATTAACATTGACATTGTTAATATATATATTTATTATAATATGCCCGAGGAAATAATTTATTAAAACAAATATACCATTCCTGATATTTGATTTTTGTCAATTATGGTCTGGCTGTTCAATGTTGTTATGTAACATTTACAACCTTTCTTGTTTTGTCCATTTGTTTTTGTTGGCTTAAGCAAATTGTCACGTGTTTTGTTCGTACTCCCCATTCTTTCCTTTTTTTTTTTTTTTTTTTACTTCCACATAGTGTTCTGTGTCATCTCTGTTGTTTTCTTATTTAACTTCCCTGTTGTCTGTTCTTTGTCCTCTCCACTGTTTTCTTATTATTTACCTTCCCTGTTGTCTGTTCTTTGTCCTGTCCTTTCTGTTCTTATTACCATGTCTCCGTTCTTTTCTTATTACTATTCTACTTTCCTATAGGCTGTTCTGTGTTATGAAGTTGAGTCAATAGTGTTACATTTTAGGAAAATGATCACCCATGATGAATACATAAGTCAGGAATGTTACATTTCTGAGTCATATTCACCAAGTGTATACAAAATATAACATTGGCAAATTGGCCATTGCACCACAGACAGCAATCAAAGGCTGTACCGAATACAACCCGCCAGAACAAACCTGGCTTTGAGTAGCAACATTGGGAGTTCAACTTTGCAAGTTACTAAGTTGAGTTGAGCTAAGGACCAACAAACTGCACTCAGGATATTCCCATACACACTCCATCCCCTGGTTCAACAGCCAGTGAAGAGTCATACTACTAATCGTTTCCACCGCTGTCTGATTGAAAGTTCTCCTGACCGTCACTCTTTTGAGATTCTTCCAGAACCCCCGCCATACCATTCTTTCCATATACAGGTTCTCAGTCTGTTTCTCCACCTGGTCCCACAGGTTCTCAGTCTGTTTCTCCACCTGGTCCCACAGGTGCTCAGCCACCCCTCCCTTGCCACTGAATGACCTCAAAGAGACAATGGTGCAGATATTGACAATCTGTTTCAAGTGAACTGATAATGGACATTGAGCCTAGAATGTTCATTATTTGGGTCCTGCACATAAGATGGATCCAGGACACGAACAATACAACCAAGTTCACAAAGGGTTTGGTGACAGCTGGTTCAGCTCCTATGCTCCACAGGGAGATACAAGCAGAAGATTACTACTCTGGAGAGGAAGGGAGCCAGTTCTCTTACTGTGATCTAGCATAGGACCTGAAGGTTTGGTACAGGTGGCCGTGTCAGAGAATGAAAGGTGATTTTTCTAGACAAGTCTGGCTGAACGTCAGACACATTACTCTCCACTAAGATGGAGTAGAACAATTGGCACTTAAGATCATCATCATCGTGCAGATAAGCGTAGGCAGTCATGTCCCACACGACCACCAGAGTCGTGGATCAGCTTTTTGTTCTTGTCCCGACCATGCCATGTGGCCAAGCCATCAAGATTATTACTTCTCTGCCTTCCCTCTCAATCTTTCCAGTTGTCGACAAGTTATGCAGTTTTATTTATTCTCAATAACGCATCCAAAATATCTTGACTCTCTACGTCTAATTTCTCGAACCCTCTTATCATTTTTATTTGTTTCTTGTAGGACTTGCCCACTGTGTTTTTCTGTCTGTTCATGGTATCTTTGCGTTTTTCTCAGAAACATTTGCACTGTTTTTCAGATTATCTACTTGTTGTCCACATTTACGTCCATACAAAAGTACAAGTTCTATGTAGCACTTCAACTCTTTCTCTCGTATTTGACATCTTTTTATTGGTCAGTATGCTTTCCATCTTGCAAAAGACTAGACACATAAGATACCCATGTCCTTCGATGTATGAGCGAGACAGCACTTGCGTGCATGGCATGAGTACTGTGATGTTGTGGCATTGTATCTCAGGATTAACTGCGCCCAAAATGTTCATTAGAAAAATGTCATGTCAACGTCCTCACCCTTCTAATCAACAAGTTATAAGCAGGTCAGCATGGCCGAATGGATATGAGCGCTTGTTCTTAAACGTGCTGCTGCTGAAGTAGGGCGGTTCAACCCTTACACCGGTCAGCTGGATGTTGATTTCTCGTCTTTGACTTGTAGACATAAATTACAAGTACCTCAGAAGTCGGAGTGGGTTCTCCTGATGGCGAGGGACACTGGTAATAAGGAAAGCTAATTCACACGCAGAATTCAGTCCAGTGCACTAGAAGTAGTAGCATGTGTATGGGTTGCGCTTGATTTCAAAACAAAGAAAAAACAAACAAATTAAAGTCAACAGAAGAAACATGCTGGACTTGCCTGTACTGAGGTTTCAACCGTGATCACTGTCCTGGCATGGCAGCACACTAACCACTTAACCATCGCGTCTATATTTTTAATGTAGGTCAGCAAATGGATAAGATTGGAGAGATCAGTGCTACATGCTAAACAAGTTGGACCCTGTTACCCTCCTTAAGATACATGCTCTTGGTACAAGTATTAAACCCTTTCTCCGCCGCTTGAGGCTCTTGGTACAAGTAATAAACCCTTTCTCCTCCCCCTGAGGCTCTTGGTACAAGTAATAAACCCTTTCTCCTCCCCCTGAGGCTCTTGGTACAAGTAATAAACCCTTTCTCCTCCCCTTGAGGCTTTTGGTACAAGTAATAAACCTTTTCTCAGCCCCTTGAGGCTGTTGGTAGAAGTAATAAACCCTTTCTCTGCCCATTGAGGCTGTTGGCACAAGTAATAAACCCTTTCTCCGCCCATTGAGGCTGTTGGCACAAGTAATAAACCCTTTCTCCGCCCATTGAGGCTGTTGGTAGAAGTAATAAACCCTTTCTCCGCCCATTGAGGCTGTTGGCACAAGTAATAAACCCTTTCTCCGCCCTTTGAGGCTGTCGGGTAAATAGTGCTAGCCCCATGTTTGTATAAATCAATGGCCACTCGACGTGTCATGTGGATAGTATCACGTGGGTCGTCCTTACTTTCCAAAGGATTTCCTTATCCCAATTTAAGACTGGGTCTTGTTGACAACCGGGTCAATCAAACATACCACCGCCTCACTTGGGATTTGAACACACGACAACCAAGCAAGTGATGCTCTAGGTGAAGAAGTCCAAAGCTCTCACTCAGCTTAACTTTAATTTTTGTTTATTTTTTGTGTGTTTGCGTTAGCCTGAACTCAAGCGTAGTTCATATACTTGCTACTATTTCTAGTGCACCGGATTGATTTTTTGCATGTGGTTTAGCTGTCCCCATTACCCGTGTCTCTGTGTGTGTGTCCCTGCCGTAAACGTCACACAAAGAACGAACTCCGTAGCTGGCGTCTCCGTAGGTGACGACTCACAGGAGTGTTCGAGAAAACTGCACTCGTGAACGAGACGACGTAAGGCAGAATCAAACCCTCACCCTTCGGGGCGCGAGGCAGACAGAAAAACCACTTCTCTGCGGAGGCTGACATTGCAAGCAATAATGAACAAGTCTACAATAAACTGGTGTGAAGGCCTGTGCTTTATTGGATGATGGAAGGAAGGGGAGGATGAGAAGACGACGAAAAGGACGGTTAAAAGGAAAGAGGATACACTTAATTCACCGGGTTTTATCCTCAATACTTGGTCCACCTCCGTAGAGCAGCTAACCACCAGCCAGAAGTGTCTCACAGAGCACGAACTCCGTTGCTCCAGCTACGATCCCCCCTCCCCAGGGGTCTCCGACAGCACCGCACTCAAGATCCGGAAGCGAACCTGAAACCTTCCGTGCAAGTGATACATGGCATAACCACTTCGCAACGAAGAAGAAGAGGAGGAGGAGAGAGAAGGGGGTGGGAGAAAAAGAAGAGGAGGAGGCATATGAGGAAGAATGTGCTGTCGGATTTTCACTTCTACAAACAACGTATATTCCATTAAAGTGAAATGATCTGCGCGTGCCTCAAGATAAAAATGTCACGTAGGACAATGAAGGCGATAAGCTGAAGATGCGCACTATCTGTCACTACACCGTAAGCTACTGTTAATGGCAAGGAAATGGGTCAGTTTATAATAAGAACATGGCGTGACCGTTACCTTCCCATATTTGTGGATATCGTTTGTCTGTGTCAGCTCAACATACACCGCCTAACCCAGCGGTTCTCAAACAGTGATACTTATTTACTAGAAGAAATTGTGAAATCATTTATGAACGCTTACAAGAGCTACTGAAGCTAAGCTTACCGACATTAAAACCCGAGACACTACAACCAAAGTTTAATTCAATTTCCGGGGATACTGTCCTTTAAAACTTTAGTTGCATGTCCTTCGCAGGACGTAGAAGTCAACCCCAGCATTTTGGCTGTTCGTGATTCATAGGCAAGTTTTACGTTTAGTAGTTTGCCATTGCTTTCTGAATGACCGGCACCTATACCTTTTTCGAAAAAAAAAAACCAGCACCACCGTGTTTCGAACTCGGGTATACGGGATTACGAATCGCCTTGGCCACGGAGACCGGAGATACATTGACAGGGTAAATGAACATCTCAAACAGACTTTACAATCAAAAGGACATCCAACTGAATTCATAAAGCGGCACTACGATCCACCAAAACCCACCCGCACTGAAACATCGACCCACAAACTTCGGGTACTTGTTATGTTAACATGTTGGTGAGATGACGTATACAGACGGCAACTTCATTCCATCGAGTTTTAACCTAAATGAGTCGGTATCGTGCCTCAGGGTGGCCTGCCGAAATCGTCGCACAAAACTCAAACTCCGTAGTTCCAGCATGGAGTCTCCGAAAAACATTGCACTCGTGAACCGGATGACGGAGTTCGGAATTTTACCCACAACCTTCAAAGTGCGAGACTGGCGGTTTAACCGCTTCGCCGCGGAGACCCCTATGATGTAAAGCACGTAAACATGACCGACCGACTTAAGGCAGCAAGTAACCAACAATTCTTTGCTGCTGTACCAGTTACCGGATACCCCAATGCCAACTTCACCAGAGAAGGATCTACTGTCACTGTACGCCCAATGAAACTGTATCTATTACTGTAATTTCAATGCCGGTGCCAAGCCGCCTACATAAGCAGAATGGAAAGACAATTGGGGAACCCAGTAGCCGTGTACTAACCACCGTGGGTAGAAACAACAGTGCAAGAATATTTGGGAAATTCTAAGCAGCAGACGAGCCTTACAATACCCGCCTCGTGTATCGCGCGCCATCTGTTGGGCTCTGGTAACGTGGTCGATCAAGACAAAGAGTTTCACTTGCTGTATTGACTGACTAGCACCTTGCCGTCTTAACAGACGATAGTTTGTAAAATGGAGGTATACCTCTCCATAACACAAAGCCTGGGCTGAATTTAGGGACCATGTGTTGCCCATGCAGCATGATCCCTCTCTCGGCCTGCCTAGTTCACTCCAGAGCAAAGGTAACACCAATACGTCTGGAACAAGACAAGCTGAGCTGCAGAAGCTGCCGGATCAGCAAAGCAATACTCTAACTGTCCGCCTGTAGGAGCTTCCATCCTAGACTAGTTTCCGACCAAGGCCTAGGGTCTTGTCTGCCCTGCCATGAATTTAGCCTTTAAGTTGAATTTCCTCGCACTAGGGTAAGGCTTATACCCTCCCAATTACACTCCTCCGCTCGAAGCCATTGACACAATGTGGGGTGTCGGTTTTGGTGAGTGCCGCCCAACATTCGGCGCTAACAGAAGCAGGTAGTACCGTCTACTGTCATACGGTAGCTCAGTCATATCTGACTAAGACCTGACTTTGAGGTGCTGTATTGGTTAGCTGCTTATCCTTTACGGACGTAGCAGTCAACCCCAGCATTATTTGGCTGTTCGTGATTCATGGGCAAGTTTACTTTCAGTAGTTTGCCATTGCTTTCTGAACGACCGGCACCCATACCATTTCATAAAAAACCAACACAGCTGTGCTTGGAACGCTGTATTCGGGATTACGAGCTGCGTCCGTAAAACCCTTTGCCACGATAAAGGCATGCTTAAATTAGCTGAAGCTCCAGCCATATGCCAGCGGAAACCACCACTGTGTAAGTGGGAAGACATGATCATGATTCCACGACTACTTTGGAAACATGCGGGTGTATATTGGGGTAGTTTCATCGACATTGTCTTACGTATTTCAGTCGAAAAAAGGATTCACCTATTTACCTCATATCATATTTATATAATTCATGAAATCTGTCAGGCAAGAAACTGTGCATTCAGTTATTTGTGTATGTTTTGTTCAAATTCACAGAGGAAACATTCTCCCCCTTCTTCTTTCACTGTTTATCCTCCAGTATCGCAGAAACCCTCCGCCAGCTCACTCCAAGTCTTTTCATAGCAGCTCTGTCTATTTCCTTCCCACATTATGCATTTCTGCTTCTACTTCTCCGTTTGTTTTTATGTTTTCTTCTATTTCTTTTCCCTTGTGGTTTCCAGACGAAGGCATGTCTTATTATACTATTTTATTATGAAAAACGGGAACACACTGTTTTGAAGTTACTTTCTAGTGCCGCCGAATCACGCGGGAGGAAGCGTGACTGTTGAGAATCGCTGCTCTTGCACGATCTAACCTTGACGAAATCAGTCAGGCAGGCTATTTTTATTTTCTGTGTCAGGTATACCTGTAGCTTTTGTCTTTGTCGGTTTTTAACGGTTATTTCGGTACATTTTTATCATGGCGTGGGTTACATTGCACATATACGTCAAACCCCATATTTTCAACATGCATTTTGTTCAGTCTACCCACAAAGCAGTAGATTGTGATGTTGTCTTTAGTCTAGTATCTATCTGTTGATCTATCCGAAATGGAGGCCTGCCAGCAGCCACGCTACCGGCGGCCTACTTCTTGAGGTCAATGGGACACGCACCTTTCTCGAGGTTTTACAGTACACAAAAACGAAAGAGAGAATGTCAGTACACTTCTATTTTATCAACTTGCCACGTATATGTTCTGTGTTATTTCAGCATAACTATTTCAATCATAGAAGCAACTTGGCTAGCGAATCCATCAAGTGGAAAGTCTCAATCGAAAGCTCAATATGTGGACGTCGTCTGAAGACTGTATACTTCTGGTCTCTGAAGGATCAGCATGTGGTGAACATAAGGCCTAATCTACGGAAGTGAGGCTATGCAGCCTTGTGCAGGACGTGACGATTTCTTGGGTAACCCCATTACCAGAGCTTCACATATCGGCTATGCAATTATCGAATCCTCCATGGCTGGAGGGGGATGTCAATGATCTGGTCCTGCCTTCTCTTGAGGGCCAAGTGGTTTGCATTCGGCTGTTCTCAACGAGTCAATTTGGGGAGTCGTATGGATGGAGAATTTCGCCAAAGACAGATCGTGGAACGTTGAAACACTCTGGAGGGTTAACCCGATCAACAAACACCCGAAGACGCCGGATGTGTTGGCAGAAAGGCGCAAATGTCGCAGCTCTGTTGCAGCATAATTACGTCCAAATAAAAATTTCGGATAAACAAATAATAATACTAGAAACACACATACGGTATGCTGGCAGCGACAATAACTACAACTGCACATCTTCAGTGTGTTATATTCAAGAAGGCTGAATATACACGACCATTAGTAAAAAGTAAGTGTACACATGATGTGATGCCGTGGGCACTCTGAGTGGTATAAATAAACATAGCGCATCGCTCTTATGCTAAGTTATGATAGAAATACATTGAGTTGAACGTGTACAATTTGAATAACAGACAATACGAAAATACAAAAGCAAAGCACGGAGTCTGTATAGACCGTCTGCAGTGTTATACTTGCATTTCTTCTTCTTCTTCTTCTTCTTCTTCTTCTTCTTCTTCTTCTTCTTCTTCTTCTTCTTCTTCTTCTTCTTCTTCTTCTTCTTCTTCTTCTTCTTCTTCTTCTTCTTCTTCTTCTTCTTCTTCTTCTTCATCCTTGTTGCATACAAAGTTACGTCTCTATCTACTCGTAGGTAGAATATCTGATATAATTTTTTTTTTTTTTTTAATTTCCAGGGTGGCCGTTTACGGCCTGCTCTTTGCGGGTACTTGCACTAACTTGTAACTATGTTTTATGAAGTTCTATTACTGTATGTTTACTATCTGAGAGCTAATGAAGGTTGCTTGTCCCTTGATATTGTCTTATGTTAAAGCTGACGAACTCCACTCCTTGGTTGTATTCATTTATTCACCGCGTCTCAGTTCTCTGCAGGCGTCCTTCCGCCCAGTTACCAAGGTCAACGCGAGCTGCAAATGAACACAAAGACGAGCTAGTCGTGTGATAAGACCATAAACAATGATTAACAACGCGCGCTTAATCACCGCGCACAAAGAAAGAATTCCCCCTCACCCCGGATGGAAACCCAAACTTCACCCACCCGGCTAGTACCCGACTTGCGCTCGTGGCTTCCGGGTTGTTCAGTAGACCATACAGGTGTGCGGGCGGCTCGACCGGGGCACTTTGTTTGATGTCATGAAATCGGGGACATGGATTGTCTTTGTGGTGAGATAGCCGCGTGAGATGTGGATATACAGAAGTTACGTCGTGCTTTGTGGAAACGAAAACAGTCAAGTACAGTTAGTTAGTTGCATACCCTTTACAGGGCGTTTGCAGTCAACACCAGCATATTTAGCTGTTGATAACTTGGCAGGTTTGAGTTGTTGATAACTTGGCAGGTTTCAGTTGTTGATAACTTGACAGGTTTCAGTTGTGGATAACTTGGCAGGTTTCAGTTGTTGATAACTTGGCAGGTTTCAGTTGTGGATAACTTGGCAGGTTTCAGTTGTTGATAACTTGGCAGGTTTCAGTTTTTGATAACTTGGCAGGTTTCAGTTGTTGATAACTTGGCAGGTTTCAGTTCAGTAGTTTGCCATTGCTGGTCTCCCAGGCCTAGAAGTTAATGAAAGGGAGCCTAACTTGTGTCAGTGCCTACCTTGTGTCAGTGCCTACCTTGTGTCAGTGCCTACGTTGTGTCAGTGCCTACCTTGTATCAGTACCTACCTTGTATCAGTGCCTTCTTTGTGTCAGTTGCTACCTAGTATCACTGCCTACTTTGCAACTGTGCCTACGTTGCATCTGTGCCTACCCCGTGCTTGCTTTCTGTTGAAACCGCTGTTATTCTCCCGTTCCAGTTTCTAGGTCAGCCGCCAAGACTTACCGAAACCAATCCCAGGTCGGGTCCCGAGGGTCACTTTGTTGTTTGTTTTTTCGTGACAGTTTCAGAATGAGGTTATTAGATTTGCAGCTTCGTGTTTACCACGCTCTCATTAGTCATTTAACCTATACGACAGTACATTTAAGGTCAAAGGTCAATAACGGTCAGCAAATGTTGACTTCGCTGCGGGCCACACCAAAGTAAACCCCCCCCCCCCCCCTGCCATAGCAGTGTTCATTGTCAGACCTTCACATACGCTCATAGAAGAACGTTCCGTAACGAGGTTATGTGGCCAGTTCCATTTCTCGTTGCGCTTTCTCTCTACATGTTCTTTTCCTTTCTTCTGTCTCCCTGTATTTCCCCTATGGAGCAGAAGTTCTCAACGTAATCAGGCCGAGCCGTCCTGTCTTTGACCATCTCCTTCAGCTCCCCCAATGTCCTCTCTGTAACAAGCTATGGGGAGGGTCCCATAATGTCCCGTCACAATATTTCAAACTTATTCTTTTGCCCTGGCTGGGGATAGGTCTTTGCTGCCAACCCTCATCCGTTCCCCGGACTTACTGTCACTCTCTTTTTCGACCTCAGGGTTATTTCCTGCAGTGTATTTCTGGCTGACACAAAGGTAATATGACGATCGTCTCAGTAACTATAATTAGTATTTAATACCGTAATAAAGACAACACAGAAGAACACCAAGACAGATAAACCTATAAACATCTAGAAAAACAAAAACTGATGAGATAACTCTAGTCCAGATAGGAAGCCAGAAAACTCTGAAGTTCATAGATCACAAAGCTCTAAATTGTCCTGTTATTTCACAACTGCCTCACCGGGCAAAGTTTCCCGTCTCTCTATCCAGCGTCGGTTGTTCGAACAACAGCTTCCAAGTTTCCTAGGCCACCACGATATATTCACTCATCTGGTCTGGGAAAATGCCATGGGATACTTGGCACAATTTAGGTTGGGAACCAAAGTCCTGAGACCAGATTGTGTATAGGGAATGAGTCAGAGTCTTTCGCTGTCTCGGACAAGGATGGGAATTGGCGTAGGTCCAAACAGCATCCTCAGCAAACACTCGAGCTTAAGTCGATGAGAAGACTTGAGTTGTCGTTGCTGCACTCATTTAATTTTTGTAATGCTTCTCGATTGACATTAGAAACAATATACCTGATATGTCCACTGACTTGCCCTGGCTTCATCAGGTACTTATAACTTTTGGCATAGAAGCCCTGTCGAGTCCTTCACCACACTTTACGGTAAACACTCGACCTTAATTCGATGAGAAGACTTCAAAAGAAGGACCCTGTAGATAACAAAATTCTAGTGAGGGATCAAGCTGACTCATGCACCACAATCCTGAGGTCCAATTGGGCCTCAGTCATTACATTAGTTATGCATTTCGGCTTACCAAGACCAGTATATAAGTGGCTTGCTTGAATGCGTCTGACATGTCAGGTAGCCCCTGGATTGGCTACGTCCTGGCTTGCATAGACCTCCAACTTGTAGACGTCCTGTCGGCTACCCTATGCACCCTGTGGCATACAAGACTCACTCTCCACACTCATACCCTGCCTTTATTATTATTGGGCACATTCGTTTCCCAGCTTCTCTCTCCCTTGCAAACCATGCCTTTCTCACGACAAAGATCTTGTGGTGTGGTGTGCCTAGTAATCTGTGTGTTTCTCCCCCTTAACTAATATTATAGTAGTGGGGTTGTATGGCACGCAGTGTAGTTCCCCATTCCCAGCAAGAATATGAAAGAAGATACTACCCCTTCCGGCCGCTGCTCTTGTCTGAGCTGTCGCCGCAATGTACCGGCAGTGCCTCACCTAACACGTAGATTCAGAGGGATGCATGTTCTCTCAATGAGATAAAGAAGTTTTTTTTTTTTATATTCCCCACATCATCCTATCGACTAAAAGACGAAAGAGATAGCACCGTGGATAGCCTCTTCCGGCTCAAGAAGATAGATCATAGATTGGTGGATCCCATCCCCAAGGAGCCCTTCCCTCCTTCCGGCACACCGTAACTATCTAATGTACTTATATTCAAATGAGAGATGCTACTAAGTAGAGGTAAGCCGTAGGAAGAATGATAGCACTCGTCTATCGGCTGCCAAGAACAAGCGATATCATTTGGGAAATATTTATTGTTCAGATTTGTTCCCTTGCCATGCCAAGATTAAGACGCTTAACCAGATTGGCTAACGGTCACCCCCTCCCAATATGGCAAGACTGCCATTTCGCCATATCATCTCAGTCGTTAAGACAATCTGGATTTATAAGTGCAAAACTAATTACCACCTAAGATTACCTTTCATAGCCCATCAGTATTCTGCCTTTAAAATGTCCCAATCTTTAACTTGACATCTTGACATTCGGCAGTGGGTAACGATCAGTAGAAACGGCCATGAATTGCCCCAGAAGCCGCACCAGTGCGCATTTTTCGCAAGGCGCTCCATCGGGTCTACCCGAAAGAAAAGACCTATATCTAATCGCTCTATGAAAAGATCGTGTTATGAAAGTAACCCAAAGAACTATCTTTCATGGTGATTGAGCGAACAAGAGAACCGAGAGCTCCGAAAGCTGTTTCCCCCTGTTTACCCAAAATAAAAGAAGGCATGAGGGCATGAGCCATTGGCGTTTCGCCACACTCCCCATGTTATTTATCTCTGCAGTTCTCTTCTCCGTGTGTATACCACTATTTCATCCGCCATGTTGGTTCCAGGTAAGGGTAGGGTTGCCAGATTTCCGACAAAATGAAGACATGTCCTCCTTTTTAGCCTAATATTCTTCGTCCGGCAGGCAAAGATAAAAACCTTTAAAATGTCCGGCTTTTCTTATATTTAAAAAAAAAATAATTTTATGAGTAATTATTAAAGATTATAAGGTAATAATTGTACTTGAGCATAGCCTACGATGGGTGACGTTGTAGTGTTCTGTTGTGATAATTTGGCTGTGTCCAGTGTGTGCCGCGTGGTTACACACCCGCTTCACACGCGTGATCCGGGGCTTGTTTCCGGATCCGGTCAGGGATATGCACTACTGACGAGCTCAAACAAGAACGAAACACGAGTATAGTGCTTCCATAGTGACGTGGATAGGCCTTAGGTTCATACCGGAATACGATCAGCGTTGCCAGTAGTGGGTTGTGCTCAATATTTAAATAATTGTACAATCGGCTGCTTGAATAATGTTTTTTTAAAGCAGTTTAAAAATCCCTCCATTGAATTGATATTTATTTTTTAACATGATTGCTTCTTGGTGATTCACTAAGAGTAAGATACACTTATTGACGGCTGTTGTAATAACATTGTACTGATTGTGGGTTTAATCTGGAACGATTCAAATGAAACATTCAATATGTCCTCCTTTGTCCTCTTTTTTGTCTTATTATGTCCTCCTTTTGGTGTCCACGTATCTGGCAACCCTAGGTAAGGGGGTGTCTAGTTATACTGTCCTCAGGTTGTCTCAGTGTGTCCCCTTAAAAAGTCGCTTACAAGTCAACAGGGTCGACTTCATTGCACCGGGATTTTATCCCATATGGCTCAGTCTCTTTCCGCAGCGCGGAAAGCGTCGCACAAAGCACGAACTCCGTAGCTCCAGTGACGACCCTCTGGAGTATCGAAAAACTTCACTCGTGAACCGAAGGACGCGGCCCGAAATCGTGTATGTGTGTATCGGACCTACTTTGTGAGGCTGGGTACTCCACTATGGGACTAATTTTGTGAGGCTGGGTCTTCTTCTTCTTCTTCTGCGATCATCCGGAGTTTTTTTTTTCGGATGTGATTGCGTTGTGCCTGTTTACAGCAGAGCTGCGTTCTTGCGCCGTTAGGCCGACACATCCGACTTCTGCGGGCATTTGTTGACCGGGTTAACCTTCCCGGGGGTTTCTTAGGACGTTTGACTCTCACTGTTGTGGTGTTATCCCCCATCCCAGCTGGCCCATATAGAACAGCCAAAGATCCTGGTCAGCCCTCAAGGGAAGGCAGGGGCAGACCATGGGCATTCCCCGCCATCCAAGGAGGCTTCCATACTTGCAGAGCCGACACACAGCGCTCTGGTACTGGGCTCACCCAAGGAATCGTCACGTCCTGCACATGGCTGCTTAGCCTCACTTCCGTATATTGGGCCTTCCGTTCACCATAGGCTGTTCTTCCGGAAACCAGAAGTATGCAGTCTGCAGATGACATCCACACAGTGAGCTTTCGATTCGGACTTTCCATGTAATGGATTTGCTATCCAAGCAATATTCCATTTCGTGCCACTAGGACACTTTTCCACCTTTTATGAAGCCCACACAGTGGGCTTTTGATTCAGACTTTCCACGTAATGGATTTGCTATCCAAGCAATATTCCATTTCATGCCACTAGGACACTTTTCCACCTTTTATGAAGCCCACACAATGGGCTTTTGATTCGGACTTTCCACGTAATGGATTTGCTATCCAAGCAATATTCCATTTCGTGCCACTAGGACACTTTTCCACCTTTTTTGAAGCCCACACAGCGAGCTTTCGATTTGGACTTTCCACATAATGGATTTGCTATCCAAGCAATATTCCATTTCATGCCTCTGGGTCTTCATGCACCTTTAAATGTCAACCTGTATGTAGTTAAAGTAAGCTGCGGTCAACTTGAGCTTGTTGATATCTCCATAGAGCTTGTCCTCAAATGAAGCAGGTGTGGGCCAAAATATCTTTCTCTGTTCTGCATACGTTGGGCAATCCTGCAGCAAATGTTTTGCTGTCATTTTTCCAGTTCTACAATTACATTCATCGGTATCTCCTATCTTTAGTTTATTGAACAAGTGGTATTTCAGCCTGTTATGTCCTGTGCGGAGTCTGAAGATTGCTACTTGTTCTCTTCGGTCGAGTTTGTAATATGCATCATCCTTCTGATGGCCTGGATGCTCTGATTCCCATTTGGTTCTATAAGTGCTTTTTATCAACCTCTTTGCCTCATTATAGGTTATGTCTATGTCAGGCTGTGGTAGTCGTCCGCCCTCTTTTGCCAGTCTGTCAGCCTCTTCGTTTCCAGGTATACTGCAATGTGATGGGATCCACTGTATTACAACTTTTTTGGATTTCTGGCATAGACCATGGAGTGTTGCTCGTAGGTCAGCTAGTTCTTGGCTGTTATTGCTCTTCAGTATTGAGACAGCTGACTTTGCATCTGTGAAGATAGCTATTTGCTTCTCTTTATTTTCCTCCATCAGGAGCATTTCTGCTGCAGTTTTCAGAGCCTCTACCTCCGCTTTGAAGTTACTTGAAAATTTTCCAGTTGCCATTGAATGTGTTTTTTTCACTCCATTTTTTAAATTTAGGAGAATTCCTCCTCCTCCATTCTCTATTGAATTTTTGGCTGATCCATCTGTATATGCATGGGTCCAATTCCTGCTTGGGTAATGTTCTTTTATGTAGTTTAGGGTTATTTCTCTTCTTTCGGTTTCATGCTGAGTGTTCTTTTTCTCAATACCAGGAATGTTTTCTATCATCTCAGGCAGTTGCTGCTGTCTCCAAGCTGGGAACTTGTGTGCATTATAAATGGGCTTGACTGTTGATATGTTAAGTATAGGATCTGCCCTAATCCTTCGTTTTGCAGTTTCTACAAAGTTGGTACGCTTCAGTCTTCCCTTTCCAAAACCATTAAATCTGTTGTACATAGGGTGGTCTGTCAATCTTCTAAATTTTTCTGCTTGTTGCTGGGCTCTGCTATCTCTTCTATCCTGCATTGGTTGTAAACAAGTGATCTTTTCTAGTTCATTAATAGGCGTTGTCTTCAGGCTTCCAGTTATGATTCGCATTCCTTGGTTTTGGACTCTACTTATTTTGTTAAAGTTTGACTTAGCTGCTGTTGCCCAAGCTGCAATGCCATATTCCAGTACTGGCCTCACCCGTCCAGTATATAACTTCTTGAGAACTTTCTCATCTGCTCCCCATGTTGTACCAGCAAGCTTTTTCATGATTGCCATTCTCTGCCTTGCTCTTGTTCGATTTTTCTCAACCTGTGTCTTCCATGTCAGGCGACGATCAAAGGTGACTCCTAGATAGTTTAGATTTTCTTCATGGCGCAATATTTTTCCATTCAATACCAGCTTAGGTTGCTGAGTTTTATTTGAGAGGGAGAACACTGTGCATGTTGTTTTCTCCTCACTTATCTTCACTAGCCATGATTTTGACCAGTCCTCTAGCGCTAATAAGGCTTGCTGTATTCTGCTGTTAGCTGTACTAATATATTCTTCAGATGTCCATATGGCTAGGTCATCTGCAAAGGAGGATGTGTGTACTCTGGCTGGAAAATTTTCTGTGATGTCATTTATATATGCTAGGAATAATGTTGGTGAAAGAACTCCTCCTTGGGGGACACCTTGCTCCAACAGCATCATTTTGCTTGTTTGTCCTTGTACTTTTGTCCTGGCAGTTCTGTTCTCAAGGTAGTGGCTGATCCATTTATACATGTTTCCACAAACATGCATTTTTTGCAGTTTTACTTTCAGTCCTTCCTTCCATACTTTATCAAATGCTTTTTCTAAATCTATCCAGACTGCTAGTGTGTGCTTTTTCTCTTGGAAGGCATCCTCTATTTCCTGAGCTATATAGGTTATTTGATCTTCAGTGGATCTGTACTTTCTGAATCCTGCTTGGTGTGGTGTTAAGAGTTTGTTTTCTTCCAGATGCCATGTTAGCCTGCCATTGATAATGCGTTCCATTAATTTTCCTACACAGCTAAGTAGACTGATAGGTCGATAGCCATTTGGTTCTTCCAGGTCTTTTCCTTTCTTTGGGACTGGTATTAGTATAGCTTCCTTCCATGCCTGTGGGACTATTCCTCTCTTCCAGCTGTTATTTAGGACTGCTAGTAGTTTCTTCTTTGCCTTGGTGCCTAGTCCTATTAGCATTTCATTTGTGATTCCATCCTTTCCTGGTGATTTCTTCTTTTTTAGGGTATTCATTGCCTGTTCCATTTCTTCCATTGTTAGATTTGCCATCATATATTCTGCTGCTGTCTCTGTATTTCTATGATGTATCTGTTTGTCTTTGATTGCTTTCTTCTGTTCGGTTGTAATATCAATGTGGTTTGCATTTGCATAGTGTTCCATTAGTGCATTTGCAGCCTTTTTTCCTGTAAGCAAGGCATTTCCTTGTTTAATTGTTATTTGTTTGTTTCTAGGTCCTTCATTGTTCATGGCTTTCACTAGTTTCCATAGTTTGTTTCCATCCCTGTCAAAATTCAGGTTTTCTGTTTTTTCCCTCCAACAATCTCTTGTTGTTTGATTTACTGTTCTTTTATATTTTGCTGAGATGGCTTTGAGAGAGATGTTCGCTTCAATTGTTTGTTCTCTCTCTGCTGTCTTCCTGGCATCTTCAACTTTGTCCTCCAAACTTTGTAGTTCTTCAGTCCAGTATGGTTTGTAATTTTTCCTCGCTCCTCTAGGAATGGACTCAGTGGCTGCCTGTATTATCGCTCTGTTTAGACTTTCCACCATTAGCTTTATGTTGCCATATCGTGTATTTATGTTTTCACAATATTTGTTTGTTAGTATGGCAAATCTGTCCCAATCTGCTCGTTTGTAATTCCAGCGGGGCAAGGGCTTTTGCTCCTGTGGAACATACTCCATATTCATTTCAAGCTTGATTGGTCTGTGGTCACTACCTGCTAATTGGTCCAGCACATGGCGATCGATTTTGTGGAGGATGTCTCCTGTGCAGAAAGCTAAGTCTGGAGTAGAAGTGGTAAGCCATCTTCTGGAGTAGAAGCTCGGTGTGTCATCCGCTTTGTTGAGTAGATGGAGATTTGAGTCTATTTCCCAGTCCTCCAATTCATCTCCTCTTTTGTCAGTATCTGGGTATCCCCATCTTTCTGAACGGCTATTAAAGTCTCCGACAATAATGCAGTTTGTGTCAGTTATTTTCATGTTTGAGAGTGTAAGGTCCTTATCTGCTGGGCTATACAGATTGTAGATTCTTATTTTCACGTCCTTTATCATTATATCAACACCTATAATTTCCGTTTGGTTGTCAGAGATCACAGATACTTCGCTGCAAGGTATTGTATTTCGTGTAAGTATTAGAACTCCTCCTTTGTGTCCTTCGCGGTCGAAACGTGTGGCCTGATATCCTCTGACTGAGAATTTGTGATTGGCGTTGAGGTGTGTCTCTTGAATGCATGCCACATCTATTCTATCTTTATGAAGACGCTGTGTTAGGGAGTCTTTCTTCTTGTAAACTCCTTCGGCATTCCACTGTAGTATGTTGAGTGTCCGGGGTATTTGGTCAATAGCTCTTAACCTACTCCTCTGTGCCTTGACTCCATAGCACAGGGGAAGGTGACCACCAGTAGTCATGGGTGGACCCCCTCGAGGCAGGGGGCCCGGCACTATCGCCGCCTGATGGGACTTCACGGGATTAGCACCATATCGATTAATTTTGATTTGTGACATCATGAATTAAGTTACGTTGCACTGCTTTGTCAAGCCTGTGGCTCAGTACATCCGATTTCGACAAGCATTTATTCGGGATGCTTTCCCTAGCCTTTGACTGTCCCCAGTCTACCTACAAGGCAGCAGGTTTGTGTGTCTCTTCGTCTGGTCCCTCTCCCTTGACCTGTCCGACATGGGTGGCCCTACCAGTAGCTGTGCTACCGTCGGCATAGCTCTTGGGGTCATTGGGACGCACAAGCCCCTCTACCTCGTCACGGTGGACACACAGCAGAGGGGAGGCTGGGTCCTTCACTATGGGTCTCATTTTGTGAGGCTGGGTCCTTCACTATGGGTCTCATTTTGTGAGGCTGGGTACTCCACTATGGGACTCATTTTGTGAGGCTCGACGTACCAAAGTTGTAATTGTTGAGGCAAATTCTTGAAATTTCTCTCTCTCTCTCTCTCTCTCTCTCTGTCTCTGTGTGTGTGTGTGTGTGTGTGTGTGTGTGTGTGTGTGCGTGCGTGCGTGCGTGCGTGCGTGCGTGTGTGTGTGTGTGTGTGTGTGTGTGTGTGTGTGTGTGTGTGGTTTTTGTATTTCGTTTTGTCTTTCTTCATGTGCAATGTCTCTCTTGCCTGACCGCACGTCTGTATCTATTTCTGTTCTTCTGATTCACTGTCAGTCCGGCCATTTCTATTAGTTTGATGTTCTTCCTTGTCTGCTAATTTCTGCCAATCAAACCACGCGTACCCAACACGCTTTGAAATATATAGTTTAATGTGTACGCAATCAACCGTGTCCCCTTTCTGTGTATTTCAGAATCGATGGTGTCCTACATTTTTGGGCCCAGTTGTAAGTCTGACCCACATCCCAGCTAACAAGCAATTACCGACGCTCCAAGAACTTGCAGAGGCTGACGGCGGCCCACTCTGGGGAGGCCACGAATATCGAGCACTGTCAGTGTGGGGGGGGGGGGGGTGTGAGTGGGTATATGTGCTGGAGCAATCCATAGATTCAGCGGTTCCTAAACTGTGCAGCGTGAGCTACTGGTGCGTGGCCAAGATGTCCAGATTATCGATGGTCCACAGACAGTAATATTCAAATGTCAGAAACCTTTCTTCTTCTTAATTCGTCTTACTATTCTTTCTTGTTCATCACCATCTTTCTCTTCTTCCCCCTCTTCCACGTTCTCTTTTTTCTATATTCTTATTCTTCTCCTGTATTTTTTTTTGTTTCTTAACGTTTGCTCGCTTTGAACTCAAGCGTAGTTGATATATGTGTTACTACTTCTAGTGTACTTCACTGCTTTTTGCGTGTGCATTGGTTTTCCCTACTCCCAGTGTCCCTCGCCATAAGGCAAACCCACTCCGACCTCAGAAGTACTTGTAATGTATGTCCCCAAGTCAAGGACGAGAAGTCAACATTTTAGTCCAACTGACCGGTGTAAGGACTGAACCCGCTACCTCGGCATCAGCACACCGGATGTTCAAGAACGAGGGCTCTTATCAAGTCGACTACGCTGACCTCCTTCTCCTTTATCTTTATTCTTCTCTTTGTTTTTCTTATTCTTTCCGCCTCCTTTCCCTTTTTTTTAAATTCTTCATTTTTGTTCATCCTTCTTTATCATCTAACTTTTCTTCATTCTACTTTTTCTTCTACCACTTCTGCATTCTTCTTCCGCTTCTGTATTCTAGAAGGTTAACCCGGTCAACAAACGCCTGCAGAAGTCGGATGTGGCGCAGTATCGCAGCTCCGCTGTAAACAGGCACAACACAATCATATCCGAAAAAAGACCCCGGATGAACGCAGAAGAAGAAGTATTCTACATTTTCTTCTTTCTATTTCGTCCTTTTCTTTCTTGTTCCTCCTATTTCTCTTCTTCAATATTTTTGTGATTTTATTATGGTAAAGTTGACCTTTTTCCCTTCGCGAGCTTCCAATTATTTTACATTTCCACAGCCTGGAGGAAGTTGAACCCATTTAATTTGTTTGGGAGATTGCGCAAGTTAAAAATCAATTCCGCAGGTGAAAATGCAATAGTTGGCCGCTGCTACGACCGAATTTCGAATCAGAAAACCTACTCACAAAACTATTTATGGTATGTGATTTTGGTATCCACATAATTGGACCCTCACGAGTGCTTAGGGATTTGGGCACTGAGATCAGATTCTCCTTGTGAAATTTATGGGAGAAGACTGGGGCTCTTATTTGGATATCTGTGCTCAGTCAAAGCGATGCTGTATGACAGTTGGAGTATAAAAACATAACAGCACGTGCTGTCTCCAACATCCGTGTGTTGGTAATATTGTTTGCTTTTTATTTCCCGCTCGCTTTGAACTCAATCGTTGTCCATATACACTACTTCTAATAGTGCTGGACTGAATTTTGCGTGTGGATTAGCTTTCCCTATTAACAGTATCCCTCGCCATCAGGCGAACCCACTCCAACTTCAGAGGTACTTGTAATTTACGTCCCCAAGTTAAGGACGACAGGTCAACATTTTAGTCCAATTGTCCGGTGTAAAAGTTGAATCCCTGACCTCGGCATCAGCACACCGGATGTTTAAGATCACGCTTTCTTATCCATTCGGCCATGCTGACCTCTAGTAATCTTGAGACGATATAACAAAATGTTAAGGTTTCAAAGGCGAGAGGTTGACTTCATTGCACCGGGGTTGATCCCTCATGGCTTGGTCTCTTTCCCCTTCATAAGTGAGGTTGAATGAAAGAATGTATGAGAGGAAATAGAGAAGAAGAGCAGAATGTTAGACGGGCCTGCGTGCCCATTTCTTAACCCTTTGAAAATAAAGACTTTCGTTCGTTCTCCAGGTCGACCTGCTGAAAGCATCACACTCCGTAGGTTTAGCGACGACCTCCAAGATTCTCCGAGAAAAGTGCATTCGTAAACCAAACGACGTAGCCTGGGATCGAACCCACAACCTTCGGAGCGCCAACATCGCCACGGAGGCTCCCTTTAGAAAACAGTAAAGGAAGACCCACCCATAGCGGGAAGACGGTTGCTTAATTGGTCAAATAGAAGTCACAGAAAGAACCTGTATGCGCATGTCCGTATATGACACGTGACAACAGTTGCACATACAACAGTCGAGGGAATGTGTCAGACATCCATTGACAGCAGACTGCCGTGCGTTAGTTTTCATATAATGGTATGTTCGTCGGTCGTTTAGAAAGCAATAGCAAACTTTTTTTCCGCATATCCTTCACTTGACATTGCAGTCAAAACAGCATTTTTCAGCTGCTGTTGATGTCTTGGCAAGTTTTACGTTCAGCAGTATGCCATTGCTGTCTGAACGACCGGCTCACATACCCCCATATGAAACCAACGCGACGCGATCCGCTGCCGAATCTCGCGCAGCTAATAACAAACTTTTTTTTTAAAGCATATCCTTTACAGGACTTAGCTGTCAACACCAGCATCTTTCAGCTGTATGTTGATTTCTTGGCAAGATTACGCTCAGTAGTTTGCCATTGCTTTCTGAGCGGCAGGCTCACATACCCCGTAAGTTACTGATGCGATTCGAACCACTGCTGATTTGAACCGTCATCACGTTACCGACGAGAGTAACTACTGAATGTAAACTTAGCAAGAAATCACAAACAGCGAAAAAAGTGCTAGGGCTGACTGCGCCATCCTACAAATTATATGCAAATAAATGTAATCTCACAATGCAGTACCTTCCCTGCTGTAGATTTGTCCGTGATTGGTTAGATTTTGTAGCTGGCTTTCCACGACATTAAGAATCCAGTTGCATTCCAACCTTCCCAGGGTATGCATAGTGGGCCTTGAGTCCCTGAAACACACGGGTGACCAGCACGTCAAACATGTTGCAGGACGATACCATCAAACCCAGGTTGATTTACTGGACAATTGTACGTTTAGTAGCTTGCCATTGTTTTCTGAATGAGACGTCAACGTTTAATTCAAATCTAATATCGGTTGAATAGTCTACCTCGATATCAGTGCATGGGAAGTTTTGAGAGCAAGATCTCTTGTTCTTTTGAACATGTAGACTTCTGACATGCACGTACAAAGGCATATAAGTATGGCCCTGCCTTAGACAGACCTGTGTTTGAACAACTTTTTACCTTAAGCAAACGTGTGCACGGAAGCTTATTTGAAACAAGTTGACATTGATAGTTCAAGAGAAGTATATATAGAAACAACGAATGAAACAAATGATAGGTATAGTCAAAGAGAAGTATACAAAGAATCAACGAATGGTTATATTTGCAGCAGAGATCACTCCTCCTGTATACTGGGGTGGCCCTGAAAAGGACCGATGGAGACGACAGACAAAACTGCCAGGTTTACTTGGATGCTGCTGCCTTCTTGGGGGTCTTCACCTTCTTGGCTGCCTTCGGATTAGCTGTGGCTTTCTTGGTTGGGATGTTAGCTTTCTTTGGCTTGGCTGCGGCAGCGACCTTCTCTTGAATTTTGGGCTTCTTGGAAACTGGTATTCTTGGCACTGGCCTTCTTTGGGGACTGGCTTTTGGCAGAAGCTGGCTTGTCGGCCTTCTTGGTAGATTTAGGCTTTCTTTCTTTTTTGGCATTGGGAACTTTTTCAGCTTTCTCCCAAAGTCTGAATGAACCAGTAGCTCCGGTTCCCTTGGACAGTTTCAAGCTTTTAGAGCGGTCTTGAGACGAGCGTTGATGGCAGTTGGGTTGTCTCCCACCTTGTAGTTGGCGATGATGTACTTCAAGATGGCCTGGCGAGAAGAACCACCATGTTCCTTCAAAGCGGTGACGGCGGCTGCAATCATAGCCTTGTACTGTGGGTGAGCAGCCGGTGCCTTGGGCTTGCTGGATGCAGCCTTCTTCTTGGGTGCTTTGGCTGGGGTGATATCCCACGATCCGATATCAGCACCAAGTGCCATGCCGACTGGCGTAGGCGTACGTGACTCTCCGCAAATCGCGTTCTTTGGTTTTCTGGATCAACTGCCGATGATATTCCCCCTTGCCACCATCTCAACCCATCCAGCATCATTTCTTTTGGTCTGCCTCTCTTCTCCTCGATCTTTCCAGTTGCCACTATGTTCTCCAATGCCTCTCTTCTCATCACATGACCAAAGAAAGCTGTTTGTCTCTTTCTTATTGTTGTATAATGTTCGTCGTTAGTTACACTGGCATTCCAAGGAATTTACAACATTTGTCTCAGGAACCTCATCACTGCTGCCTCCAAATTCTTCCTGATTTTCCGAAAGTTCTATGGATTTCTGACCTTTTTCCCATTTTTCCTTGGCTTTTCTTACCAGTCTGTTCATTTTGTTTCTGTAGGTTTTGTATGTATCGAAATTTTCCTCGGTCCTCAATCTTCTGTACTTGTGTAGCGCCTTCTTTCTCGTTGCCAGCCCTTCTGTGCATCTCTGGTTCCACCAGTCAGGTTGCGGTTTGTGTACTTTGACTGGATCAGCAGCAACAGCTGGGGCAGCAGGAGCGGCGTCAGACATTATGAAATATATAGCGTAGATAATAATCCGTAACTGTGAGGTGTGAGATCCTGACTCGAGCCAGCTGGAGAATAATATACCACGAACGGCACGGCGCCCCGTGTTTTGTTAACCTGCGCGGACGTCCGAGAAAACCTCTGGTCGTCTGCTCCTCCAGCAGGCCCGCTATCAGAACTGAAGGGTCAAAACTGTGCGACATGCCGCGTTTGTAATATCAATTTCTCTTTATACATCACACAAACAACCATAGCTTGTTGATTTTCTTATCCACAAGAAAATAAGCTTTCATTTGATTATAACTTTTACACATGTTTAATGAGATGAATCCAATTCATTTCATATTTTCACTCAAACAACCTCTTTTTAATGTCCTGATTATGTAATAATAAATAGGTTTTTAATATATAATCTTCATTATTTTATGTTATATTTCATAATAAAAATACAAACCTAAGCGTTAATTAATAATACGGTGTTATTTTGTGAATATATTTGTAACTGTATACTAAAATTTATTGCTTTCCTAAGACTCCATTGCACACTTCAGATCACTGAACCATTCCATTTGTGACCTATTTTAAGATTAAACTCATCAAAACAACATTTTATCTGAATTTATATGCATACATGTTGGTCTCAAAACATTTATTTATATGTTTTATAACTAACAAACCCATTTTGTGTTTCAATAAGTGTCAAAAATTTTGTATTTCTCTATATCAACAGTCGCATGGAAATCGACCTGCCGTGGACAAAGGCAGCTTTTCCATCGACATAGCAAAGATTCCTAATGTATATTTAATGTGTAAACAAATTTACAGTTACATTTTTCAAATTAGTGGAAGTATATTTTCTATTTGTTTATGTCTTAAATAAAAACTAAAATGTAATATTTATTTCGAGCTTTATTCTCGTGTTATTGTGACTATGACCGCCATCTTTCAAAATGGAAGTCTCCGCGTGTGTGATCTATGATTTGTAATTATTGTGGGCACATGTTGCACGTAAACAAATATAACTATTCAACAGCAACAATTAATGTCTACACGATAGTATGGATAATTCTTCTTCTTTATTTGTTCCCTTTATGGGTAATTAAGTGTCAGATAATTTCAAATATCGTTCTTGCGCTAAACATTCATTTCAATATTAACAATAACATATGTTTATTTCTCCCCCGATGGTGTTTCCACCTTGTCGTGGTGGGGGAGTTTGAGTTTCTCAATGACCCTGAGAGCTATGCCGGCGGTAGCGTAGCTACCAGCAGGGCCTCCCAAGCCGGACAGGTCAAAGGGTAGAGAACAGACAAAGAGAAACACCCTGGTCCTCCAGGTTGGGGGTTGAAGCGTGGGGTTAACATCCCCACCTTTGTAAAAACCTTTCTTTGTTACGAAACAAATACATGAGCCTCGATATCGGACTGTATTAGGTGACTACCAGGCGGGGTTTAGACAAAACAGATCAACAATAGATCAGATATTTATCTTACGACAAATAGCCGAGAAACATTGGGAATATAAAAGAGATCTCCATAACATTTTTGTGGATTTTAAAAAGGCTTATGATAGTGTCCATAGGAATAGTCTATGGAATGCTATGCAGGAATTTGGAATACCAAGGAAGTTAATCAACATGACCAGACTATGCATGGAAGATACTTATAATATAGTAACATATAAAGGCAGGAAATCAGACCCCTTCCAAATAACATCTGGCTTGAAACAGGGTGATGCACTATCGCCGCTACTCTTCAATCTGGCTCTAGAGAAAGTTGTAAGGAAGGTAAAGGAGGAATGTGATATTGGAGGAACATCCAAGCTGCTTGGTTATGCAGATGATATAGATATTATAGGGCAAAGTGAACAAAAGACATTGGAAATATTGACTCACTTAAAGGAAAAAGCCCAACAGATGGGGCTGGTTATCAACCAAGATAAGACAGAATATATGGTAATTTCAAGAGACGGAATGGCTAGAAACTCTGGCCACATACAAATAGATAATATGACCATTAAAAGAACGGAAACATACAAATACCTGGGTACGATCTTCAACTGCTCCAACATCATAAGGGAAGAAATACAAACTAGAATCAACTCTGGAAATAAGATATACTATGCACTACAACATCTACTAAAATCAAAGGCGCTATCTCGTAACACCAAAATCACAATATACAAAACACTGATCAGACCAGTTGTGCTGTATGGCTCTGAAACCTGGAGTACAACGAAAGGAGACGAAGCCTTGTTACAAACCTTTGAGAACAAAATTTTAAGACGCATCTTTGGACCCATTAGGGATACACAAAGTGGAGAGTGGAAAAGAAGAAGTAACAAAGACATTTATGATCTGTTTAAGTCCCCGCTAATCACTGGTATCATGAAGGCTAATAGACTACAATGGCTGGGGCATATAGAAAGAATGGAAGATAATGGGGAAACAAAACTCGCTTACACTCAGGAAATAAATGACCGTAGACCCCGAGGTAGACCAAGAAGGCGGTGGAGAGATAATACATGTACAGACCTGCAAGCACTTGGAATCAACGACTGGCAAGAGAAGGTCCACCAGAGAGACGAATGGAGACGGATTGTATTTGCAGCAAAGAACCTCAATGGCTCGGAACGCTGAAGAAGAAGATATGTTTATTTGTCGAAAGGTAACCTTACTTTTGGGTAGATATTGCGCTACTAAAATACTCTCAGCTTGACAACAACAACAACAACAACAACAACAACGACAACAACAACAACAACAACAACAACGGCAATAATAATAATAACAACAACAACGTACTCGCAGCTCAACAAACAATTATAATGTTGGAACAGAAATATGAGTTTTTGGAGAAACCTTGTGGTAATTGTAATAGTACGATACATACACTCACAGGTAGCGATTGGCACTTAAAGCAGTAGAGGAAAGGAGTGGAGACTAGTGAACACACTAGAAACGATAAAAATAGATATCCTCTCCGCTTTCTGGGGTATTCGTAATTTACCTCCCCAAGTCAAGGACGAAGGTCAAAATTTTCCTCTAAGTTAGCCGGTCTCCCTGGTCTAGGCGTTACACGACTTTCTCCGTAATGCCGTATACTCTCGTGAGTAACGTGACGTGCGCGAGAAGCGGTAACGATTCTCTCCGCGTCGGTAACTTACGGGGGTATGTGAGCCGGTCGCTCAGAAAGCAGTGGCAAACTACTGAGCGTAATCTTGCGAAGAAATCAACAATCAGCTGAAAGATGCTGATGTTGACAGCGATGTCCGGTACTTTTGCCTTAATTCACCCCAAACAAACGGAATCCCAGGGTATGACGTCACATCCAGGGGTTCCCTGTGTTGCGCCGTAGCTCGGTGCGCAATTTTATCGGTGTGCAACAGTTGCTCTCGGCGAGCGACATTCCCCCAACTGTAACTGGCCAAATGAAATGCTTGTCAACTCTTGAGACAAGCAGTATACGAAAAGAATGATGATGATCTGTCTGTACGGGAGACGCGAGGCCTTGCAGCCATGTGCGCCTTGTCTCAGCGGGAGGATGTCCTGCCGACATACATGGTGATTGTCGTCGTCGTCGGCATCTCCCATCTGTCCTGACGCTCAGTCAGCGATAGCACCATGATGACATGATTATGAGAACAGTGTCTAGCAGAATGTCAGATGCGCCATGATGCTGCTGCAGAAAAGGCAACGCTACTCTGGCTTGTCGTGGACAGTTGCTACTGCTGCTGCTGCTGCCAGTTCCAGAAAACTCATGATGACACACACACACACACACACACACACACACACACACACACACACACACTCACTCACACAGAAACGGTTGCCAAAGCCCAAAGAAACACTGTGGGGGATATTGAAACGCACTGACACGTACTGTACCCGAACACAGAGGAGATCACCGTCAGTGCTAAATATAGCTGGTGACCCTAAATATAGCTGGTGACGTTTGTTTGGGGTGAATTAAGGCAAAAGTACCGCGATGTCCTGTAAAGGATACGTGAACACAAAAAAAACAAAAACATCTATGTATGCCGGGCTCCGTGGCTAACGTCTTGCTGACGCGATTCGTGAGGCCGCTTACCTGCGTTCGAAACATAGCTGCGACAGATTTGGCAGCAGACCGTGTCGTGCTGGTTTTAACGTGATGGTATGAGAGCTGATCGTTCAGAAATCAATGGCAAACTACTGAACATAAACTTGCCAAGACATCAACAACAGTGCTAGTGTTGACAGCAATGTCCTGTAAACAGGATATAAAAAAAAACAACAACTTTTTATGGGTTGATACCTCGGCAACAGCAAACCGGAACTTTAATAGAGAGCGCTCTTGTCCATTCAGTCAAGCTGTCCTCAAACGAAGAAACGAAAAATCCCTCTCAGCTGAAAATTAAAAGAGAGGGCGAATAAATCTCTATGCCCTGGCTATAAGTACACAAAGGAAAAACCCACCCGAGTAGAACCGGGGTTCTGTTTCCTTCTAGTTCAATATGCTTCCTTAACTGATTCAGTGTCGAACCGATTCAGTACGTTTGGACCAGACATGATACACGGTCAAATGAATAAATATTATAATGTAAATATCCGTTCACTGAGCATTGAGATTGATTGATTGATTGATTGATTGATTGATTGATTGATTGATTTAGGAACCGACATCACAGCATTCAGGACATTCCCATGAGCATTGAGATTGCGGAAGATACCGCGAAACGATACAAATAACGCGATGACCTTAGTATGGCCGGTATGGCTAATAGACGAAATAAACGATGCGTGATTTCGTGATATATCTTTAACATGGCGCGTGGAATAGAAGAAAGAGGAGGAGGAGGGGGAGGAGGAGGAGAAGGAGGAGTAAGAAGAAGAAGGGGAAGAAGAAGAAGAAGAAGAAGAAGAAGAAGAAGAAGAAGAAGAAGAAGAAGAAGAAGAAGAAGAAGAAGAAGAAGAAGAAGAAGAAGAAGAAGGAGAAGAAGAAGAAGAAGAAGAAAAAAATGATGACTGACTTCTCCGTTTTGTGACGGAACTGTCTGTCCCACATGTTCCTAGTTCTTGGTTGATTCCTCTGGTTATGGGTTAGGCCTCTCCCAGATAGTCACGACCATTGGGCACCGTATAGTTACGACCAAAGGGACCGGGGGGGGGGGGGGCTACCGCGGATAGTTAGGACCATTGGGACCTGGTGGGAATCTACGCCGGATAGTTCCGACCATTGGGCAACGGATAGTTACAACCATTGTGACCTGGTGCGACAGCTACCATAAAAAGGAATAGTTACAGCAGAAAGAAGTTATGGCGTCCGCCTCTGGCTCTAAATTTCGGGGGTTCAAACCCACCCTAACCAGGAATATTTATAGCATGCCTGCACCAGCTGTACGCACTTCAGGATTCTTGCCGCTGCAACGGAGTTCCGTGGCTGATAGGGTTCGACTCCGGGTTCAAAGGGTACAATGCTCGATCTCAGTGCTGGTAATGTTTCTAAGAACCATTGCTATTTCATGATATCACACGTCCCCATAATCTCTCGGGTATTCAGATTGGATACCCGGGATGGTTAACTCGGTCAACAAATGCCCGCAGAAGTCGGATGTGTCGGCCTAACGGCGCAAGAACGCAGCTTTGCTGTAAACAGGCACAACGCAATCACATCCGACAAAAAAAAAAACTCTGGATGAATGCAGCAGAAGAAGAAGAAGATTGGATACTTAGCCTATTCGGATAAGAGCGAAAAACAAGAGGTCACGTGCCTAAGTGTGTATGTTAAAAAGCCCTCGACAGTTGTAAGTCGTAGAATGCTACGCAGTAACGATGCCGTTGATAATAAAATTGCTAGGAAAGTAAACTAACCCACAGCTGGATACACTGGATGAAATCTGTCTAGAGCAGTGGTTCTCAACCGGTGGGGAATTTCAAAAGGGGGGGGGATATTTTTTAAAGGGGGGGGGGGAATTAAGATTATTTCAAGATTGCGTTAATACAAGAACCGATTACTTGATATTGTTTTTCCCTCCACACTTTACGGTTCTGTACTTCTCGCCCTTCTGAAATTCGTTTTATAACGTAAGCAGACCCGCAAATCACGTTTTATGTAGACGTCTAGACTTTTTCTAGTATGTGTTATTAAATTTAGCTTCCATTTGTATGTATACTGTGTTTGTGTATGTGTGTGCGCGCGAGTGCGTGTGTGTGTGTGCGCGCGTGTGCGTGTGTATGGGGAGTTATAGGGAGGAAATACGAAAGGGAGGGGGGATGACATTCTGAACATATGGTAAAGGTGTTATGGACACCCCCCCCCCCCCAAAAAAAAAAAAAAAAAGGTTGAGAACCACTGGTCTAGAGGACGCAAACCTTGCACTAATGCACGCAGAAGTCAGACACAGAACTTTGAGGTGTATATAACTAGGTTTGACACACTTCCCCTGAAAAAGGCACGAAAAAGAACAAGAGGAGGAATCAACTGAAGGAGATTGCTACAGTTATGGAGGCATGCACGGGAATTGAACACCATCCACACAAACCAAATCAAATCAAAGTAGGAGCTGAACTCGGAACGCTTTGCTTGTTAAATACCGCGGCTCTCTTAAGACAGATCAGTATCAGAAATAATTTTCAGCTGCATAAGCGACGCTCCCCATTCACCCCGGAAATAGACGAAATAAACGGTGCGTGATTTCCTCATCTATTTTTAGCACAGCGCGTGGGGGAAATCCTTAATCGTTTTCACTGTGGGTTTACCATCCTGTCAGGCGTGTTTCTAGGACAGCCAGGCGGGAAGTGGTTTTCCTAATATGGAAGTCGGATATTACTCTTAAGTGCGCCTAGCAGATTCGTAATCACCGGAAACTGAGGCGTCTTAACGAATTCTTGACATCGTTTTGACCTAGTCATGGCTGTTCAGCTTACAGAATGGGCAATTATTTTAAACTATTAAAAACACAAATACAACATAGAGCGAAAGAACAGATTTGATACAGATTTGATCCAGAAATTTTATTTCAAGATGGTAATGACCAATTCTGCAAGTAAACAGACTTTGTGCAAGTGGCTTAGATCTTAATATCCTAAAAAGAAAACTATGATAAGATAGAGGCTCTGGAGATGTGTATACACAGACAAATATGTTGTATTTCATGGAGACAAAAACAATCAAAAACAGAGGTTCTAGAAAAACTGGGAATGAAGAGAGAGTTGATGAAAGAAATAAAAAAGAGGCAAGTGAAATATTTTGGTCACGTTAACATATATATATAATCCATAATGGAGGGTAGGGTTGTGGACAAGCGAGCAAGAGGTAGACAAAGATACAAGTGGGAAGATAATATCAAGAGATGGATGAACAGCAGTCTGACAGAATGTACAATCAAGGTGAGAGACAGACAGTGTTGGAGATCCATTGCAGCCAGCCAGACGGCACCTGATTGACTGATTATTTGAATGACCAATGGGAAATATAAAACTGCGTCAGACAAGCTATAAAAACACATATTATATATGATAATAACAATAACTGTTATGATAATTTGGCGTGTCCAGCGTGTGCAGCGTGGTTACACACCCGCCTCACAAGCCAGTGATCCGGGGCTTGTTTCCGGATCCGGCCAGGGATATGCACTACTGATGAGCTCAAACGAGAGCGAAACTCGAGTATAGTGCTTCCATATTGACGTGGATAGGCCTTAGGTTCATACCAGAATACTGTCAGCGTTGCCAGTAGTGGGTTGTGCTCAATATTTAAAAACAACTATGTCAGACAGGTTCTAAAAACAACTATGCCACAACGGAAGATAATTGGTGGTAGGAAACGGATGATTGAAGACATTATAAAACTACTGGAAACAAACAAAAACACTACACAAATAAGTATGAAAAATATGAAGACACTGACAGAAAAAGAAAACTGCAAACAGCGGCAAAAGAAGCACAACTTGAGGACAATTGCAAGGACACTGAAACACAATACAACACCCAAGCATTAAATAAAAGCAGCACACAAGAACCAGTGACCTGACTTCCAAAAACAACACACACAACACACACACACGCACGCACACAAAGCTTGGCTAATAAAACAAAGACCTTAAAATCATAATGGGCAAGGATCAGATTTTAGAGACATGGTCAGAGAAAGTGAAAGACCTTATGATGGTTGACCCGAGGAACAGCTTGATATTTCTATAATATAATAAAAACTGCCCTTGGTGTTCCCGATCAATTTCATTGATGAAATTCCTCCATGTCACCGTCTCAGTCCATCCATCCATCATCATCATCATCATCATCATCATCATCATCATCATCATCATCATCATCATCATCATCATCATGTCTCCCTCTCATTTTTTTCTCCCTCACTCTGTCTGCCCCTGCCTCCTGTACCACAGACCTTTCCGGTTGTCACGATGTCTTCCATTGCCTCTCATCTGATTCCATGGCCACAGAAACAGTGTGAGTAACTTTGTTCTTCTTTCACTAGCCTCTTCCAGGCAATCGTTGTTAGTTACTTTGACACTCCAATGTATTCGCAACATTCGTCGCAGGAACCATATCTACGTTCCCAGGAAGGTTAACCCGGTTACAAATGTCCGCAGAAGTCGGATGTGTCGGCCTAACGGCGCAAGAACACAGCTCTGCTGTAAACAGGCACAACGCAATCACGTCCGAAAAAGAAAAAAAAAAACTCCGGATGAACGCAGCAGAAGAAGAAGATATCTACGTTCCTTCCAAGTTCTTCCTAATTTATTCATTCATGTTTCATGATTCATTGCGATACAACAAAACAGGTTCTATATAGCATGTGAGTACACTTTTTCTGACATTTAATGATAGTGTCTTATAGTAAAAGATAATGTTCATTTTCTGAAAAGCAGCTTTCGCTTGAGATATTCCGCTCTTAATCTTTTCACAAGTTAAACAGTTCTACCGAATGAAACTCTTTAACTGGGGGAAAAAAAAACAAAACAACTGGGAAAGATGTTCGTCCTGAAAGCCTTTTTCGGGGACAATGAATTATTTCATTAAAAACTGGGAATGACCACGAAAACTGGGATAATTGGCAACAATATACTTCAGATAGACTTGTTGACTGATGTAAATATGTAGATATTTGTAGGGGCAAGAAACGCCATGGCAAAGGTGGCCTTTTGAAAGATGAAAAACATCCTCATCAATATAAAAGTGCAAACTTCACTGAGAAAATGAGTGTTAGAGTGCTATATATAACCTTTACTGTTGTAAACATGCCTAGCAAGGACAAAAAACAAACAAGCTGATAAATATCTATAGGCAGCGGAAATGTGGTTTCTCCGGAAACTTAACAAAAAAACAATACCTAGGGCGGAAATAAAATCGAATGAGGCGAATCTGTCTGCCTGCCCGTCAGTGTGCACATCTGTCTGTTTACCTACCAATACATCTCTCTCTCTCTTTTATTCCATCTATCCACTCATCCACCATCCATCTATGCACCCACTCACTCATCTAGCGTACTCATCAAATTAGTTTCACCCCCACACCCTCACGTCTAGTGACGTCACCTATTGGGCGGAGTTAAAAATTAAACAAAATTTAGATAGCTCGTGCGTTCAGCCGGTTTCCCCCGGTTTGTGCAGAAAAAATAGATTCCCTTCCACAAACAATTAAACTAGCCTGGTATATCCACAGCACGTGGCAAAATGGCAGGCTTAATAAACGGAACAGGGAATATCCTACACACAGTTAACACCTACAGCAACTGAATCTTTCTCTTCTTCTTTCGTTCGCTTGAAATATGCCTATAACTGCAATGCTGTCTCTTGTATGAATTGAACTGTCTTTTTCAGTTCATACAGCGGTCCATAGATTTTATTTTCCACTGTCGTCTCTCTAGGCCAGAAGGTTTGCCTGGATATGTTATATTTTGGGCAGTCTAGCAACTGAATCAATATACAATGTAAAAGTAACACACGGGACAGTTTTACACGCATTGAGGTGTATGTTGTGTATGTTGTGTATGTTGTGTATGTTGTATTTGTTAACAAGCAAAAAGTAAAGACAACTTAATTGATTAACTGCCATGGGATGATTAATCGTTTAAGGTGACTGCCCTTATCTGCCATTGGGTTATATAAAGTAGTTTCTTTATGCAACCCCATTTAATTTGATATATAAAACAACACGTCTGCTAACATATTAACAACTTTTAAGTCCTAACTGTGACACATCCCCACGTCCTATTTTCCTAACTGTGACACATCCCCATGTCCCATTTTCCGCCTTCCATTTTTGTGAGGTCCAAATCTACTTTTTGTTTTTCACCGAATCTGTTAAGCGGTTTAAAGATGAGAGGATCTACTTCATTGCACCGGGTTTCTCCCATATGGCTTGGTCTCTTCCCGCAGGGAGGACTGCTGGACGCCCCCCCCCCCCCCAAAAAAAAAAAAAATGGAACGAAAAAAAAAAGGAGAAACATGTGGAGAACCCAGTATCACGAAGGTTGATTTTAATGACAAATACTATTGGGAAAATGACATATTTCTTCTTCTTCTGCGTTTATCCGGAGTTTTTTAAAAATTTTTTTGTCCGGACGTTATTGCGTTGTGCCTGTTTACAGCAGAGTTGCGTTCTTGCGCCGTTAGGCCGACACATCCGACTTCTGCGGGCATTTGTTGACCCGACGTTATCTTATATATAAATTAGGATGTGCGTATCTCTGTATGTATGTATGTATGTCCTTTATTTGTTCGCGAACGGCCCATCCGATTGAGATGAAATTTTCTACACGCCTTCCTTTCATTCCGGAGCTGTCAACTGTGATATTTTGTTAGTGTGAAATCGCCTGCTTACTCAGTATTATTTCATTTTTCATTTTTCATCATAATTTCATATATCTCAGGGGACCTAACTCTGTAAAAGTTATTTCAAGGGGCATAACTTTTCTGTATAACTTATAGTCATATTGTGGCATCGTTTTCAAAGATTTATAAACTCTTTGTCCATAGTTATGTACCGGCATATGAGTTATAATAAATAATGATACAATCTGTAAGGCATTTTCAAAGTTTTCATAAAAATGATGCACAATGCATAACATTGTAACTCATCTTTTTTTGCTTAAGAAGTTACTGTAGTCATGCAGGTGATTAGAAAGAGTTTTCATTAAAAATAATGGATGGTGTGTGGTAGAACGTTCTTTTAAGTTACATTTTTTTTGTTGTATGAATTTAATGAAGCCGGACAGGGTCAGGCAGACAGATAGACAGACAGACAGACAGATAGACAGTCGGGAACAGGAACTTATATGACTACTTATATAAATTAAATGAGATGCTTCACACCAGGAGCTGGGCGATGTCGGGCCGTGTCAGACAGACAGACAGACAGACAGACAGACAGATAGTCGGTAACGGGAACGAGAACTTATATGACTACTTATATGAATTAAATGAGATGCTTCCCACCAGGGACTGGGCGAAGCCGGGCAGGGTCAGCTAGTGATAGATAATTTACACACGACAACAGAGACAGGGCACCTGACGTTATGATAGATAACTTACACACAACAACAGAGGCAGGCCACCCGACGTTATGATAGATAATTTACACACGACAACAGAGACAGGGCACCTGATTTTTTGATAGATAACTTACACACAACAACAATAGAGGCACGGCACCCGACGTTATGATAGATAATTTACACACTACAGCAATAGAGGCACGGCACCCGACGTTATGATAGATAATTTACACACGACAACAGAGACAGGGCACCCGACGTTAAAATAGATAGTTTACACACAACAAGAGAGGCCACCCGACGTTATGATAGATAATTTACACACGACGACGACGACAACAACAGAGGCTGGGTACCCGTCGTTATGATAGAAGTACATTTCGAAAGCTAGCTATGTGGAACAATCTGTTTCTCCCCCGATGTGTCTCCACCTTGCCGTGGTGGGGGAGCTTGCGTGTCCCATCGACCCCATGTGCTTGCCGATGGATGAAAAACTACATATCGGACAGCATATGGGATAGGGGCCAGACTAAGAGAGACACAACCTGCTGCTCTGCAGGTAAGACTGAGGATAGCAGTCAAAATCAGGCAAACGATCCCTAAATCTCAGTCCGGGCATAACCTCTAAGGTTCCCATCCGAGGTGTATGGCTGAACGTCTCTAAGCCATAAACTCTCGGAAGTGAGAGCCTGGCCGACACAAACCTACATCAAAATTGTGATGATGTGCTGACAACGCTACATGCTCAGCGCAGATTCGTTCGATGGCTCTTAGCTGGGGGATATGAGGTATCCCCGGATGAAAGGGCCTGACCGTTACTCGCCCACAGACGCACGGAGATAAGGTGCTGAGCCGGCAGCACATGTAGCCTACCTCGTGAGTGAGAAAAAAAGGTGGAAAAACACCTCGGTCGCACGTCTCGCAGACGTCCGATAGTCTGTTACCACACTCATGGAGTGAGTGTAGTCAAAGGTGGAAAATTGTCTCGTTGACACGAAATGGAACGCCTGTCTTGCGAATCCATTACGTGGCAGCCCGAAGCGAAAGCTTGCTGTGTGGAAGCCGAAAGAAGAGTCTCGAAACCCGAGGAAGGCTAACCTCATTAAAAAATGCCCGCCGGAAGCCGGAAGTGTCGTCCTACGCCGGGGCAAACAAAATGACCAATATATTGAAGTGAGGATTTAAAGCAGCCATGAGCAGGACGTGACGATTCCCTCGGCTAGCCCAGAACCAGGGCGTTATGTGTCGGCACTGCAACTATGGAAGCAACCTTGGATGGCGGAAAATGCTATGGACTGTCCCTGCCTTCCTTTGAGGGATGACCGTTGTCTTCGACCGTTCTAACTTGGCCAGCATGTTTGTAGATGGCACCACAAAAGTGAGAGTCTCCCAGGAATGCTACCTGGTCAAAAAAGCACGCTAAAGTCGATGTGTTGGCCTACGGGTTTCGGCCCAAGGGCGCATAACAGACACACCGCAATCACATCTGAAAAAACACTCCGGATGAACGAAAAGAAGAAGAAGAAGAACAATCTGTTTAGGACACGCCACATGATGGTATTTTATTTATTTTTTGTTGTTGCAAATCCTATTTACAGGACATCGCTGTCAACACCAGCATTTTACTGCTTTTGTTGATGTCCTGGCAAGTTTATGTTCAGTAGTTTGCCATTGATTTCTGAACGACCGGCTCCCATATCTTCACGTTAAAACCCAGCGCAACGCGGTATGCTGCCAAATCGGTCGCAACTGTGTTTCGAACGCAGGTAAGCGGGCTCACGAATCGCGTTCGCAAGCCTTTAGCCACGGAGCCGACATGATGATATTGACCTCCATCCATCATGTGCCATGCCAGAAAGCGTGGGCGGTCATGTTTTGCCATCTCACTCGATCACCAGAGTCGTGGATCAGCTCAGTGTTCCTGTCTCGACCACGCCACGTGGCCAAGCCATCCGGGTATTTACTTCTCGGTCTTCCCCTTGGTCTCTTCCCTTCGATCTTGCCAGTTGTCACCAAGTTCTCCAAGTCGTTTCTTCTCATAACATGCCCAACAAATTTTGACTGTCTACGTCTAATTTCTCTAATCAATTTAAGATTTTCATTTGTTTCCTGTAATACTTGGTCATTGGTTTTTCTGTCTGTCCATGGCTGCCAAGTAGCAGGTGTGACGCAATAAGATAAATTAGAAATATCAGAGAATCCCAAAACCAAAACGCTAAGAAATCCAAGCACATGACGTGTCAACCCAGAAACGTCATAAAAGATTGTTAACAACAACAAAAGCAGACGGACTTGGGAGATTCTTCGGAGCGGCAGCTCATGTTGATTTGGGAAATATCGGTTGGCTAGACACAGGCTTTACATCGCATTAGTGGCTGAATTAGTAATTGGAATGGACGAAACAATCTGTGGACACAACGTGTATCGAAGCCACAAATAAACAGGCAGACGAACACCGAAACTCGATGTCTGAAAATTGGCAGAAAGGACATTTTGAAGATAGAGAGAAGGACGCCGTGTGGACGGGCAAGGACATTGTTTAGAAGTCGAGTGCAGATGGCTTTGGACATGTTACTAATATTAATTCTAATTGTAATACTGCCCGCCTGGTCAGAAAAGGCACATAATGTTATTATTTATTATTGTCGTTGTTACAAGCCTGAGCACTGCGGAAAATAAACACCGTCTCAACTTTGAAAGTCCATTGGAGTAGATTTCGTTCTTCAGTTCAGGTTTGGCTTCTTAAGTCTGCATTTGACGACTGTTGTTTACGAGCCGTGTTTGTTATCAAGTTGCATTGTTGGAATTATATTATTTACCCCGAGATGTCGTCTGGCAATGGTATTCTTTGCATTCTCCTCAGAAACCACATTTCCACAGCCATCAGATGTTTTTCAGCTTGACTGCTCATTGTCCACGCTTCACATCCATACAAAAGTACAGGGTACAGGCTCTATGTAGCACCTCATCACTCTTTTTATTGATAATGATATTGACCACGTGTTAATATTGATTGTTCTCACGCGTCCCCTCCGGCGCTGTAGCTTTAGGTCGGTCAACGCGTTTCATAATCCCCCGATATACCGAGGCGAGGGTTCGATTTGGAAACAGACTGCCTTGCGCTGATTTCGATGGCATGGGCGTCAGTCGTTCAGAAATAAATAAGTGCCCTCGTTCTTACACGGGTCAGTAGGACTACAATTTTGACTTCACATCCTTGACTTGGGGACAGTAAATTACACGTACCTCAGAAGTCGGAGTGGGCTGGCCTGATGGCGAGGGACACAGATAATAGGGAAAGCTAATCCACACGCAAAATTCAGTCCAGTGCTACCATAAGTAGTCTGTAAGGACTACGTCTGAGTTCAAACCCAACGAGTGAAAAAAAAAAAAAACAACAAAACACAACCAACTACTGAACGTAAAAACGCTACGTAATTCACTGTTTTAACAAAATTATGTTGTTGCTGCGACTAAATTTATTCTCCCATGTTACCGGGGATCCCCTTAACCTTGGGTCAAAGTTGAACGATCTGTTTCCGCCTGCTTGTCCAACTTCCCTTCCCACGCGCAAGCCTACGTGACCCTTGACCTCTGACCCAATATGGGTCACATATCCTGCTAGTATCACCCGACAGCCTTGTAGTTGTAAGATCGCTCATAACGTCCTTGATTGCCCCGCACCAGGATATGAGGCACTTGTGCCCAACTGGGCAATTCAACTCTCTCTCCCTTAGTGTTTCCGCTGGCGACTCGGCTGTCGGCTGTTTTCATCATCGACAAACGTCTTGTGGAATGGCGTGGGCGATCATGCGTCTCCATAACTTGCGATCTTCAACGGCATGTATCAATCCGTGTGCTGACACCTTTCCTTGCTCCGACACAATTGAATATGCAGAGAAACATAATTATCAGAGGATAAATCTTCCACTTGTTTGTGTAAGACTGCACTTTTGTTTTGCATATCCTATTTACAGGACATCGCTGTCAACACCAGCATTTTACTGCTGTTGTTGATATCTTGGTAAGTTTTACTTCAGTAGTTTGCCATTGCATAGCCGTCTCCGTGGCCAAAGGCTTGCGAAAGCGGTTCGTGAGCCGCTTACCAGGCGTTCGAAACGCAGCCGCTACCGATTTGTGCAGCAGACCGTGTCACGTTGTGCTATAACGTGTTGATGTGGGAGCCGGTCGCACAGAAAGCAATGGCAAACTTTTTTTTTTTTTTTGCATATCCTTTACAGGACCTCGCTGTCAACACCAGCATCTTTCAGCTGTATGTTGATTTCTTACGCTCAGTAGTTTGCCATTGCTTTCTGAGCGGCCGGCTCACATACCCCGTAAGTTACCGATGCAATTCGAACCACTGCTGATTCTTACCGTCATCACGTTACCGACGAGAGTATACGAGATTACGGAGAAAAGTCATAACCTCTAAGCCACGAAGCCGGTAATGGCAAACTACTGAACGTAAAAACTTGCCTAGCACATCAACAGCAGCTGAAAAATGCTGGTGTTGACTGCAACGTCCTGCAAGGGATATGCAACATTAATTTTTTTTCAAAAGTTTGCCATTGCCGATCTCCCTGGCGTAGGTGTTAAGGACGTTGTTCGTAACCCCGTATACTATCGTAGGAAACACAGCTGCTCGAGATTCGGCAGCGGATCGTGTTGCATTGGTCCCTTACAGAGGTATGTGAATCGGTCGTTCAGAAAGCAATGGCAAATTACTGAACGTAAACTTGTCAAGACATCATTGTTCGTGGAGGACTTTTGTGGTGACATTCTGGCAGTGGCATTTTGCACAGTGTGCCGGAGCGGGAAGTTGTTTGTCCAGACTCCTGTCTTTCCCACTTTTCACATGAGGCATTGAGAAACATTTTATGTGATATTCGCTGGCACGGGAACGGAGCATAATGGGGACTACCCTTTGCTGTGATGTTGGAACCGCGACTAACTAACTAACTAACTAACTAACTAACTAACTAACTAACTAACTAACTAACTAACTAACTAACTTGCCAAGACATCAACAGCAGCTGAAACATGCCAGTATTGACTGCAATGTCCCGTAAAGGATATGCGAAAATAAAAGTTTGCCATTGCTTTCTGAACGACCGGCCCCATCCCAACACGTTAAAACCCCAGTGCGACACGATCTGCTGCCAATATCAGCTGTGTTTCGAACGCGTGGTAAGCGGCTCATGAATAGCGTTCGCAAATACTTATGCCACGGAGCGCGGCATGACTGCACAACCGTAATTTCGTAAAACCGTATAACATAATTTCAGACGGGGCTGCGTGCCCAATTCTTAACCCTTTGAAAATAAAGTTTGTTCGTTCGTTCGCTCGTTTGTTTGATCAATGACCCTTGCCAGGGTTGGTCCACGGCTGTTTATTCAACATAATCACAACTAGCCTCTCTATCAAGAGGCAACTCCACCAGCCACCACCCGGTGGACGCGCCTAGAAGTAGGTCTACACAAAGACTGTTTTCATACAACTATCAAAGTCCCTTGTGGCCATCAAATAATCCTGAGAAATACGTTCATTGCCGATAGATTACGAAATCTCAACTCCTGTTCCATAGGAACGCTGACCCTATTTCATAGGGAACAAACAATATGAGTCAAGCCTCGTATTTGTAGACCTTCCTACTCCGCATACCCCATGTAGCATATCGCAGGAACTATTACAACCTCTCTCTCTCTCCCTCCCTCTCCCATCCCCCCCTCTCTCTCTCTCTCTCTCTCTCCCTCTCTTTTTCATATATACCATGCACACGTGTATGCATGTTTGTTGATGTTTGTAGACGTATGTATGTATATGCGCTCACACATATCAGTCCACCCAGACTTTAGGACTCGTTTCGTACAAATATAAAGTAGCATAGACAATGAGTTCTCCGTGACTATATGTTGCGATTTGTATATGTATTTGTTTGCCGATGAAGGCTAGTCGCCGCTACATCCTGTATGTTTCGTAATTCTGTTGTGCAAAGCTGCATTACTTTGTGTTATTTTATATTGTTTAATTATCTGTTGGAGTGTCATCTTTGCACTCCAGACATGTCCATTGGTGCTCAGACACCAACACCCCACCCCACCACCTCCAACAACTAAAAGTGCCAGTTCTGTGTGTGTTCATTGACAAGGCAACTAAACTAACTCTCCCGATGTGCCTCCAGTGTCAAGCCATGCCAATCCTGAATCCAAGTCTCCCATTCTAAACAAGGACGTGGATTTACTGGCGTCAAAGTCCTCCACTCTCGACATCTCTCTAAGGGCGTCAATAACATCGGCATGATCCATTGGCTAGCCATCTGCAGGGGTTGCAGAGACAACAAGTTTAGCAGTGTAACATTCAATGATAATGAAATGATAGCGATGAATTATGTGGAAGTTGTAGATGTGTGGATTCATAGACGAAAGACAAGAATACCGTGGGGGGATACAACGCTGAGTGAACATATCTTGACAGTCCCCATTATTTAGGCACATCTAATGTGTAATGACCTAGCAACACGGCATACCTAGACTTTTTCTGTTTATGTTTTAACTTTATAAAATCTTATAATACCATGTAATACCCCACCCCACTCCCAAAAAGTAATAATAAAATAAGAATAAGTTACTCTACGACACACGGAATCAACGTTTCGGTTATACTAATCTTCCTCAAGAACAACCCAAAACACATCTAAAGTCCAGATAGCACTTCGGTATCTGATCTAGAGGAACGTCTCTAGGCCCGACTAACTCCCACAGAGGCAAACACTGCTTCGTGTCTCCGACCACAAGAACGCCAGCCCTTTGTGCACTAACGTTACAACGCAAGTTTTCTTCAGACTTCACAAACAACCAACAGTTAAAGAAACGAAACAGTTGAAAAGGACGCATACAACAGTGTTGTTTTCTTTAGGAAGACTCCAGAACACACAGTAACTTTCAGAAACATTTTGAAAAGGCCATCAGACATAACTCAGGGATTCTCAATCGTGTGATACATGGACACATTACTTGATGGTTCTTGTTGCCTGTTTATACGTTGCTGAACTCTAGTCTGTTAGATTTTGTCGGCCCCATGACGGTGCAGAAACTCGTTTCTATTTCTTCATCCATGCACCTATCCATGTATGCTTGCATGTATCCATATATCCACCCATTCATGCACTCTTCAAACAATGCATGCACCCATCCATCTATACTTTCATCCGTCTATCCATGCATATATGTATATATCTATTCACGCATCCATCCAAGTATCCAACTATCATCCATCTATGCATCCGTCTATCTATCCATCAATGTATCCATATATCCATCTATCAATCCATCCATCTATCCATCCAACCATGCATACTTACATGCATTCATGCATACACATGTCCGCTAGTCCACCCATTCAATTGTCTACATATGTATTTTTAAAAAAACCTACCTATCTACCTACCTACCTGCCTACCTACCTACCTACTTATCCACCCATCCATCAATTTCTCTATACTTATTTACCTGACTACCTGCGTACCTACCCAGGTACGTACCTATCTACCTACTTACAGTCTATTTCTTTATCTAACTGCATGCTTGTTTGCCTGTCTGCTTACCAGTCCACCTGTTCCATAAACGACCTTTTATAATGCTCCAGAAAGGACCACAATACAGCACAACTTCAGAATCCCCGAGTAAAAGCAAACAACCTTTAGCCGGTCCCACCTGCACTTCTAACAATGTCGATTGCACCGGAAAAGTGTTATCCTAACCCAGAGTGATCTAACTTACCCACTGCTGGCGTTGTAAAGTAGATCACTTGTGAACTGTCAGTTTGTTTCTATACAACCACGGCTGGCCTACTTCTGCGGAATTTCTGGGGCGGGAAAGGTCAAGCGGGAGAAAAGAGGCTGGGACTTCACGAAGTTATTTCATACCGACAAATAATGAAATACTAACTGCAATGAGAAAATAGTGTTAAAGTGTTATATTGAATATATACTGTTGCATGGATGTGACATGGACGATCAGTAGACCTGAAAAATGAAAAGCTTTCAATGGTTGCCGGTAAGTGGTTTCTGAGAAACATGAACACGAATGAGACTCGAGAAACAGACACAAATCGTTCATTGACTAGAGAAATTAGATATTATAAACTACTACTACTACTACTACTACTGCCGGTCTCTCTGGCCGAGGGATTACAACACTTTCTCCGTAATCCCGTTTATCACGCAGTCTCGTAGCGGGGCGAGAGCTGGGTAGGTTCGATCCCCGCTGGTGACTTGCGGGATAACTGAGCCGGCCGCTCAGAAAGCAATGGCAAACTACTGAGCGTAATCTTGCCAAGAAATCAACATACAGCTGAAAGATGCTGATGTTGACAGCGATGTCCTGTAAAGGATATGCAAAACATTTTTTTTACTACTACTACTACTACTACTACTACTACTACTACTACTACTACTACTACTACTACTACTACTACTACTACTACTACTACTACTACTACTACTGCTGCTGCTGCTGTTACTACTGCTACTACTACTACTACTATTACTAATGCTGCTGCTGCTGCTCTTCATCCTCCTTCTACTACTACTACTACTACTACTACTACTACTACTACTACTACTACTACTACTACTACTGCTGCTGCTGTTACTACTACTACTACTACTACTACTACTACTACTACTACTACTACTACTACTACTACTGCTGCTGCTGTTACTACTACTACTACTACTACTACTACTACTACTACTACTACTACTACTGCTGCTGCTGCTGTTACTACTACTACTACTACTACTACTACTACTACTACTACTACTACTACTACTACTACTACTGCTGCTGCTGTTACTACTACTACTACTACTACTACTACTACTACTACTACTACTACTACTAATGCTGCTGCTGCTCCTCCTCCTACTACCACTACTACTACTACTACTACTACTACTACTACTACTACTACTAATGCTGCTGCTGCTCCTCCTCCTCCCACTACTACTACTACTACTACTACTACTACTACTACTACTACTACTACTACTACTACTACTACTACTACTACTACTACTACTACTACTACTACTAGTACTACTTCCTCTTCTACTACTACTACTACTATTATTATTACTACTACTACTACTACTACTACTACTACTACTACTACTACTACTACTACTACTACTACTACTACTACTACTACTACGACCACCACCACCTCACGAAGGTTGTGGGTTTGATTCCGAACTCCTTTATTTAGTCGCCTCCGTGGCGAAGGTGTAACGGACGCAATTCGTAATCCCGCATACCGCGTTCGAAATACAGCTGCAAGCGATTTGGCAACAGACCTCATTGCATTGATTGTCATACAATGGTATGAGTGCCGGTAGTCAATGGCAAACTACTAAACGTAAACTTGCTAAGAAATCACAAACAGCCAGAGATACTGGGGTTGACTGCTGCGTACTGTAAAGGAAATGAGACTTAACTCCCTTATTCAGTTTACGAATATAGTTTCTTGAAGTGGAAATACGGTTTCTGAAGAGAATGGAAACAATACAACGGACAGACAGAAAACCAATGAGCAAGTTCTTAAAAGTCGTCGCTTAAAAGTCGACAGGGTCGACTTCATTACACCGGGTTTTATCCCATATGGCCCGGTCTCTTTCCGCAGCGTGGAAAGCGTCGCACAAAGCACGAACTCCGTAGCTCCAGCGACGACCCACAGGAGTCTCCGAAAAAATGCACCCGTGAACGGAATCGAACTCATAACCTACGGAGCCCGAGTCAAACGGCTTGACCACTTCGCCACGGAGACTCCCTTCAAGTTCTACAAGAAACACATGAACATCGCAAAGTGATTACAGAAATTCTTCTTCTTCTTCTGTGTTCATCCGGATTTTTTTCTTCGGATGTGACCGCGTTGTGCCTGTTTACAGCAGAGCTGCGTTCTTGCACCGTCAGGCCGACACATCCGACTTCTGCGGGCATTTGTTGACCGGGTTAACCTTCCCGGGATTACAGAAATGATAAGTAGACAAATTTGTGTGTGTGTGTAGGGGGGGGGGGGACGTTATGAGAAGAAATAAACTAGACAACTTAGTGACAACTGGCAATATTGTGGGGAAAAGAACAAGGGAAAAGCAGACATGTAAATATCTGGATGGTTTGGCCGCATGGCATAATTAAGACAAGATCACAGAGCTGATCCACGACTCTAGTGATCGTGTAGGTGGCGAAACGTGACATCCCACGCTTACCGGTATGGCACATGATGATGATAATGATTACACCCAACTCACCAAATATGTCAGTAACCCAAAGGGTGTTGTCGGATCGCCTCCGCCCATGCGTCATCAGTCTGTGTCTTTGACGCACAAACAAGAAGCCGTGTGCAAACACGAGACGCTTGCGTCAGTGCGTGTTCTAGATGTTTCCCCGTTTCTCAAATTAGCATTTCTAAACCAGGAAACCCGCTCGCGACGCTTGATTCTAATTATAGGTCAGGGGAGTCCCGGCAACTTCCGTTCAGTGATTCCCAGGAACCAGGGAAAGTTTAAACTGACGGTAGATGGGTCGTGAGTTGTTAAGTGTTTAATAAACTGGGCCCAGGTTTTATGGGATGAGGTTGCCTGTTTGGTAGGCACGGAGTGAGACAGATTTATTGATCCTGCTTGTCAATATTATGACTTTTATAGCATTTTCGGATATCTTTTGTGTACTTGTCTATTGTGTCATTCTTCCTCAGTTCATTTGTTTTTAATGTGTTATCCTTTCTCTGTTCATTTGTCTAGTGTGTTATCTCTTCTCTGTTCATTTGTCCAGAGTATCATCTTTTTTTTACTCTTCATTTCCCTAGTATTATTTTTTTTTTCCTCTTCATTTCCCTAGTATTATTTTTTTTCTTGTTAATTTCTCTAATGTATAATTTTTTTCTCCGTTATCTGTCTCGTGTATTATCTTTTCTTTATTCGCGTGTCTAGTGTGTTATCTTTTCTCTGTTGATGTGTCCAGTGTGTTATCTTTTCTCTGTTCATTTGTCCAGTGTATTATCTTTCTCTGTTCATTTGTCTAGTGTATTATCTTTACTCTATTCTTTTGTCCAGTGTATCTTCTTTTCTTTGTTTATTTGTCTAGTGTGTTATCTTTTCTCTGTTCATTTGCCCATGGTATCTTCTTTTCTCTGTTCACTTGTATAATATGACCTCTCATTTGTATTTTCTTGTCTAGTCGTCTTACCTATGTTCTCTTGTCTAGCATATCCACTTATTTATGTTCTCTTTTTAGTCTTCTTATTTATGTTTTCGCGTCTAGTCCTCTTAATTACGTTTTCTTATCTAGCATGTCCACTATTTTATTTATGTTCTCTTGTCTATAAATCTTATTAATGTTCTCTTATACAGCCTTGTTATGCCTAGTAAGTCCTATTATTTAAGTCCTCTTGTCTAGTATGTCCACTTATTTATATTCCCTTGTCTACTATGTCCACTTATTTATATTCTCTCACCTAGGATGTCCTATTATTTATGTTCTCTTGTCTAGTATGTTCACTTATTTATGTTCTCTCGCCTAGTATGTCCTATTATTTATGTTATCTTGTCTAGTATGTTCACTTATTTATGTTCTCTCGTCTAGTATGTCCACTTAATCATGTTCCCTTCTCTAGTTCTCTGTGGGATGTGGATTTTAATTTATGAGAATATTACGTTAAGTTGTCTAGGGGATTTAATTTGATTCTCTATTATTTAGCCACTTGAGGTGATCATGGAATTCTACCATAAACACAAGGAGGAAAATAGTTCACTCCTGTTCATAGCTGTATTTATGAGTACTTCTCCATTCCCACTTATCACCCTTTTTAATTTACTATAGTGCTAGCAGGATATTGATTGCTCACAACATATAAACAACCACTGTTGAACACCACATTTACTTGAGGTACACATCAACAAATTTTTGGACAAACAGTTCAAGTATTAAATCAAAATCTGTAGTTACATATATATGTGTAATGAACACTATGCATTTTCAGACAGGCATGGGAATTATTTGCATTGTTACAATATAGTACCCAATGACCGCAGAAAAAACAAGGTTATTACAAACAACACAACAACCACAAATTGGGTCTACTTTCATTTTCCCTCATAATTAAAGCAAATAAAGATCTAATTAAATAGAACCCAACATATCAACATTTGTTTCTGACACCTTTTACCATTCTCTCATTTTAAAAATAATGAGTTGGTGTCAAAATACTATACCATCTATACCATTGAAAAAAAAACTACTGACCTGTTACCTTCAGAAAAAAAAACCCAACATATAAACAGCATTTTGTACTACTAATTAAACTAATTAATAGAGTCATTTATCTCCTGGTGTGCGGTTAAGGGTTCATCTTTGCTGTAGATTAGATCCTTTTCCCACTATCTGGGTACCGAATTAATGCACTCAGTTATGTTCCTAATATTTATCCACTGGTATTGGCTCGTGCAAATCATACTTTATAATCCAAGAATAGAAATTACACACAATCACATATCCCTCCGCGGGCTAGAATATTCGAGTACTCTGTTGCAGTAGGCTCGGTGTCTTTTTGAAATTTGGGGCCTCAGGTTGGTCTAACTTTCCGGAATTTCCACTTAAGCTCTGCAGAAGGTACTTTACCATCTCACCATACATGGTGCCAAGTAGACGTCCATCCAGCTGCTCTGCTTCTAATATCAGAATCCCAATTAGTTCCACAAAGATTTTACACCCACCAAGTCGCGAGTCTATAACCCATGGCATTTAGGTTGACATTGGACCAGCAAAGAGTTAGTCGTTGTTATCTAGTCCAGTGTAGAAACTTGTATGACAAAGGCATCTCATGGTAGTATCTGTGACTAGGGCCACAATTGATCTATACCTACATATATCCAAAGATGAATAAATCCAGCACAGTAACAGGGTTGCAAACAATTGGATGATTCCTCTTGTTGCAGATGTAGAGACATTTAGCTGCTTTTATATTGTCTTTTTGATGGTGTTCAGGTTTTGGAACCTAGAGGTATTCTGGTGAAGTTATGGGTCAGAGATTCTGAAGTTGGTATATTGATTGTATTGGCTATAATGTTGTTTCAGTGTCTCTTCCCATTTGTTTGAGTTGGTGTTCATAGCTAGAACTTGGTGTTGCATGGCTGGAACCTTATGTTCGACTGTTGCAGCTGTGAGACGTTCTTTCGAAGACTTATCCATTGTGGATATTAACTTGGTAATCCAACCAACAGTTGAAGGTTACTCACTGTTGTTAGTTTTATTAAACTTGTAGTAGGATTGTCCCATAGTTTCACTGATTATTCTGTGTGACGAGGCTTCAGGTGGTACTTCCCAGCAGTAAAGCAGACGATACACTGTTATCAGTTACTCTGTTGATCTTCTTCTTTGTAGATTAGATTCAGAAGTCCATCCTGGATATTCCTACTAAAATAGGACTTCCTCAATCACACCGTCAGTTGTCTTCGTATGTATCTCTTGTGCTTGCGTTTGCAGCTTATGAGTGCAGCAGTAAACGATGTATTTATAGATCCAGAACATGGTTAAGCCATTTAGTCCTGACTCACCTTCATCAGGCTTTTAACCCAGGATCCTGATGATAGTTATGAAATGCAATTCCACCAAAACCACCACTCGCTTCTCTTCTATAGAAAAGGGATGACAAAGAATACAACACGAGCATTAACCTACTGTGATGTGTTAACTTTCACAAGAAAATTACAAACAAAAAAGGGGAAGGAGATAGGAGTGGGTTTCCAAGTTCCCTGTCCCTCGTCGCTTGTGGTAGAACTTTGCTAGCTCTGATAGTGAGTGAGCTATCTTTTCACTCTGTTTTGTTCTGTTGTTACTGGGACTATTAGATGAGTGAAGTCATTCTGTCCATCCAACATGTTGACATTGTATCTCTAATTCTTGAAGAGAATAGCCTATACAGAATCTCTGTGGTTTCTAATGCCGCGTCTTCCTTTCGGCACTATAATCATCATTAGGTCAAGACTATTCAACATCGGCTTCTTAAGTACTGACATACACATGGATTCTTCCATCAACATCCTCTAATCCCCAGGTGCAACATTAAAATGTATATTCCCACAGTAAAAAGTAACAATCAGAACAGGGAAAATTCTCATACCAGAAAAAAACATACATGTACATTTCTCTGATATTAAGTACATGATAATCATACATGATAATTAATCATAATGATGATGCAGGGAGCCTAGGTTTTTGAATTTTCTTCAGGGGTTAATCCATAAACTAAAACATCCATTGTTTTCCCCCACTGCGTACAGCACATGAGGATAGTAATCGCTGTGATATATTTTGCCAATGACTGCTATTATTCGGAGTGTATTTATTAGAATAACTTGTGCCGCATGGTCCAGTATTCTGAATATTGCAAGCAATTTATTCACATCAATCTTCGCTTCTGTTCCTATTACGGTGAGGCGATGGGAATTGAATCCTATCCGAACATGCATTTACATCACGCGTTTACTTTAATTGTTCATGAATTTATATTCTCAAACATGGCATTCCCTAACACTATTTTATGAAATGATTATATGTTCACCACTCATGCTGAGTGGTTGATAATCTGTTAACAAAAGGATTGTACTAAAATTTAGCACTCTAGTTCCAAGTTACAGATTATGAATTAGGAAAACAATTTATCCAAAATGAACTGAGTCCATGATATGCGTACTCATGTGTATGTCTCCGCATGGATAAAACTTCTTTTCTATAGTACATATTTTATTTGCAGATTTCTAAGCATAGATAGTGAGATATAGTTCACAATGCATAGAAGTTTTAACATAGGAATATGAAATTGACAGACACAAGTTTTCTACTGAAGTATGTAATCAAGAGTCTGTTCCCACCTTGAGAAAATGCCTAGAATGTGGTTTTTACCTGAGTTTGATACTCTACGGTACACACAATATTTCTAGGTTATAAGCACTATTAGTTAGATATAAGTTCATAATGCCTATAAAATATTTTAACATAGGGATTTGAAATTGTAAGACATAGGAAAAATTACAGTGTGGCGCCCACATGTGTTTCATTGGTAACATCATCTAGCCTGGTTTAAGAGAATTGTTGACTTATTATTATAACTAATTCTTAATTAAATATACTGGTCTATGTAATACATAAATACATCTTAATAATGTAGATATAACATACCAATAGCTGAAGGGAATCATGGTTTTAAAAGACAAAAATACCTTTCCCCACACGGGGAAAGAAACCCCACACGGGGAACGCACATCTGTTTCTTTGTGTCGTACTGACCAAAAAAGGGCTTTGTTTTTCAATCAGTCCCGGTCTTGCCAGGTACGTGAAAAAAAAATAAAGCCAAATAAATTAAGCTGCCTCGGTCAGTCTATCGCTGTTTTATTTTCTCCTACATTAAGTAAGTTACTTAAACAGTAATTGAAAGGGGTTGTTTATTTTTAAGGGAGTCAATAAATAGGAAAGGGTAAGGACGTTTTATTATATCACATTCTCTGTTCTTTTTGTCTATGATATTGATGTTTTCAATACCCACGAATCTCTTGTATACAGATTCCCATGACTCACATATCTATACATTTCATGTACTCTCAACAATGTTAAGCAAATCCATTTCTGGAAATAGAAGCGGCCGCAGTTATACTGACCACATCACCCATCCAGTGCCGGTTGGTCAGTACAAATATGGGGTTAGCAACATATATCCAATACAAATATGGGGTTAGTAACATGTAGCTAATACAAATATGGGGTTAGCTACATGTAGCTAATACAAATATGGGGTTAGCTACATGTAGCCAGTACGCCCTAAGACGTGCAAAGAGCCCTTTATGTACTTATACAGAAATACCATTTCCAGTTAAAATTGGAGAACACTGAACGAACGATTGAACGAAAAACTAACGAATGATCGAATGAACGGGCAGACTTTACTTTGAAAAGGTCACAAATTGGGCATGTAGGCCCGTCTTAGATTCGGCTTTTCCAACCACTCATGTTTCGTAAAGTTGTTGATTAGCACTCATTCAACTAGAGGACAGATGTAGAAATTCTAGGATCGGAGAGGTCAAGGCAAGTTCCGTACGTAGACAGAATCGCTGAGGAGGTTTGTTGTCCGTAGAGCCACCTTCATCTTCATCTGCGGGAGTTGAGGACACGAACAAGCTGATAAACCTGCTGGCTCTGCATCTCCCGATGGCCAGCCCATGGATCGTGCCGATTTAGGAGTGTATGATTAGGGAGGTCATCGTGGCCGTATGGATAAGAATGCGAGTTCTTGAACATCCGGTATGCTGATGCCGAGGTAAGGGGTTCAACCCCTAAACCGGACAGCTGGACTAAAATGTTGACTTCTCGTCATTGCCCATGGGACGTAAATTACAAGTACCCCTGAAGTCGGAGTGGATTCGCCTGTTAATAGGGAAAGCTAATCCACACGTAAAATTCAGTCCAGCACTACTAGAAGTAGTATGTATGGACTACGTTTGATTTCAAAGCTAGCGAGCTAAAACAAATGCCCTTAGATGTGGAGAGCGGAGGACTTTAGACGCCAGTGAATCCACATCGTTGTCCAGACTAAGAGACCCGGGAGTAAGAACTGGCACTGGCAGACACGATATATGTTGGGGGCGGGGGGGGGGGGGGTCTGAGCACTTATGAACTTGTCCGTAGTGTAAGGATGAGACTCCAACAGGTAATAGATATTCTAGAACATAGCAGGCAATACAAAAACTGAGAACTAGAGGCAAGACAGGAATCGAAGCTGTTTTGAACAAGTACCAGTCTTCAGACTCTGCATAAGATATTTTTTTCCCTCGCGTTTTCATCCTGTTTCAGGATATTGCGGTCAACACCAGCATCTTTCAGCTGTATGTTGATTCCTAGGCTAGATTACGCTCATCAGCACGCCACGACTTTCTGAGCGACCGGCTCCATAATCTCGTAAGTCACTGGCGCGACTCTACCCCTTCAAATTCTCGTGCACTCACGTCAACCACGAGAGTATTAGGGGTTGCGGAGAAAGCTGCTAACTCTCAGCCAGGGAGACCGGCCGCATAAGATATACAAGTCAGAAATATTACCCGTTCAATAAACCAAAGAGAGGAGACACTGATGAATGTAACAGTGGAACTGGCTGTTTAAGTCCCCGCTAATCACTGGTATCATGAAGGCTAATAGACTACAATGGCTGGGGCATATAGAAAGAATGGAAGATAATAGGGAAACAAAACTCGCTTACACTCAGGAAATAAGTGACCTTAGACCCTGAGGTAGACCAAGAAGGCGGTGGAGAGATAATACATGTACAGACCTACAAGCACTTGGAATCAACGACTGGCAAGAGAAGGTCCACCAGAGAGACGAATGGAGACGGATTGTATCTGCAGCAAAGAACCCCAATGGCTCGGAACGCTGAAGAAGAAGAGAAGAAGAAGTTTTCAACAGTATACTGGCCTATTGCCGGTCATTTGAGGCACCACTCTATGGGCATTTTAACAAGCTGAAGTTGACTGCCGCTTTCTTTAAATATATTCAGGGTGACGCCTGAAGGTGTGAGAAGAAGAGGAGGAAGAAAAGGTAGAGGAGGAGGAGGAGCAGGAAGAAGAAGAAGAAGAAGACGAAGAAGAAGAAGAAGAAGAAGAAGAAGAAGAAGAAGAAGAAGAAGAAGAAGAAGAAGAAGAAGAAGAAGAAGAAATAGAAAAAGAACCTGTCACTTCCATTTGCTCTTTCTACCAGGCGATGTTGCAATCTGGAGGCAGCTTACTCGAATCCCTATGTGCTTACAGCTTTAAATGTGTAAATTGCCTAGTATCCCATGATTATTTCCTTGACTTGTATGCGTGCAGATCAATACCGTGAATGTATTTCTCAAGCAAAGTCAATAAATTGATCAACACATCCAACCAGACGTTGAAAAATATTTCGCAAGCCTTGGACAAGAAACAACAAAAATCCCGTTGGATTTCGTGTTTATGAGTTCGGTATCTCGCGCTAGCTTAAAATAGAACAGTAAACATCCGCAGTCTACGGTATCTGAAATCCAGGACATCACCGTTTATCTTTTTTAGAAAAAGATCTTCAAGGTCCCGCTGATATTTTCTTCACATGGTCTGGTGCCTGGAGCTTGTGTAGAGTTAGTTTATCAATTCCTATGCATGTTAAAAAAAAAAAAAAAATACCAGGGAAGGGCGGATTGGAGTGGTTTCAATATATGGCACTCCCCACTAACTCATTAGTGCTAATTTATAATTCAAATGAGCTATTTTTATTTCAGGGAAATCCTGTGATGTCATTCTCATTCAAGATATTTGAGTGTCGGCCCGCAAACTATACTAAGAATCTGAAGAATGTTAAACTAACCCATACTCTCTCTCTCTCTCTCTCTCTCTCTCTCTCTCTCTCTCTCTCTCTCTCTCTCTCTCTCTCTCTCTCTCTCTCTCTCTCTCACTCTCTCTCTCTCTCTCTCTCACACACACACACACACATACACACACAAACACGGTGTTCCCTCCCCCTTATACACATACACAAACACGCAACTATTCACACACACAGACACACCACTACTCACATACACAAACACACCACTAATCTCAGACACACAAACTTACCACTTCTCACAAACACAAACACGCCACTACTATCACACACACACACAAACACACCACTTCGCACACACACAAACACACCATTACTCACACACACAAACACGCCACTTCTATCACACATAAGCAAGCCAACGCTCAACGCTCAGAGGAAAGGCGAGACGGACTTATAATCAGATTGCTACTGGTACTATTAGTGTTGGAACTCTTCGCTGGCTGCTGAAGATGGGGACGGAGCACTTATGGGAATGCCCCGAATGCTGTGATGTCGATTCCTAAATCAATCAATCAATCAATCAATCAATCAATCAATCAATAAGCAAGCCACTACCCACACACTCACAAACGCACCACCACCCACACACATATAAACTTGCGACTACCCACACATATACACACATACCACACAAACTAGCGACTACTCCACACACATAAACATGCGACTACCTCTACACACAACCAAACGATAACCCACACACACACAAACATGTGACTACTCACACATACAAACACGCAACAACCCACTAACACATACAAACACCCGACAACCCCCACACACACACACACGCGCTCGCGATTATCAAAACACAAAAACAGGGGACTACCTACACATACAAACACGCACTACACACACAAACAAAAAAACACGCACTACACACACACACAAACAAACAAACACGTTTCTACTCTCTTACACACACAAACACGCTACTAGTCTCTCTCTCTCTCTCTCTCTCTCTCTCTCTCTCTCTCTCTCTCTCTCTCTCTCTCTCTCTCACACACACACACACACGAACACAAACAAACCACTACACATGCACACAAACACGCCACTACACACACAAAAACACGCCACCACACACACACACACGCCGCTTCACACACACACAAATACGTCACTACACAAAAAACACGCCACTACACACACAAAAACACGCGACTACACACACACACACACACACAAACTGGCCACTACACACACACAAACAAACACGCCACTACACACACACGCAAACACGCCACTACACACACACAAACACGCCACTATACACAGACGCAAACACGCCACTACACACACACAAACACGCCACTATACACAGACGCAAACACGCCACTACACACACACAAACACGTCACTATACACAGACGCAAACACGCCACTACACATACACAAACACGCCGCTACACACACACACACACACAAACACGCCACTACACACACATAAACACGCCGCTAAACACATACAAACACGCGATTGCCCAAACACAAAAACAGGGGACTACCTACACACACAAACACGCACTACCACGCGTTCGTAGCCCGGGGGCGACTGATTTAGCAGCAGACCGAATCGCGCTGGTGTTTTAACCTGTTGGTATGGGAGCCGGTCGTTCAGAAAGCAATGGCAAAATACTGAACGTAAAACTTGCCAAGATATCAACAACAGCAGTAAAATGCTGGAGTTGACAGCGATGTCTTGTAATTAGGATATGGAAAAAAAATTGTATTAATGAAATGATACCACGATGAACACGACTATAGTGAAACATATGATGCCACCGGAAAGGTTAACCAGGTCAACAAATGCCCGCAGAAGTCGGATGTGTCGGCCTAACGGCGCAAGAACGCAGCTCTGCTGTAGACAGGCACAACGTAATCACGTCCGAAAAAAAAAAAAACTCCGGATGAACGAAGAAGAAGAAGAAGACGAAGAAGAAGAAGAAGAAGAAGAAGAAACATATGATGCTGTGTGACAATCTTACAAAGACAACTATAATGATAAAAAAGATGAAGATGCATGACAATCTTTCCTTTCGCGTCAATGATGTCTATAAGAGTGCACACAAGTCCCCAAAAGCCATTCTACGATTTGACAACCAATTTCCTGGCAACACTGAACCCCGCCATAACTCTATTTTCAGCAACCTGAAAGCTGTAGCTATATTTGTACAACACCGCCCAGTTACAAATATAGTAATCGATAACTCAATACAGTTTTGGCGCTCAAATCTCTCTCCTGATGACGTTTTCAGCAGGGCACATTTGTGTTGACGTGGAGCTGGTTGTATTTTGGGTGACAGTGAATGTTGTGAGTTCAAACTTAATGGCAGGGTACACGTGGAAGGTACAAATACATAAACGTGGAACTTAGCTTAATACTGGTGATTTATTGCTCTGAGTTGTTTGTACTCACTGAAAAACGGATGAAAAGGCATAGGTATGTGGATCGACTTCATCGTACCGGGTTTTATCCCATATACCTCAGTCTCTGTCCCCATGGCGACCTGCTGAAAGCGTTACACAAAGCACGAACTCCGTAGCTCCAGCGACGATCCCCAGATGTGTCCGAGAGTATTGTGAACCGAACGACGTAGCCCAGAATAGAACCCACGCCTCCTGAGTGCGAGGCAGGCGGTGAACCATTTGGCCACGGAGAGCCTACCCTGGCACTCGGTAAAGAGAGGCAGAAAATTGGGTGTGGATATGGGTGTGGGTGGGAGTGGGTGTGGATATGGGTGTGGGTGGGAGTGGGTGTGGTTGTGGGTTGGGTGTTGATGTGGGTGTGGGTGTGGGTGTAGATCTGGGTGTGAGTGTGGGTGTAGATGTGGGTGAGGAGGTGTGCCTAGGTGTACATCTGGGTGTGAGTGTGGGTGTGGATGTGGGTGTGGGTTGTGTCATGTGTGCCGTGGACAGGGTGGCACGTTTCTATTCAGCAATCAGACAAAATCATACAGCTGCTTAGGTCGCAATGTAGACAAAATCATACAGCTACTTAGGTCGCAATGTAGACAGAATCATACAGCTGCTTAGGTCGCAATGTAGACAGAATCATTCAGCTACTTAGGTCGCAATGTAGATAGAATCATACAGCTGCTTAGGTCGCAATGTAGACAGAATCATTCAGCTACTTAGGTCGCAATGCAGACAGAATCATTCAGCTACTTAGGTCGCAATGTAGACAGAATCATACAGCTATTTAGGTCGCAATGTAGACAGAATCACACAGCTACTTAGGTCGCAATGTAGATAGAATCATACAGCTACTTAGGTCGCAATGTAGACAGAATCATACAGCTACTTAGGTCGCAATGTAGACAGAATCATTCAGCTACTTGGGTCGCAATGTAGACATAATCATACAGCTACTTAGGTCGCAATGTAGACAGACACATTCAGCTACTTAGGTCGCGACGTAGACAGAATCATATAGCTAATTAGGTCGCAATGTAGATAGAATCATTCAGCTACTTAGGTAGCAATGTAATTAAGTAAGTAAGTAAGTAAGTAAATCTTTATTTTCCAAGGGTTAAGAATTTGGCACGCAGGCCCGTCTGACATTCTGCCCTTCTTCTCTATTTCCTCTCATACATTCTTTCATTCAACATCTCTTATGAAGCAATTCTTTGACAACAAAAGAACAATAAGCATTAAAACGCATGAACAATAATCAATAATACATGACTCGTTGAGGCAATGTTTACCATGGGCATCATGAATACCCAAGGTGGGTGTAACGTGCCTGTCACGGAAAAAACTGCAGTTTAGTGATTCCTTGATAACTTACATATTAAAATACAAGGAAGGAGAAGGGTTAACAATCGTGTACTTCATTCTGAGAGGAGGACGAATAAAAGATCATTGACCGACACAGATATGAAAATAGGATACAGGTGTTCGCAGAGTCATTGCCTGACGATCGGAACGGACACGGAGAAACGGGACGATCGCGCTGGGGACACACGACCGGAGAAAACGATCAACGAGTGAAGTTGCTTTGAAGTATTCGCGTACGGGGAAACTCAGGGAACAGCGTAACAGCGAATGAAACGAACAACTAACCACTACGTGATTTCTCCGCTGTTTGATGGGCAGGATACGGCAAATTTGATTGTAGATCAAACAATCAACGGAGGATTGGACACTTGTTATAAATAAGTAGCAACTGGGGTTGCTAGTTAGTGTGTGTTCCAAACTGGGCTGAATGAGATATGCTCCTGAGTGGGGAGAGAGATACACGTTCCTAATGGTTTAAAGAAGAGGGGATATTAGTGTGTTATTCGCTAGTGTATTTCGATTCCAGTAGGATAAGTGCATATATAAGGTATTAATATCTTAGTGTAATAGTAGCATAGGGATATAGGTGTTTGTTCTTAACGTGTGAAATTGCATTCGTTTATCTAGTCGTGTAAACTTTAGTGCACTCAGAAATCGTATGTCCGTATGTTTTTCGGAGGCTTTTTAGTATGGCTAGAGAAGGACTCTCACATAAGAAAATTATATGAAGCAGACTCATATCACCAGATTACCTATCTTCTCCACAGGTTCAAATCCCCCTATAGAAATCAGAGAAGAGATGAAGGTTACTGCACTTGAGCAAATAAAGTACCTACTTAGAACCAACAAGAACATAGACATGTTTTAATATGAAGAAGTGATAACTTAACGTCAAATACAGAACACTGTGTGCTCAAACGAATATACAACTAAAACCCTTAAAAGGAAAAGACGTTAACCTGTGGCAAGCAGGGATACTTAAAACTGCATGCAATTGCACTGGGCCGAAACATTAAACATTATTCACAATAGACATGGTGTAGAACATTCATAGTAACTCTAGACAATGTTGGATAGTGGCGGTGTGTATTCAGAGGTGGATTATAATACCTTCCAAAACGGGAAATATATGAACTTCAGTGACTTACCAAATCGGATTATTTTCTGGTGATAAGACATTGAACAGTTGTTTTCTTCAAGAATTGGATTAAGTCCATACTCAAGCAGGAGGAGATCATTCAGGGTGAGATCACTCCATTTCTGTGTGTGCTGTCCTGTGTTTTGGTCGACAGAAAAGGCGAGAAGAACTACGGCACATACGAAGTCAACCGTCCTATCTTGCATTCACACTAGCAGACAATACTAACTACCTATACACAGTCCATACATACACCAGACATAGTTTTTTTTATTAATAAATCTTTTATTTATCGTTGAAAGGAACTGTTGTCGGAGTATGTGTTGAGGGAATAACCGAGAGAGTGAAAGAAATAGATATATGGAAGGGAAGACAGAAGGGAGGAGTGTAGACAGAAGTCAGTCAATAATCCCAACAGATAATAAGTTTGAAGATGTGCTTGTTGATTCCATTCCTCCCGGGAAAACAAGTGACATAATTGGTGGAGCGAGCGGGGTAGAACATAATACCCATATGAACTGGAGGCATAACAGGGCATATGCATAGAGGGGTACCTGCATATTGGCACAGGCATAGCGGAGTACCTGCATGTTGGGACATACTGATTGGAATAAATATAAGTATACATTGATGACTTTTAATGGAAGGACGTCCATTGGATATATGGTGCCATTACATTTATGGTGGAAACATTTCATTAATGCTGGTGACTTTACAGTGAGAAAGTTCCAGACAGAGTGAATGTGGATAGGTGGTAAGACACATTACATACCTAGTCACACGGTCACACGTCTACATAAGTCTTTATCCTATATCTCCTCTAGTGGATGAGAGAGTGGTTGTGATGTACTGTGTGGTGTTGTAGATTTATAATATTAAATAGACATAGATAAATGATATAGGTTCTAGGTAGATTATCTGTTTATAGGAAGTATTGCTTTACTGCCTTGAAGTTTCTGTACTCTATTTGCTGACTTACATTCTTAACTATGGCAACTCCTAAAGTAACTACAGCAGAACTAAAGGCCAACGGGGAGGCGATTGGTTTAGCTGGTTCGGAACTAACTGATTACATACAGGAAAGAGAGAGGGAAATTCGTCATGCGGAAAGAGAAGATCGAAAGATTGAGTTGGAATTGAAACGCATGGAAATGGAACAGAGCAACAAGAGACTTGACATGGAACAGGACAACAAGAGGTTGCAAGCTGAAGAGGCGGAAAAGATGAGGCAACATGAATACCGCATGAAAGAGTTAGAACTCAAAACACAAACTAAGGGAGAGATAGAGGGCGCGGAAGGCGGATCATCGTTACATGGTGCAACCAACATGAGTGGATCTAGCTACCATGCAATGAAGTTTCCCTTAGCTGTTTATGAGGAGTCTAAAGAAAAATTTGACAACTTTGCGAACCGCTTTGAAGCAATGGCAGTCGCTATGGGACTGGATAGGAGCAGATGGGCTCTTAAATTATCCCAGGCCTTACGTGGTTCAGGGTACGAGGTCTACACACGCCTACCACCAGGACATGAAAATCAGTACGAGGAATTAAAAGCCGCTTTGATGAAGCATTATGAGGTCACAGCACAAACGTATCGGAAAAAGTTTAGATCGTCTAGACGAGAGCCGGGAGAGCTATTCGCCGCCTACAGTCTGAGGCTGAAATCCTATCTCCAGAAATGGATGGACTTGGCAGAATTCAAGAGGGACTATGAGAGTCTCGAAGAGATGATGGTGGTCGACCAGATGCGTAAGCAAATGTCGAAACCTCTAAGAACCTTCTTGGGAGAACAAGGGGCGGAACGGATTGATGTTGTGAATAAGCTGGCGGAACGATTCGTAGAGGTACATGAGGAGGCTGCGGAACTCAGTATTCAAACCAAAGGTCAGGAGAAACAAGAGAAAAAGAAACCTAAGAACTGGGAAGGAGAAAAAGTGGAACCTTATATAAAGTACACAGAGGAGAGTTCAGAGAAGGTGAAGGAAGGAAACAAGAACACCTTGAATTCTCCAGCGAAACGACAGTGGTCTGAGAAGTGGTGTTCATTCTGCAAGGTGCCATCTCATAACACGAAGGACTGCAGATCGAAACCTAAAAGTTCTTACTTCGCAGCATGCAAAGTAATTCCTACGGCGGTGATCACAGACAAGGCTGAGGTCGGCGAAGGAGATAGGAACAAAAAGGACACACGGAAACCTAGGAAGGGAACATGGTGCACACACTGCCGGTCGAAAACACATAATACTGTGGACTGCAGATGCAAGGCAGAAGGCGCCAATTGCATAACCAACCTCGAGGAATCAAAAGAGGAAGGCAAGGAAACGGTCGAGGAGATGAAAGACACTCAAGACTAAGAGAGACCACCTGTGGTTGAACTGATTGAAGTAAATGGCCAACAGGTTGCTTGTCTCTACGATACCGGTTTGGATGGGTAAGCTGTGATAGACGCCAGCTTGGTACGCCCAGACCAACTTACAGGGGAGACCATAGAGATACAGCCGGCAATGAGGAGTGCTGTTACCATGACGCTGCCAATCGCCAAGGTGGAGATTAAATCCAGGTACGTCACGGGCATTATTCCAGCTGCTGTATTAGCTGACTCCCTATTCCCAATGATCATTGGCACGAAATATGTCTTTTTGGGGATGCCCAAACAGCCAGCCCACAAGGGAACAGTAGTCAGTGGATCTCAAGGGAAGGAAAAAGAGGCAGAGACACTATGTGACAACTCAGGGATAGGAGAATTGCATACTGCCCAGAGGAAGGATACTACGTTGCGTCCTTGCTACAGGAAGCTGCAAAGAAGTGCTGAGCCACCAGAACGGGGACAGTACTTTCTGAAGAATCGACTACTCTATCGGAGAGCTGGGAGGGGAGATAACCTGCACGAGCAGTGGGTGGTTCCAGAGACCCACCGTCCTCACATTCTTCAGAGTGGACACATCATAGGCGATAAACGACATATGGGTGTCCGAGAGACCTTGCAGCAAATTTCCGGCCATTATTGTTGGCCAGGAATGACCAGAGATGTACGCCGGTGGTTGAAGTCTTGTTCGGAGTGCCAGAACGCACCACCCAACAAGCGGATTAAGAGGAAACTAGCTCTTAAAGTGGAAGACAAAGTGGAAGTGTGGAGTCCAGCAGAGACCAATATACTCCAAGTAGGATGGAAAGGACCTTATCCCGTGGAAAAGGTGGTGTCCAAGAACATCTACAAAATCCGGATCGGGGAAGAGCAGAAAAATCTCCCTAGACATCTCATTAGGAAATATGAGGACAGATCCGGGAGCAAAGCTTCGCACTTTATGGTGATGTCAGCCATTGGGACACAAGTTACCAGTCCAGACGAAGACCAAAGATCGCCAGTACAACATAGGAGAGCCTATGGGACAGTACGTGATAGGTCAGATTTATCCAACGAAGGGAGGAGGGAAATCACACGTCAGGGAAAGGACAAGAGGGAACTTTCCCCAGTAACCAAGTTCAAAAGGGGTGGGTAACGTCGGAAAAGACGCGGAATACCCAGGACTCCAACCGAAGATTGGCTGACCAGATACAATATCGCCCAAGATGGTCCTGGAAGCAAAAGTCCAGGAGATTTGGGAAAGACGACTCGGTCCAACGAGGACGAGGGGGAACATCCCCAGAGGCAAAGCCGGGGGAAACCAAGAGGACATGGAAGCAGTGTTACAATCAGGATGGGACGATCCGTCTGTATTGTGAGCCCTCGCTTACGCCAGTGGAAAGGAGGTCGACTGAACGTACAGGAGCGATGAGCCAACACTAGTTTCAGTCATGAGTAGTAGGGTAGGGTGCATATGAGGTCGCCTACTGGATGAGGTGTTGATCCATGTGAGGATCCAATCATATCATCAACACGTGATGTTAATAGCTACTTCACAGAAGCTCAACGCACGGTGGATGTGATGGTCGTTGTTGATGCAACAGGACAACTTCACAGTGGAACATTCCTGGTAAGGAGAATGTAGGAGCGGATTTCTTATCTAGACATCCAACTCCAGAGGAAGAGGAATAAGTTGGAGGATCATAGGAATCAAAACTACAGGGATGAAGAGTCGACGCGGTCAACTCTATTAAGAGGGGGCCTATGTCACGGAAAAAACTGCAGTTTAGTGATTCCTTGATAACTTACATATTAAAATACAAGGAAGGAGAACGGTTAACAATCGTGTACTTCATTCTGAGAGGAGGACGAATAAAAGATCATTGACCGACACAGATATGAAAATAGGATACAGGTGTTCGCAGAGTCATTGCCCGACGATCGGAACGGACACGGAGAAACGGGACGATCGCGCTGGGGACACACGACCAGAGAAAACGATCAACGAGTGAAGTTGCTTTGAAGTATTCGCGTACGGGGAAACTCAGGGAACAGCGTAACAGCGAATGAAACGAACAACTAACCACTACGTGATTTCTCCGCTGTTTGATGGGCAGGATACGACAAATTTGATTGTAGATCAAACAATCAACGGAGGATTGGACACTTGTTATAAATAAGTAGCAACTGGGGTTGCTAGTTAGTGTGTGTTCCAAACTGGGCTGAATGAGATATGCTCCTGAGTGGGGAGAGAGATACACGTCCCTAATGGTTTAAAGAAGAGGGGATATTAGTGTGTTATTCGCTAGTGTATTTCGATTCCAGTAGGATAAGTGCATATATAAGGTATTAATATCTTAGTGTAATAGTAGCATAGGGATATAGGTGTTTGTTCTTAACGTGTGAAATTGCATCCGTTTATCTAGTCGTGTAAACTTTAGTGCACTGTGGGATGTGGATTTTAATTCCTAAGAATATTTCGTTACAATGTCTAGGGGGTATTATTGATTCTCTGGTCACTGGTTAGAATGCAGGGTGATCAGGGATATTTACCACAAATCCCAGGAGAAAAGAGTTCAATCCTTGAAACATTGGCATCTGTGTGTAGGTTTCCCTTCCCACTTCATCACCCTTTAAATTTTCTATAGTGCTAGAAGGATATTGATTGCTCACAACATATAAACAACCACTTGTTGGACACCACATTTACTTGATGTACACAACACTTTTGGACAAACAGTTCAGGTATTAACTCAAGATCTGCAATTACATATATAGATGTGTAATAAACACTATGCATTTTCAGACAGGCATGGGAATGATGTGCAGTATTACAACATAGTACCCAGTGTCCCCAGAAAAAAACCAGGTTATTACAAACAACACAACAACCACAAATTGGGTCTACTTTCATTTTCCCTCATAATTAAGGCAAATAATGATCCAAGTACCTAGAACCCAATATATAAACATTGGTTTCTGACACCTTTTACAATTTACTCATTGTTAAAAATAATGAGTTGGTGTCAAAATACTATACCATCTATATACCATTGGAAAAAAACTACTGACCTGTTACCTTCAGAAAAAAACCCAACATATAAACAGCATTTTGTACTATTAATTAAACTAATTAATAGAGTCAATTTGCTCCTGGTGTGCGGTTAAGGGTTCACCTTTGCTGTCGATTAGATCCTTTTCCCATTATCTGGGTACCGAATTAATGCACTCAGTTATGTTCTTACTATTTAGTCACTGGTAATTGGCTGGTGCAAATCATACTTTATAATAGAAATTACACACAATCACAAATCCCTCCGCGGGCTAGAATATTCGAGTACTCTGTTGCAGTAGGCTCGGTGTCTTTTTTTGAAATTTGGGGCCTCAGGTTGGTCTAACTTTCCGGAATTTCCACTTAAGCTCTGCAGAAGGTACTTTACCATCTCACCATACATGGTGCCAAGTAGACGTCCATTCAGCTGCTCTGCTTTTAATATCAGAATCCCAAGTAGTTCAACAAAGATTTTACACCCACCAAGTCGCGAGTCTATAACCCATGGCATTTAGGTTGACATTGGACCAGCAAAGAGTTAGTCGTTATCTAGTCCAGTGTAGAACTTTATTTGACTGAGAGGCATCTCATGGTAGTATCTGTGACTAGGGCCACACTTGATCTATACCTACATATCTCCACAGATGAATAAATCCAGCACAGTAACAGGTTTGCAAACAATTGGATGATTCCTCTTGTTGCAGATATAGAGACATTTAGCTGCTTTCATATGGTCTTTTATCTGATGGTGTTCAGGGTTTGGAACCTTGAGGTAATCTGGTTTCGTAGTTATGTTTCAGATGATATTAAGTTTGTACCTTGGTTGTATTGGCTTATGTGGTTCAGTGTCTTCTCCCCATTTGGTTGAGCCAGAACTTAGTGTTGAATAGCTGAATTCCATGTTTGACTGTTGCAGCTGTGAGACATTCTTTCGAAGACTTATCCATTGTTGGATATTAACTTGGTAACCCAACCAACAGTTGAAGGGCTTTCACTGTTGCTAGTTTTAGTAACTTGTAGGATCGTCCCATAGTTTCACTGATTTTGCTGAGTGATAAGGCTTATAGGTGATACTTCTCAGACGTAAAGCAGACGATACACTGTTGTCAGTTACTCTGTTGATCTTCATCTTTGTAGATTATTAGATCTTGAAGTCCATCCTGGATATTCCTACTAAAATAGGACTTAATCACTCACCCTGTCAGTTGTCTTCTAATTTATCTGTTGCTCGCTATGGAGCTATTGAGCGCAGCAGTCCATGGGTATTTCTAGATGCAGACTATGGTTAGGACATTCACTTTCTGGCTGTTGACCCAGGATCCAGATATAGTGATATAGTCCCACCACATTCAACCACCACCTGCTTCTCTTCTATAGAAAAGGGATGACAAAGAATACAACACAAGCATTAACCTACTGTGATGTGTTAACTTTCACAAGACAATTACAAACAAAAATACAAAACAACAAGGGGAGAAGGGGAAAGGAGTGGGTGTCCACGTTCCACTGTCCCTCATTGCTGAGTAGAGCCATTCTGACTCTTAATAGTGAGTAAGGTATTTTCTCACTTTATTTTCTGTTCTGTTGTTACTGGGACAATTAGAGGAGTGAAGTCATTCTGTCCATCCAACATGTTGATATTGTCTCTCTCATTACTTGAAGAGAATAGCCTATACAGCATCTCTGTGGTTTCTAATGTCGCGTCTTCCTTTCGGCCTATAATCATCCTTAGGTCAAGACTATTCAACATTGGCTTAAGTACTGACATACACATGGATTCTTACATCAACATCCTCTAATCCCAAGGTGCAACATTAAAATGTATATTCCCACAGGAAAAAGTAACAATCAGAACAGAGAAAATTCTCATACCAGGAAAAAAAACATACATGTACATTTCTCTGATATTAAGTACATGATAATCATACATAATAATCATAATGATGATGCAGGGAGCCTAGGTTTTTTAATTTTCTTCATAAACTAAAACATCCATTATATTCCCCCCACTGCGTACAGCACATGAGGATAGTAATCGCTGTGATATGTTTTGCCAATGACTCTATTATTCGGAGTGTATTTATTAGAATAACTTATGCCGCACGGTCCAGTATTCTGAATATTGCAAGCAATTTATTCACATCAATCTTCGCTTCTGTTTCTACTACGGTGAGGCGATGGGGATTGAATCCTATCCGAACATGCATTTTCATCACGCGTTTACTTTAATTGTTCATCAATTTATATTCAAACATGGCATGTCCCTAACACTATTTTATGAAATGATTATATGTTCACCCTCATATGGAGTGGTTACTAATCTGTTAAAAGGATGGTACTAAAATTTAACACTATAGTTCCAAGTTACAGATTATGATGTGGCGAAGTATTTTATCCCCTGACTAAGAGTCAGGAATACGCGTAATCATTTGTATGTCCCCGCATGGATAAAACACCTTTCTATAGTACATAGATTATTTGCAGATTTCTAAGCATAAATAGTGAGATATTGTTCATAGTGCCTAGAAGTTTTAACATAGGAATATGAAATTGACAGACACAAGTTCTCTACTGAAGTATGTAAACAAGAGTCTGTTCCCACTTTGAGAAAATGCCTAGAATGTGGTTTTTACCTGAGTTTGATACTCTACGGTACACATAATATTTCTAGGTTATAAGCACTACTAGTGAGATATAAGTTCATAATGCCTATACAAGATTTTAACATAAGAATTTGAAATGGTAAGACCTAGGAAAATTTACAGCGTGGCGCCCACCTGTGTTTCATTGGTAAAAATCATCCAGCCTGGTTTAAGAGAATTGTAACTAATTCTTAATTAAACATACTGGTCTATGTAATACATAAATATATCTTAATAATGTAGATAACATACCAATAGCTTGAAGAGAATCATGTTTTTAAGGCAAAATACCTTCTCCCCGAAGGGAAAGGTCGACTTTCTTGTGTGTTCTCTTGACTAGAAATGGCCGCTTCAGTCTTTGTTTTCCCCCTCGCCAGGATTGGCCAGGTACGGGAGAGAAAACAAGCCAAAATAAATTTAGCTGTGCCACGGTCACTATCGCTGTTTTATTTTCTCCTACATTAAGTAAGTTACTTAAACAGTAATTGTAAGGGTTTGTTTATTTTTAAGGGAGTCCATAAATAGGAAAGGGTAAGGACGTTTTATTATACCACACGCCTCCCCAATTTAAGACATTTATTTCTTTCAGAAATTAAATGGTCAAGTAGTACTCTACAATTTCCGTCTTTACATTGACTCACCTAGTATCCATCCCTTATTACTTTACTGCTACATTTCTTTCCTATATTAAAATCTACCAGAGCCACGCCCATTTTCTTCTAGTCACGACAACTGGTATAACCTTAAAGGATTATTTCTCTTTTAGTGAAAGAGTGTAGCACCCTCTCCACTGTTGTCAGCTATTGTTTGAAATATGAGTGGTTATCTGATAATTTGTTACTTTCAAGTACTAGTTTTTCTGCATCAAACCGACTTTTTGAAGCAATTGAAATATCATCATTAAGCTTGCAATAGCCTGATGATACTGTTCATATGAGATCATTTGCTGCATGTCTTTTCCCAATATATTTAGTCTGCCGTTAAGAACTGGAGAAAGTCCTGAGTACTTCTACATGGGTTATTAAGAAACCTAACATCTGCATTTTGCTGATTCTGGGTTTTGTGCGTCCACTCCCCTCAGATTCTTTTCCCAGCAGAAAGTCTCTTCTCTCCTTGTAGTTCATTTATGGTCTACGTGTAACCACTGCTAACTTAAGCATGACTAGTTGGGATATATACCAGCTTGATTCCTCTCTCGTTAGATTATTAATCTTGAGATTATGTTAAAACTGACGGTTAATTCTGCGTCTACTGATAGCATATTAAACTCGCCCGTCTCCCTATAAGTTAGACGTTTGTTTTAACTATAGATCTGATATTTAAAGGAAGGTAAAGATGGTGCCTGTTGAATACATTTTCATCCAACACATCCTGTGTTTGGGTTATTAGTCGAGTTATGGGATTTTCCGATCAGTTTTGATAACTACTGATTAGAGTGGTGTCCCTTTCTCTTGCGGGTTTTTCCGGAGAATCTCGTATAACATGTAAACAAGGTCCAACTTTTCTAGATTTCCGTTCTGAACCGAATATTACCCGGGGAACCGGAATCTATCAGAAATGAAGTAATTCTTAGCTTACTTTCTCTGCTTTTCCTTCTAACCTAGATCTATTTTACGCTAGAATCCTTATTAGTAATTCTAACTGATGTGTTTGAGTTTCACTCTGTATTTGTTGCTTTGGTGTTGAATTACGAGCAATTTTGCGTCGCTTGGCGTACATTGATCGTCGTCTGCCTCCCTCCAGGTTTTAGACTATTTTCAACTTAGCAACATACCTTATTATGTAGGTTCAGACGTATTGTCTCCTACTATATATAATCAGTTCAGTGAGAAGTTAAAAGCCCCTTTATGGTTTCCTGTGATAGTCTTCCAGACAATCAAGTTGCTGGTACACTCCCAGTTATGGATGTGGATTACTAGTCTTAGTAAAATTACTGTTACATCTGTATATCCCTCTCATACTGGCGTCTCCTGAGTTGTGTCCTCAGGATAACAGGTAAGGTACTCTTAATGTTTCTCTCCAGTTTTGTTTTCATCCGTTTAATACGTGGAAACTCTGGATTTATTTAGATTGACTAAGGTCTATCTTTGAACTGTTATATAATTTACTAGCTGGATTCCTGATTGAAATTCCTAATCTAGTAAATATCAAGCAATTCTTCAGCTATATGCTCCAATTTGCTTGGTTTTTACACAGCTATATTCCATTTTTCTAGCATGGGTTCACTGTATAAGTTTTAGGCGTTTCCTCTGTCTTTACGTCAAGGGGTTCGTCCTATTTATAAACAGCATCTATTTCAAGAGTTGCTTATTTAATTGTTGCTTTTACTGATTCGTATCAGTTATTTAAGCTAATCTCTGTTAGTCTGGATCTGCTTTCACATATTTAATGCTGGCATAACATCCAAATCAGAACTGAGATGTAGAAATCTGTTTCGTCTTGCGATTGATTTCTGATTCACCTACCTATTAGTAGGCTTCGAGCATTATCTAGAATTTAGTTACTCGGTTAGTTTTAAAGGAAATACAATTGAGTCGCGCGCCTCTGTTGTACTACTTTATTTTGCCCTCTTTAATTCTTCCCTTATGAGAATATTAATGTTAGTTAGGCAATTATTGAAATAACTTTACGTAAGCTAATCGCTAACTAAAAGTTGTTTCACTCCTCTTTTTGATGAGGACTTCTCATAGTGAACATTTCACTTAATGAGATTAAACTGTAAATTTCAAAGCTAAGGAGCCAATTTTCTGAAATGTTTAGTCTCTTACTAGAGACTAGCACAGATTTTTTCCGGTATCTCATGAAGTTCATTTGAAATTCCAATTTATTAGTTAATTCTTTAATTATACCTTTTACATACCTATACGGTCTGTTTCCTCTACCATTAATAATGGAATCGGGGTGGATAATTTAAAGAAATACCTTATATTCTGTTGGATCTTTAAGTGAGTTGATCAGGCTCCCTTAAATCACCTGATGAATATTTTGGTTGACCCTATTTATTAACATATGGGCCATCTGAGTTAGTTCTTACTACTACTCATATCACCGGTGGAGTAGAATAAGTGTCGGTATGGCTTTTCTTCCTAAGTATCCATCAGTTATTCACTTTACTTTACTACCGGTGTTGTAGAACATGTTATGTTATATGAAAAAAAGGATTAAATTAGGGTGCCCCTAAATACTGCAAATTCTTACAATATTCCTTCCCTTCCATTAATCATGTCTACATTTTTGCAAGTGGTGGTTTAGGCCTTAACCTTAGTTCATTTACTTTAGTTACTGCTATTTTCCCCTGGTTTAATTCATCTCTCAGGTATTATTTACTGTCCTACTGAATCATCATTTGTTGATTAAAATTTTCCCTTAAAAAAATTTATTGGATTTTTAACTTATCTGTCCTAATTATCTATAAAATTGTCTATCACTCTCTGCTGCATTGGTAACTTTTCAATATTACATGAATTATACAAGCAGATCAAGCATGAAAATACAATGATAATCAATGACAAAATAGTTAATTAACACATGATTCATATGTAGGAACATAAACCTTATGGATAAATAATATAGTAGTGTGTTCATGACTACACCACTTTTAAACCATTTAAAGAGAATATCAGAGTAGCAGAACCATACCTCAAACATCAAATGGGAATGACTATGAATTCTAAACATTCACTGAATTACCTATCTTATGTGAGTTTACCATCCCAGAGACCTTACTACTGGAGGTTCATTACTGGACATAGTTTCCCATCAATAAGATATAAAATATGACTTTTTAAAAAAAATCTCATATCCAACAACCAACTACATGATGCATCTACCAGAATCAAGATATTACCTGTGAACAGTTTTGTACCAAAAAAAAAACCTATATTTATCTGAGCCATTATGGGTTCATATAACACTTGACTCAGCTCATACTAATGAGTGATTAGGTCTGTTACTAACACTATAACATTCTGAAGTGACTTGGTTTACCTGCGAGAGGTTTTCCCTGAATTCATATACTCACAATAATACACCAATTGTGATGTTTACCATGAGTTTTAAATTCACGGACGTTGCCCACAAATGTGGGATGTGGATTTTAATTCCTAAGAATATTTCGTTACAATGTCTAGGGGGTATTATTGATTCTCTGGTCACTGGTTAGAATGCAGGGTGATCAGGGATATTTACCACAAATCCCAGGAGAAAAGAGTTCAATCCTTGAAACATTGGCATCTGTGTGTAGGTTTCCCTTCCCACTTCATCACCCTTTAAATTTTCTATAGTGCTAGAAGGATATTGATTGCTCACAACATATAAACAACCACTTGTTGGACACCACATTTACTTGATGTACACAACACTTTTGGACAAACAGTTCAGGTATTAACTCAAGATCTGCAATTACATATATAGATGTGTAATAAACACTATGCATTTTCAGACAGGCATGGGAATGATGTGCAGTATTACAACATAGTACCCAGTGTCCCCAGAAAAAAACCAGGTTATTACAAACAACACAACAACCACAAATTGGGTCTACTTTCATTTTCCCTCATAATTAAGGCAAATAATGATCCAAGTACCTAGAACCCAATATATAAACATTGGTTTCTGACACCTTTTACAATTTACTCATTGTTAAAAATAATGAGTTGGTGTCAAAATACTATACCATCTATATACCATTGGAAAAAAACTACTGACCTGTTACCTTCAGAAAAAAACCCAACATATAAACAGCATTTTGTACTATTAATTAAACTAATTAATAGAGTCAATTTGCTCCTGGTGTGCGGTTAAGGGTTCACCTTTGCTGTCGATTAGATCCTTTTCCCATTATCTGGGTACCGAATTAATGCACTCAGTTATGTTCTTACTATTTAGTCACTGGTAATTGGCTGGTGCAAATCATACTTTATAATAGAAATTACACACAATCCCAAATCCCTCCGCGGGCTAGAATATTCGAGTACTCTGTTGCAGTAGGCTCGGTGTCTTTTTTTGAAATTTGGGGCCTCAGGTTGGTCTAACTTTCCGGAATTTCCACTTAAGCTCTGCAGAAGGTACTTTACCATCTCACCATACATGGTGCCAAGTAGACGTCCATTCAGCTGCTCTGCTTTTAATATCAGAATCCCAAGTAGTTCAACAAAGATTTTACACCCACCAAGTCGCGAGTCTATAACCCATGGCATTTAGGTTGACATTGGACCAGCAAAGAGTTAGTCGTTATCTATTCCAGTGTAGAACTTTATTTGACTGAGAGGCATCTCATGGTAGTATCTGTGACTAGGGCCACACTTGATCTATACCTACATATATCCACAGATGAATAAATCCAGCACAGTAACAGGTTTGCAAACAATTGGATGATTCCTCTTGTTGCAGATATAGAGACATTTAGCTGCTTTCATATGGTCTTTTATCTGATGGTGTTCAGGGTTTGGAACCTTGAGGTAATCTGGTTTCGTAGTTATGTTTCAGATGATATTAAGTTTGTACCTTGGTTGTATTGGCTTATGTGGTTCAGTGTCTTCTCCCCATTTGGTTGAGCCAGAACTTAGTGTTGAATAGCTGAATTCCATGTTTGACTGTTGCAGCTGTGAGACATTCTTTCGAAGACTTATCCATTGTTGGATATTAACTTGGTAACCCAACCAACAGTTGAAGGGCTTTCACTGTTGCTAGTTTTAGTAACTTGTAGGATCGTCCCATAGTTTCACTGATTTTGCTGAGTGATAAGGCTTATAGGTGATACTTCTCAGACGTAAAGCAGACGATACACTGTTGTCAGTTACTCTGTTGATCTTCATCTTTGTAGATTATTAGATCTTGAAGTCCATCCTGGATATTCCTACTAAAATAGGACTTAATCACTCACCCTGTCAGTTGTCTTCTAATTTATCTGTTGCTCGCTATGGAGCTATTGAGCGCAGCAGTCCATGGGTATTTCTAGATGCAGACTATGGTTAGGACATTCACTTTCTGGCTGTTGACCCAGGATCCAGATATAGTGATATAGTCCCACCACATTCAACCACCACCTGCTTCTCTTCTATAGAAAAGGGATGACAAAGAATACAACACAAGCATTAACCTACTGTGATGTGTTAACTTTCACAAGACAATTACAAACAAAAATACAAAACAACAAGGGGAGAAGGGGAAAGGAGTGGGTGTCCACGTTCCACTGTCCCTCATTGCTGAGTAGAGCCATTCTGACTCTTAATAGTGAGTAAGGTATTTTCTCACTTTATTTTCTGTTCTGTTGTTACTGGGACAATTAGAGGAGTGAAGTCATTCTGTCCATCCAACATGTTGATATTGTCTCTCTCATTACTTGAAGAGAATAGCCTATACAGCATCTCTGTGGTTTCTAATGTCGCGTCTTCCTTTCGGCCTATAATCATCCTTAGGTCAAGACTATTCAACATTGGCTTAAGTACTGACATACACATGGATTCTTACATCAACATCCTCTAATCCCAAGGTGCAACATTAAAATGTATATTCCCACGGGAAAAAGTAACAATCAGAACAGAGAAAATTCTCATACCAGGAAAAAAAACATACATGTACATTTCTCTGATATTAAGTACATGATAATCATACATAATAATCATAATGATGATGCAGGGAGCCTAGGTTTTTGAATTTTCTTCATAAACTAAAACATCCATTATATTCCCCCCACTGCGTACAGCACATGAGGATAGTAATCGCTGTGATATGTTTTGCCAATGACTCTATTATTCGGAGTGTATTTATTAGAATAACTTATGCCGCACGGTCCAGTATTCTGAATATTGCAAGCAATTTATTCACATCAATCTTCGCTTCTGTTTCTACTACGGTGAGGCGATGGGGATTGAATCCTATCCGAACATGCATTTTCATCACGCGTTTACTTTAATTGTTCATCAATTTATATTCAAACATGGCATGTCCCTAACACTATTTTATGAAATGATTATATGTTCACCCTCATATGGAGTGGTTACTAATCTGTTAAAAGGATGGTACTAAAATTTAACACTATAGTTCCAAGTTACAGATTATGATGTGGCGAAGTATTTTATCCCCTGACTAAGAGTCAGGAATACGCGTAATCATTTGTATGTCCCTGCATGGATAAAACACCTTTCTATAGTACATAGATTATTTGCAGATTTCTAAGCATAAATAGTGAGATATTGTTCATAGTGCCTAGAAGTTTTAACATAGGAATATGAAATTGACAGACACAAGTTCTCTACTGAAGTATGTAAACAAGAGTCTGTTCCCACTTTGAGAAAATGCCTAGAATGTGGTTTTTACCTGAGTTTGATACTCTACGGTACACATAATATTTCTAGGTTATAAGCACTACTAGTGAGATATAAGTTCATAATGCCTATACAAGATTTTAACATAAGAATTTGAAATGGTAAGACCTAGGAAAATTTACAGCGTGGCGCCCACCTGTGTTTCATTGGTAAAAATCATCCAGCCTGGTTTAAGAGAATTGTAACTAATTCTTAATTAAACATACTGGTCTATGTAATACATAAATATATCTTAATAATGTAGATAACATACCAATAGCTTGAAGAGAATCATGTTTTTAAGGCAAAATAGCTTCTCCCCGAAGGGAAAGGTCGACTTTCTTGTGTGTTCTCTTGACTAGAAATGGCCGCTTCAGTCTTTGTTTTCCCCCTCGCCAGGATTAGCCAGGTACGGGAGAGAAAACAAGCCAAAATAAATTTAGCTGTGCCACGGTCAGTCTATCGCTGTTTTATTTTCTCCTACATTAAGTAAGTTACTTAAACAGTAATTGTAAGGGTTTGTTTATTTTTAAGGGAGTCCATAAATAGGAAAGGGTAAGGACGTTTTATTATACCACATGCACTCAGAAATCGTATGTCCGTATGTTTTTCGGAGGCTTTTTAGTATGGCTAGAGAAGGACTCTCACATAAGAAAATTATATGAAGCAGACTCATATCACCAGATTACCTATCTTCTCCACAGGTTCAAATCCCCCTATAGAAATCAGAGAAGAGATGAAGGTTACTGCACTTGAGCAAATAAAGTACCTACTTAGAACCAACAAGAACATAGACATGTTTTAATATGAAGAAGTGATAACTTAACGTCAAATACAGAACACTGTATGCTCAAACGAATATACAACTAAAACCCTTAAAAGGAAAAGACGTTAACCTGTGGCAAGCAGGGATACTTAAAACTGCATGCAATTGCACTGGGCCGAAACATTAAACATTATTCACAATAGACATGGTGTAGAACATTCATAGTAACTCTAGACAATGTTGGATAGTGGCGGTGTGTATTCAGAGGTGGATTATAATACCTTCCAAAACGGGAAATATATGAACTTCAGTGACTTACCAAATCGGATTATTTTCTGGTGATAAGACATTGAACAGTTGTTTTCTTCAAGAATTGGATTAAGTCCATACTCAAGCAGGAGGAGATCATTCAGGGTGAGATCACTCCATTTCTGTGTGTGCTGTCCTGTGTTTTGGCCGACAGAAAAGGCGAGAAGAACTACGGCACATACGAAGTCAACCGTCCTATCTTGCATTCACACTAGCAGACAATACCAACTACCTATACACAGTCCATACATACACCAGACATAGTTTTTTTTTTATTAATAAATCTTTTATTTATCGTTGAAAGGAACTGTTGTCGGAGTATGTGTTGAGGGAATAACCGAGAGAGTGAAAGAAATAGATATATGGAAGGGAAGACAGAAGGGAGGAGTGTAGGCAGAAGTTAGTCAATATTCCCAACAGATAATAAGTTTGAAGATGTGCTTGTTGATTCCACATTCCTCCCGGGAAAACAAGTGACAGTGCCATACATATGGGAATGTTGTTGTTGTTGTTGTTTTCTTTTTTTGGCTAGTTGTCGTTCGAGATAATTTACCATTATTATTGTCTTTGTTGCTGTTTTTTTTAAAGGGGGCATGTAGTCTGCCCTGACTGGCAAGAGAAGGTCAACCAGAGAGACGAATGGAGACGGATTGTATCTGCAGCAAAGAACCTCAATGGCTCTGAACGCTGAAGAAGATGTAGTATGTCCTGAGGTAGTGTTCAAACAGGTTGCGACTGTATGTATGACGTAGTAATAACGCATGTAGACGTAGTTAGGGGTACAGATACAGATATCAGAATAAGAATGCAGAAGGCAAGGTGAGCTTTTATGGCACTAGGGAATTTGTTGAAGTCAAACCAAACTAAACTTGGAACCATATTTAGCATATTGAACCCTAACTTTAAATCAGCACTGGTCTGGTCTTAGTTAGATACGACTGGGCCAGCATATGACACTAACCCCCCTTTCTACAAACCTTTCCTATTATCACAACATGCTCCAGTTTTTGTCTTCTCATAATATTGCCCAGCAAATTATAACTGCCTCTTTCTTATGTTTGTGATATGTTATATTTGCGACTTAGCCTCCCTCAAAATATCCAGAATGCTAATTTTGGCTGTCCAAGGAATTTTCAACATTCTTGTATAAAACAACATCCTCGAGGCTACTAGGGATGTTTTCGCCTGGTCACTAATTGTCCAGGATTCTCGACCGGATGTTAAAACTGGCTCTATGTAACATGCAAGAACTCTTTTTCTAACGTTAAAGGACAAGGACTTAACTGCACAAAATATTCTTCATTTCATAGCATGCAGTTCTGGCGTGTCCCATTCTATTCTTGTTCTCTGTGATGCATCTTCTATCAGATGTTGTCCTAGCGCCATGTCTTATTTCCTGAGGGAGATAAAGAATGAAAACCGAATGTTTCAGTTCGTCAGCTGACAGCCAATAATCATCCCAAGATACAAGAATGTCCAGAATTATCTTACGTTGTCTCCCCCCCCCCTCTCTCTCTCTCTCTCTCTCTCTCTCTCTCTCTCTCTCTCTCTCTCTCTCTCTCTCTCTCTCTCTCTCTCTCCAATCGAATTTCCAGTTGTCACGCCATGTTCCACTTTGTCTCGTCTCTTAATGCTGCCCTCTTCCTCCACTCCAAAATCACGCATAAAAACGTATAGATTACTCATTGTGACTGTCCAAGGATTTTTCAACATTCTTCTGTAAAACCGCATCTGTAAATACGCACAGTATGATTGGATACAAGATTTTCACCCTTACCCCCGGTGTGCTGATGCCGAAGGTGCGAGTTCCACCCTTACACCGGTCATTCATTCATTCATTCATTCATTCATTCATTCAGTAGCATGTCCTTTGCAGAATCTCGCTCCCATGACAACCTTCCGGAAAACTTATCGATCACAAGCAAGATGTCCCGCGTCCGATACACCCATCTGGAGATCATCCGTCACATCCTGCACCCATCTTCTCTTTGGCCTTCCTCTTCCTCTCTTCTCAGGCATATACCCCTCCATTATTGTCCTCTCCAAGCTTTCATGACGTTTCAAGTGACCCAAATATGTCAATTTTCTTTGTTTTATCGTCTTTAATAGCCAACCCTCTTCAATATTCAGCTTTTACACCGTTTAGTTGGAGACATTGACTTATCGTCCTTGACTGGGGGGGGGGCATAAATTACAAGTACCTCTGAAGTGGGAGTGGGTTCGCCTGATGGCCCGGGACACTGGTAATAGGGAAAGCTGACCCACACGTAAAAATGAGTCCAATGTATTAACTATTATAAGTAGTAGCGCGTGTATAGACTATGCTTGCTCTTAAAGCCAACACACACAAAAAAAAAACAACAACAACAATAACACTGACACTACATTGCATGAACTATAACAATAATATAATGATGAAATTCCCACTGACATTTCCCAATCCTCCGCATTATATTTCCGCCGAAACCACCCCATCTCCAATTGTACTTGTTTCCTTTAGGCTGGCGCAATGTTGACCTAACTACCTCGCGACCAGGCGGATTGATACAACCTAAGGTAAACAGACTCCACTTCTTCCCCACCCCTGCTGTCCAAGATGGCGATAACAAGGCTACTTACAAAACAACAGGCAGACAGCGAACGCTCCTACAGTCAGGACCTGGGAATGGCTGGGAAATTCTGGAAGGAATGTCCTTATAATGAAAACACGCAATTTTCCTGGCAATTAAAGGTGTTTTTATTCGTTCGCTCGCTCGCTCTGAACTTGGGGTGGATTGGTTGTTTGCGTATGGACTCGATAGATCAATCAATCAATCAATCAATCAATCAATCAATCAATCAATCAATCAAGTGCCGTCTTCACAATGAAGGTTGGCTGCAATGTATCTCCAACAATGTCTTGCTGTTTCTCGCCTTGATTGTACATTCTGTAAGGCTGTTTGTTCGTCCATCTCTTGATGTTATCTCCCCGCTTGTATCGTTGTCTACCTCTTGCTCGCTTGTCTTCAACCTTCCCAGCGTGTGGGCCAGCTTTCCACATTTCGAGTGTCCCTCGCTATCAGACGAACCCATTCCGACTGTTGAGGTACTTGTAATTTACGTCCCCCAAGCTAGGGACGACCGTCTCCCTGGTGAAAGGTTTAACGACTTTCTCCGTAATCCCGTAAATCCACGTGAGGAATACAGCTGCGGGAGATTCGGCAGCGGATGGCGTCGAAGTGAACATGTTAGTGCAACTGAGCGGTGTAGGGGTTGGACCCCTACCTCACCTTCAGCACATCGGCAGTTGAAGAACGAGCGTTCGTATCCATTCGACCGCCACTGAAGCTGGGTTCCGCGTCTGTGGTCTAGGAGTAGTGAACGTAGTCAGCACTGCTAGTTAGTCTCAGGCAATTCGAGAGCAGATTGATCCATGCTGTCGGAGATCGCAATATGTGGAGAAGCGTGATCGCCCAAGCCATACGGCAAGACACTTGATAATGATGATGAGCGTTGGTAGTTCAGAAAGCGGTGACAAACTACAGAGCATAAAATTGCCCTGAAGTTTCGGGGAGTTTCTGGAGTTTGGGGGAGGGGGGGGGGGGGGAATTAAGATTATTTTAAGATCGCGTTAATACAAGAACAGATTATTACATTATATTGTTTTCCCCTCCATACTTTACGGTTCTGTACTTTTCGCTCTTCTGAAATTCGTTTTATAACGTAAGTAGACCTGCAAATCACGTTTTATGTAGACGTCTAGACTTGTTCAAGTATGTGTTATTTCTTCTTCTTCTTCTTCTGCGTTCATCCGGATTTTTTTTCCGGATGTGACTGCGTTGTGCCTGTTTACAGCAGAGCTGCGTTCTTGCGCCGTCAGGCCGACACATCCGACTTCTGCGGGCATTTGTTGACCGGGTTAACCTTCCCGGGGTATGTGTTATTTAACTTAGCTTCCACTTTTACGTATACTGTGTTTGGGGGAGGGGGGATTTATAGGGAGGGAATACGAAAGGTGGGGGTGGGGTGAAGAGGTGAATGACATTCTGAACATATGGTGAAGGGGTGCATGGGCCAAAAAAGGTTGAGAACTACTGTTCTAGACGAAGGAATAACGAGGTGAATGTCCGATTCCCTTCCTCGTCGTTTTCCATCTCAAGACAATATCAATATAATTCTGAAGCTGATATGGTACTCATTTAATAAGTCATCCATCAATGCAATCCACACACCCATCCAACCATTCCTTAACCCATCTATCTATCAACCCATCCATACACCATCCATACTTCCAACAATTCCTTAATCCATCCATCCCTTCATCAATCCACACACCCACCCAACCCATCCATCCATCCATCCGTCCGTCTATCGATCGATCCATCCAGCACACAACCGAATTATCGATTAATTAATCCACACACCTCTCCATGGCTTTATTGATCCATGCAAACATCTATTCTTTCATCCGCGAATCCATACATCAATTCACAAATCCATTAATCCACTCACCAATCCATCCACCCATTCACACATGCACCCACCTACCCATCAAATCATGCATCCTTTCAGGAACCAATCCCTCATTCCACGGCGCCCATCAGGCTTTCCACCCCACCATCCATACATTAGACCATCCATTCACCCACCTTTCACCCATCCAGCCCATCAGTCATCTAATCCACGCATCCACCTGCGCCACCCATCCATTCATCCATCTATTTACCTACCCGTGCACCCATCCATTTATTCTTGCCTCCTCCTACAACCCACCCCTCCGTCCCACCATCCACCCACACACCAACTCACCCATCCATACAACAATCCTTACAGACAAACACTCATGTATGCATGGATATGTTAACCATCCATTTCTCTTCCGCTATTCACATAGGTCAGTGAGAAGCATTTTGTGTGATGTTTAGTTTAGTTTTAATTTAGTTTAGTCGGCGGATCAACATCACGACACACGGCTGTAACCTATAAGTGCTCCATTCTACTCCTAACTCAAGCCTGAGTCCGGAGAATCTCAGCTCAGTGCACGAACTCCGTAGCACCAGCAAGCATCCTGAAATACTTTGCGTAGATTTTTAATCGAAATTTTGCCTGGGTAGCGCCGTTAGGCTACTCTTTCTCGATTTCCAACTGCCAAGGGATATTTTAACATGCGCAACAATACACATGGGCGTCCGATCTCACTACCCAGAGACCAGGGGACATTTTGTTACTAGAAGTCCACGTGAAAAAATCCCGGTCATCACTGCGGCTTGAACCCGGGATCTCCAGCACTCGAGGCGGACACTCTACCTGGAGACCACTCATCCCCCCTTTGTGTGGCACAGAAACAGAGGGTGACCTTTTGCCGTGAAGTTGGAACCACGACTAATACTAACGACATCTCTGTTCACCCACACATAAATTCCCTGAAGTTGCATGAACATTCCAGAAGGAATGCTATTTATGTTGGACACGTCATAACTCTGGACCGTTATTGTTGTGCTGGGATCAAGAGAAATCCTCCCACCTGACAGATTAGTTGTCGCGTGATTCATAGGTGATTGACAGATTTACCTGTTGCCAATTACAGGTCAGAATACACCGCCAGGCACGTGGTTATTATCATCGTTAACATTTTAATTGTCATCATCGCTACGACGTGCATATGATCATGATCGTAATCACATCATCATCATCATCATCATCATCATCATCATCATCATCATCATCATCATCATCATCATCATCATCATCATCGTCATCATCATCATCATCGTCATCACATCATCATCGTCATCACATCATCATCATCATCGTCATCATCATCGTCATCATCATCATCAATTTGACCACCACTGAACAACAATGGATTTCTAATCATCACACAATCGTCATCATCATCATCATCATCATCATCATCATCATCATCATCATCATCATCATCATCATCATCATCACCACCATCATCATCACTCATCAAGTAGCAAATCGTTTGCAGAACGCCGCTCTCAACGCGGCCTGCCAAAAAGCCTCTCGATCTTCTGCCAGTTATCTGGCCTCATGGATCCTCATGCCCCAGGCTCCTGCAGTGTTCCACGTCCATCTTCGTGCTGGACAAACCCAGCCACTTCTACCATGAACCAGGCCTCCCATCACTGTTCTCCCCCAGCCACTGTGATATTTTATATGGGCAAAATATTTCAATTTCCGTGACATGAAGCAGTTGATGAGCCGGTTGTCTCCCATCCTGAGGTCTTGTTGAACTGAGAGTAGTTTTCTTCTTCTTGGTCCAGGAGATGGTAAGAACATTTCTGAAATATTTCAGCTCAACAGCCCTACAATTCTTCTTCAGTGATTACACAATTATCCATGACTCACATTCATACGTTGCCACAGGGAAGAGTATTTTCTCAAAGATCTTACTACACTTGCTTACAGGTTCGAAGCACTATCTGAGAGGAGGATTGCGTCATCAGGGCATCTAAGTTGCACAGTTCGCGGCGACTGCACTAGCCAGGCGGCCTTAATTCCCCAGGCTCAACACTCCCTGCCCTACACTGCAAGGAACTGTAGGCGTTAGATGGCAGTGACAGACGAATGGATCAAAATTCTCTGTAAACACCTCAATTTTGACGCTTCTCATTATATTTTCGGTATATAAGTTGAATAGGTACGGAGAGAAAATGCAGACGTGTCTTAACCCCACTTTGTATGAATAGGTATGGAGAGAAAATGCAGTCTTATCTTACCCCACTTTGTACCTAAACGTGTTTGATGTTTCACCAATCACTCTAACAGCTGCTTGTTTATTGATCATGATAGAATCATTCAACGACACTACACTTTCCATCTTTCTAGTATATCTTTGCTTTCTGTTAAAGTGTTACTATTCCTGTCTTTTATTACATGTACTGGCTGTCTGAACTCGCCTCTTATTATTCTGCTGTCATTATACAGTCTCGATCTTTTTCTTGCACACGGAGATGCTCTAGGTCAGTGTTTCCCAACGTTGGGCCCACGCCCCACAGTGGGGCAATTTGACTGTTAAGGGGGGCAATTCGAAAATGGAAGAAATCGGCTGGATATAACAAAACAGGGAGACTTGAGACTGAAGTTAACTAACTTGGAACCTGACATAAGATCTCTTTGCAGCAAGCATCAAGCGCAAGGATCTCACTAAATTTAAATAATAAATAATTACTAATAATTAAAATAATATAGAAAAATCTTTCATTAAAATTATTTTGTACTTGAATTTCAGTTCTCCATTATATGTTTTGAAAATTTACTTACTGTGTTTGCTCAATAATTACCTAGTGATTTCTTCCTAAAACCTATCATTCAAGTTTCTTTAGTGAACATTTCAATTTTTGAATATTAAAAATAATGTATATGTTGAGGGGGGGGGGCATGGGGCGGGGGAGGGGGGCAATATGAATTTTAGAAAGGCTTAAGTGGGGCACGGTACAAAAAAGGTTGGGAAACACTGCTCTAGGTTATTCATCAACGTCATACGTTAGGCCGATACAAGTGGGCGGTATGTTTCGCCATTTCTCACGATCACCAGAGTCGTGGATCAGCTCTGTCTTTAAATCTCGACCTTGCCACGTGACCAAGCTATCCAGATATTTACTTCTCTGCTTTCCCTTTGTACTTTCTCCTCAATTTTGCCAGTTGCCACCAAGTTCTCCACTTGCTTTCTTCGCATTACCTGCCCAAAAAATCTGGACTATCTACGTCTAATTTTTCTAATCAGTTTACGGTTTTCATTAATGTTTTTGTAGGACTTAGTAGTAGTAGTAGTAGTAGTAGTAGTAGTAGTAGTAGTAGCAGCAGCAGCAGCAGCAGCAGCAGCAGCAGCAGCAGCAGCAGCAGCATCAGCAGCAGCAGCAGTACGAGACGAGAGAACGATCAAACACACAAACACACACACGAATACATATTTCATTCAACAAAACTGTAGTAAACAAGAACTAGATTGACCCAATCCTCCCCCACCCAACACCCACACACACTTAAGTAGCTGACATGCCCACGCGTCCAGGCCACAGACCACTCACTCACTCCCTACCGTCCGTGCACGCGACTCCCACGCTCAGACGATCCCAGAGCTCCAGTCAGATGTCAGAACCCCAGACTTGTGGCGGCATATGGTGCTCGCCTCTCTGTCTCTCCCGGGGGTCTCCGTGTCGTATTTTTGTTAGCAGTAGTAGTAGGTCGCCGGTCTCCGTGGCTAAGTTGGTGCGAACGCGATTTGTGAGCCCGCTTACCTGCGTTCGAAACACAGCTGCGACTGATTTGGCAGCAGATCGCGTCGCGCTTGGTCTTAACGTGTTGGTATGGGAGCCGGTCGTTCAGAAAGCAATGGCAAACTACTGAACGTAAACTTGCCAAGACATCACCAACAGCAATAAAATGCTGGTGCTGACAGCGATGTCCTGTAAATAGGATATGCAAAAAAAAAAAATGTAAATAGGTCAGTGTGGCCGAAAGGTAAAGAGTGCTCAATTGTAAACTTCCCGTTCGCTGATATTGGGGTAGATGTTTTAATCCCTGCAGCGGTTAGTTAGTTTTAAACGTTGTCTTTTCGCTCAAGAAGAAGAAGAAGAAGAAGAAGAAGAAGATGATGATGATGATGATGATGATGATGATGATGAAGAATGCGTTTTGGCTATATGTAACAAGTACCGCCGTTCTTCGTACCGGGTCCCCTGGGAAAGTACACAGACTGGGTTGGTCTGCATGTGTGCAGATACAACTTCTGCGTCTTTCTGCCAGACATTCGACTTTCTCACGGCCTTCCTTTGATCTGGTTTACCTCTTCTGGTACGATCCCTGAACTGATATAGAAACCAATGGCATGGCGGTTTCTCTAATACCTGTAGTCCAGAGCCTGGACTGTTCCCTTCAAACATGCGGTAAACTAGAACACATGTTCTAGGAGAATCATCATCATCATCATCATCATCATCATCACCACCATCATCATCATCATCACCACCACCACCACCACCACCACCACCACCACCATCATCACCACCACCACCACCACCACAACGACCATCATCATCATCATCATCATCATCATCATCATCATCATCATCATCATCATCATCATCATCATCATCATCATCATCATCACCATCTTATCTTGTTCCTCTTGTACCTTGCAGTGTCGATGTCAAGCATAAACAGCAAGAGAGTGCCTGTTTATGGGCATCACATATCAAGATTCCCATGGATTCTGTTATTTCCCTTGTTCATCGGTTACACAGTCGACCTCTTCTTCTGGTTCCATTTAATCTGTACATCATTGCTTGTTAAGGTATGCTGTCAGTTGGTAGCCTAGTTATGTGGCCGAACCATTTCATTTGCTGTACTATAATGAAATCTAGCGCTGCCAAAACCCCCACTTACTTCCTGATTTCTTCATTTCTGATGTTCTCTCTCCTTGATACGTTGAGTATTCTTCTAAGGAATAACATTTCCGATATTGTAATTTTTCTTTTCTCTTTTTCTGTCATTGTCCAGGTTTGACATTTGTAGCACAGTAACAGCAGAAATATTGTGTTATAGAGTGATTTTTACGTAACAGTTTCTCTAATACCCGTAGTTTAAAACTTAGACATTTCCCTTCAAATATGCAGTAAATTAGCACTCCCATTGTAGAATTATAAATTCATAATTATTAAATGACACTCACAGAAATAATAGAAGAAAGCAGTGACAAACTAGATTAGTTAGCCAGTTAGTCAGTCAGTCAGTCAGTCAGTCAGTCAGTCAGTCAGTTAGTTAATTAGTTAGTTAGTTAGTTTAGTTAGTTAGTTAGTTTAGTTAGTTAGTTAGTTAGTTAGTTAGTTAGTTAGTTAGTTAGTGGACAGATCATCATCATTGCACATCGAACCATTCAGTCCATAAGTGCTCGGATCTCCTCCTCAGCAAATCCCGCAGCGTGTAGCGGCTAACGACACTAGTTCTGTGTTTGTTTATTACTCTTCTTTGGCTTCCTGCGCAGTATTCTTGTTTGGCCACACCTCTTTTAACTCGCTGTTCTGGCAGCCTGACTATGGTTGTAGATTCACAGTCATCGCTTGGTTCTCATAAACTACTTAATTCTTGTAGAGCATTCAGAATGTCAGCCTGGTCCATGGCTCGCCCGCCTTCCACAGTAGCCATAACTGCGAACTTGACAGCCTGCTCATTTCCTCGTACACCCGCATGCCATGGCACGAAAATGAAACTAATCTTTGCCAGCCGAGACCGCTCCGAAGACAGCAGCCACTCTCTTCGGCCCCACCCAATTTCCATCTTCCTGAGTATGCTCATTGAATCACTAAGGACACATGCCCGATTGAATGTCTGTGTCTGGAGCCATGTTATTGCTTTACTTACTGCCATGACTTCCATAGTCATGGTGCATGTGGTCAAAGCAAAAGCACCACACTCTTCCTTCACAGTTTTCCCTCCGGCCTGAGCCGTAAAGGCCCATGAACTTCTCACTCCTCGAACAACCGACCCATCCGTGTAAATGACAGCATCATCTTCTAAAGAATTCTAGATTATATAGAAAATAGAAGGAGTGTGGAAACACCCCCCCCCCCCCCCCCCCAATGATTGGAAAGCCCACGAATGTAAAAACCCAAACAGATACATGCGAATGTTTTATTATAGTCTTTATCATCTAACAAGAAAAACACACCAGTTAAAAACACCTAAAACAAAAGAGGACTTACCCGGTATCCGGATGATTTCCCTTTCGTTGGTTTTCCTATTAACAATTTGTGTTTTCGTTGCAATACCGGCTCGGCGGTAGACAAAACCCATGTTTTCGATACCATTTTACCAAATATACCAAATAAAAGCGCCCCTCTTCAAAATTACCATGGCGCCTAGCTACTACTACTACTACTACTACTACTACTATTACTACTTTCTTGTCTTCAACTCCCCCCCCCCCGCGCCCCCCCCCCCCCCCCCGTCCTCCTTCTTGCCTGAAGGTAAGTTGTACTTGAAGAGCACAACTAACAGTAAGCAGTAAATAGACATACATAAAACTGTTGCTCTGAGAAATATAAATATAAACCATGGATAATCATGAATCTAACATAAATAGAACATTGTTCCATATCTTCACGAGGCAAACCACGCATCAAGTTAACTACAGGTTAAATATCTAGAGATATTAATAGCCTACAACGCAGTTTGAAAAGACACTGAATGTGACGTCATCTGCGGGGAGACAATCCACAGACTGGTTTCGGCAAGGGTTAGAGGAAATTACCAACATTTGATAAGCAGATTTTGTCATGTACCGGCCGTCTGCACTGATGAAACTAGGCTTGGCACAAGTTGCGATGTTCGTTTTGGTTGTTTCAAAGCGGCGGACTGTCATAACTGTCATTTACTGCCAATATAGTTCCTTGCGGTGTATGGCAGAGGGGTCTTTGAGTCTGAGGAATTAAGGCCGCCTGGCTAGTGCAGTCGCCGCGAACTGTGCAGGTTAGGATTTTCTTTTTCCCCCGACAGAAAAAAATCCAACACCTTACCGAGGGATTGAACCCGAGTCTCCCGAATGAGAGTCCGGCATTCTAGCCACTCGGCCAGCCACTCCTCAAGCGGCGGACTAGTGCTGGCAATTGTCTTCGATAGTGCTGCGGGAGTTTAAATAGTCTTTCTGTCTCTGTGTCTCTCGCTCTGTATCTCTCTATCCCTCTCATTTTATCTCTGTCATCTGTCTGTCTGTCTCCCCGTCCCCTCTATATCTATCTTACGCTATCTCTTTTGTTTTACCTCGGTCTCTCTGTCTGTCTCTCTTGCTCTGTGCTATCCTTCTCTGTGTCCTTCTCTCTAACTGTTTCTCTTTGTGTCCCCCTGATCATACCCCATGTCTCTCCCTGTTTCTGCCTCTCTATTTCTTTCTCTGTCGTCTGACTCTTCCTCCCCCCACCTCTCACTTTGTGTGACTCTGTGCCCCTGTCTCATACTCAGTGTCTTTCTGTCACACTCTCTGCATCTCTCTGTCACACTATCCGTGTCTCTCTGTCACACTCTCCATGTCTCTCTGTCACACTCTAACGTGTCTCTCTGTATCTCTCACAAAATAAAAATTGTTAGACACAGAGTGAGAGAGCTGGAGAGAGAAAGGGAGACAGAGAGGGAGAGAGAGGAAGAGAAAGGAGGCGATGGAGAGGGAGAAAGAGGAGAGAGAGGGAGATGGAGAGGGAGAGAGAGGAAGAGAAAGGAGGAGATGGGAGAGAGAGGAGAGCGAGGGAGAGAGAGAGGGAGAGAGAAAGGGAGAGGGAGAGCGAGGAAGAGAAAGGAGGAGAGGGTGAGGGGCAGAGAAGTGAGAGAGGGAGAGAGGGAGAGAAAGAGGAAATAGAGAGGAAGAAAGAGGGAGAGAGAGGAGAGAGAGGGAGAGAGAGGGAGAGAGAAAGTGAGATGGAAAGAGAGTAGACAGAGGGAGAGAGAAGGAGAGAAAGGGGAGATGGAGAAGAGAGAGGAAGAGAGATATGGGGCGAGAGAGAGGGAGATGGAGAGGGAGAGAGAGGAAGAGATAGATGGAGATGGACAGGGAGGAAGAGAGTGAGGGAGAGAGAGCACAAGATGGAGAGAGAGAGGAAGAGAGAGAGAGAGAGAGGGAGATGGAGAGAGAGAGAGGAAGAGAGTGATGGAGCGGTTGAGAAAGAGGGAGATGGAGCGGGAGAGAGGAAGAGAGATATGGAGATTGAGAGAGAAGATGAGACAAAGAGGGAGATGGAGAGAGGAAGAGAAAGATGGAGAGGGAGAGAGAGAAAGATAGAGAGAGAGACAGACAGAGAGAGAGAGAGAGAGAGAGAGAGAGAGAGAGAGAGAGAGAGAGTACCATGGAGATGGAGAGAGAGAACTATTTCTGCTTCCATTTCTTGCCCAGAAGGCAACCAGACAGATCCTCCACCAGCCGCCACCCTGACACTGTCATGAACATCCACATGCTACAGAGGAAACACAAAACTGACATTGTATGAGATCTGAACACGGGAGAAAACTGACGTTGTATGAGATCTGAACACGGGAGAAAACTGACGTTGTATGAGATCTGAACACGGGAGAAGACTGACGTTGTATGAGATCTGAACACGAGAGAAAACTCACATTGTACGAGATCTGAACACGAGAGAAAACTGACATTGTACGAGATCTGAACACGGGAGAAAACTGACATTGTATGAGATCTGAACACGAGAGAAAACTCACATTGTATGAGATCTGAACACGAGAGAAAACTGACATTGTATGAGATCTGAACACGAGAGAAAACTGACATTGTATGAGATCTGAACACGAGAGAAAACTCACACTGTACGAGATCTGAACACGAGAGAAAACTGACATTGTACGAGATCTGAACACGGGAGAAAACTGACATTGTATGAGATCTGAACACGAGAGAAAACTCACATTGTATGAGATCTGAACACGAGAGAAAACTGACATTGTATGAGATCTGAACACGAGAGAAAACTGACAT